>VXAA01002624.1:1443859-1542713 GCA_013399115.1 Anseranas semipalmata | reverse complement strand
TGGGAAGACAGTCTCTGCTTTGTGGCATGGCGCTTGCTGTGAGCCCCACTCCTCGTCCCTTCCAGTGGTTATGGAGATGATTCATAGGAGGGGCTAAAAATCTTCACCATGGACCAGAAGCATTTGGTGCTGCTCTGAGCAGGGACATTTCAGAAGTGTAATGTGGTCCACTGCCTTGAAGAGGCAATGATAATTAGGAAGCCATGGACACCCCCACAGCTCTGCTGGGCAATGAACATCTTTGGTTTAATCACAGAATCATAGAATATACCAAGTTGGAAGGGACCCCCAAAGATCACCAAGTCCAAATCCGGGCTCTACACGGGACCACACAAAAATCAAACCCTATGTCTGAGAGCATTGTCCAAACACTTCTTGAACTCCAGCAGGCTGGATGGCGTGACCACTGCCCTGGGCAGCCTGTTCTGTGCCCGACCACCCTCTCGGTGAAGAACCTTTTCCTAACACCCAGCCTGACCCTCCCCTGTCACAGCTCCATGCCGTTCCCTCGGGTCCTGTCGCTGTCACCAGAGAGCAGAGCTCAGCGCCTGCCCCCCCGCTCCCCTTGTGAGGAAGCTGCAGGCCGCCATGAGGCCTCCCCTCAGCCTCAAGTAACTCCAGGGAGACCCAAAACACATATAGTTTTATTTTCAGATCAGTGATTTGACTAGCACCTGGGCATGAGCACTAACACACTAGCTTGTGTGCATTTTTGCAACTAATAACTCTAGGCAAACAGTTCACCTTCACTACTTTGAAGTTTCTAACTACAAGAAAGGTGATTAATAATATTTTCTAATTTGTGGCCACCTCCAAAATGTGCCAGAAGCCAGTCCAGGCACTCCAGCACTGCAAGCTAAGTCTTACATGTGACAAAAGGGTTGTTCTTCCCAGTTGTCTTTCAACTGGAAGAAATACAGGCAAACTTGTTGGTCATTATTCATTCCAGAGAAACGCTATTGCAGTGATTTTGGGACAAATGGAGTAGAAAGCAGGTACATCTGTGCAATATAGCAGGGAAAACTCAAGTGACATCTTTAGTTGAGGGTGAGTAGGTTTCCTCTGTCACGGGTGGAAATATCACAGTGGCTGGACACAGGATGGGGAGCTGCTGCATAAATTTGGAATTGTGGTGTTTCCACCAAGTTGAATGCAAAACAACAGAGCAGGAATTAAATATGAAATGCCATGTTAATACCAAAAAGGGGTGTTCAACCTGTCACCAACCTGCCCTTAAAACACTTTCTGACCCAACACTTCAAGGAGAAAATAGACAGTTAAGCAGAGAAATCTCAGTGCCTTTTTGCTAGAAGCCTTTTGCAACAAGCAGAGCTCCCTTGGTGGCCTGAATGTTTGGTTTGCTTCATTTTCAAGTGTGTTTTCCTTTTAATTGTATGCACCTCAAGAGGTTATTGAGGCTGATGCTACTCATGCAAACAGGAGTCAGATGCAGCTGAATGACCATATCTTTTCCTGTCCTTTAATGTTTAAAATGACTGACTACAGACATTATTTAGAGTTAATGGGATAGATCTCATCTCACTTGTGCTGGAAGAAATCCGGTGTAACTCCATTGACTTCAAGGTCAGCTGAGATCAGAATCTGGGATACCATCTTCACAAATTCTTCTTCTCTTCAATTTTCTCTTGTCTTTACCTTTTCCAGCAGCTATAATCAGCACCTAATTAATTAAAATAGAACACAGCCCATGGCAGGGCTCTCCCATAGAGTTATATCATTTTACTCCATTTTCGCTCCATGTATCGGTTTACTAGAGAGAGACAAAAGGTTCCAAAATATTTTAATTAGAATAGCTAAACCTAATGGTCGAAATTCCCCAGCGAGCCCTGGATCAGGCCCAGAATGACCACAACTGGGGCTGCAGAACGTGGCACCACCCAGCAGCTTTACGGACCAGCCCCGTGGGTGATGCAAGGGAAGAGCTTTTACCCTCTGTAGGGTGAAGTTCACGTAGGTAAAAATCACAGCACAAAAGCAGATCATTTGCAAAAAAAAAAAATTACAATTCTGATTTGTGTGTGTGTGCAAAACTATTATTA
Organism: Anseranas semipalmata; assembly: GCA_013399115.1. Classification (NCBI taxonomy): domain Eukaryota; kingdom Metazoa; phylum Chordata; class Aves; order Anseriformes; family Anseranatidae; genus Anseranas; species Anseranas semipalmata. The sequence continues at coordinate 1,540,653 of VXAA01002624.1, read as the reverse complement.
ATTTTTTGGAACAGAAAGGGTCTATTTACAGATTAGTACTAGGAGGGGAAACTTTTAATTTACTGTCTTCTCTCAGTTCTTTCAGCTGTAAGTTAGAGTGCTATTAACCTTTAAACTGCTAGCAAAGTTTATATACTCTCACAAGAACCTTTCTCTCTGCCAGCAGAGGGGAGGAGGGGAAACCCACTGTGCAGGAAGGAATGCTCTGATCACAGCATCTGTGCATCTGTTTTTTGGGTTTTAATTCTCCTGTTGACAAGTCCCTTCCTTCAAAATCCCAGCTACTTCTCTGCAATCCTCCCACTGAATGGGGCTTGTCAGGGAGGGGTGGCCCCTGAAGAAAAAAAATTGCTTCTTTACCTTTCCTTTTAACAATAGATTAATCTTTCTTTTGTTCTCTATGAGAACTAGGTGTCATATTTCAAAATGCACTTTTAAAACAGGTATAATTAAAGCTTTGCAAAAGGAGGGAGGCAGAGAAATTACCAGCAAAAGTAGTAATAAAGGCATTTTAGAGCCTGCATGAGCTGGAAGGTACTTCATCCCTCCCCCTCGCCGCACGGCTACAATTACACTCCACTGTGAAAAAAAAAAAAAAAAGTAATTATAAAAATGAACTTTTCTTCAAAAAATGAGCATGTTGTAAAAGGATTACTCCTTTGAACATCCGAGCACTTCAAAAGGAGGATGAATTAGTGCTGACAACTCAATAAAGTAGCCATCAATTATTTAAAATGCGATGGCTCTTCTCATACAGCACTTCTGATTAGGAAAACATTTAAAAAACTAGAAATTAGAGTCATTCTTTCTAAATGAAATGGGCTTAGGCTTCAAATGCAAGGAAAAAAAATAAATGTGACTTTCAATGAGCCCAGCAAGAATGCAGGAAAGTTTCTTCTCTTAAAGTCATCTATAAAGTGCATTGCCTGAGATTGTGTTACAGACTGGATTTGGGATTCAAAAAGCAAGCCAAGCAAAGGGAAGAGAAAAAAAATCTGCACTGTTGTGATGAAGAGACACAACCCTGAGCTAATAGGTGCATGGACAGTCAAAAAATCCACCCCAAACTAGCAGCGCCGAGTTTCGAAAAGCAAGCAATAAAACTTTCCTAGTGAAAAGACAGTTAAGAAAGAGAGCCTTGGCGGACCGTTGGCCACAGAGTGATACATTTCTCCTTTAAGTGCAGTTCATCAGACTTTGCCTTTGTACATACTCACAAGTGGATGCTAAGAGCCTTCTGGACACTGCAGATATGGTCATCCATCACAGAAACAACCCTAGCAAAGTCAAAACACTGATATAAAATTGAAGAAGCACCTAGGAAAAAAAGGTAACTGGAGGGAAAGAAGGAAAGCTGGGTGAAGTGGAACTGTGTGCTTGCAGTAACTAAGCCTTCACACTTACTTTTTGGAAGCACTCCTGGGTCAACAAGGGCAGCTCTGCCTCCGCATCCTTGGGACATGCTCTCCTGCCATAGGCACTATATGCTTAATGAGGTTACAAATGAGAAATGTGCAGCTTAAGGTTTAAACAAACAGGAGTGCAGCCAAGCCAAATGGCTTCTCCTCTGGACATAGAGATAACAGGGGCCGTTTCTGACACCAGCTATGTGGGCTCAGCCATGTGAAGCAAAATGAGGATTTATGAGCGCAATACTGCAGGTGAAGGAGCCTATCTGGGCTGTTTTGCTAATTAAAATAATCAATCAAGGCCTGTGACCGAAGCTGGGGAAGGCACATTTGTTTTACTCCCAACTTATGAAAAAATTTGACTGCAAGAAGAAAAAGAATAAAAAATAAAATAAAATATAGAGAAATTGCAGTGGTTTCACCAGTCCAGCGACTGGTCAATGAACTGCCAATGAAAAGCAGCCACACGGTCCAGGGTGAGGATGAACACTAAATGTTCCCTTAAAAGGGTTAATCCTGCAAGATGTGGATGCTTCTCTGTGTTCCACTGACAGCAGCAGGAGCTGATGCGTTCAGCATCTCGGAGGCACTCCCAGTACCATGCTGGCACGTCCCATAGACTTGAATTACTGCACACTCCCGTTGACTTCTGGCCAAACAGAAATAGTTGCATGCATGATGAGTGCAGGATTTTAAACTAAAATCCTATCAAAAGGAACTGGAAAGAGGGAAGCAAACAATGCACATAGTTTCTCCCATTGCCCTAAATAAAACGTTAATTCAGGAGCAAAAGAAATGGGACAAAAACCCTTCCAGCTCAATAGAGACTGCGTTACGGAGACAGGATTCATCCAGAAGCTGTACAGGGAATTGCAATGACACAGACAGGACCTGCTAGTGAGACGTCAATCTTTGAGGCCAAGAATACAAGTGACAGCTATTTGTTTTAAACTCTCTTTTTCATTTCTGCCATCTCCAGTGTACGAGAATTGGCGTATGCTTCTCTTTCCACTTTGGCCAGAGTCCCTCTTATCAGACTAATGACCAGAAAAAACAGAGAGACACAGAAGATTCACGGAGGCAAAGACAACCTCTCCTCACTCTCATTCCAGCTCCCAGGGTAACCTGGAGGGGCTCAATGCCCCTTCTGCTCCCTGCGAGCAGCTGATCCCCACTGATTCGTGTTGGCCAGGCAGCAATCCATCTCTCCCTTTGCTGCCTGCTGCTCTTCCCACACAGACCAAAAACTGAGGATGCCTTTGATAGCCAGTAAAGTCAAATATGTCTCAAAAAAGGCAGCTCTTGGAAGATCAGATTGACAGAGTGCTAATGCGGCTCCATCCCTGTCAGCAGATTTGTCAGGAACCATTACTTCTCTCCTGCTTGTCCACCAAAAAGTCCTGCTGCAGAAAGATCAAAAGAGACAGCAGCCGATCCACATCTTCCAACCTGCCCTGAAAACACAAGGTTTGACTCTGTTCCAGCTGGGTTTCTCACCACCAGCAGCTCAGGAGGTTGTGCTTTTCCAACCTGAAGCTGCCAGTTCCCAAGGATGTTCACAGCAATGGTCATTGCTTTTGCTCAAACCCAGAGCTTAAAGCTGGAAATAGAGCTTTCCCAGCCCAGGCCATCTTCTAAAATAACCCAGCAGGCACAACCCCGAGAAAACAGAGCTAATGACATGAATTCACCTTGAAGTATTGGACCCTAGGAATGATATTGGTTGATGCACTACGAAGACACAGATTTAGAGAGAAAGCCATGTTAGAAAGGCAGTCTTTGAATAGCAAGTTTTAGCAATTAAATTCTTGAATAAACTTTTAAGATTTACCGTTGCAAAGCACTGCGTAATTGCTCAGAGATACAAGCATGGGTGATCTCTTTTTATTAACTGGTCTATTTTTCCCATAACATCTTTTGATTAGACTCATTGATACAACCCCTCCATAGACACTTTCATTTCTAGTATTGTCAAGATCATTGTAACTAGATTGTCCCTAGCAGCCCAAAACAGGGCGGTATACTTTAATAACACTGGAGATCAGATATACCGAGGTACAACCACAGACACAAGTGTGAAGGACATAATGTGGACTTAGGCTTTTACATTCCTCTGTGGTGTTAATTTCTAATAGAGCATATTCCAAGTAGATCAGCTGTGATTTTACTTACTCCCAAAAAGTTTGTTTAAATGGGAAAGTGATTCTCACATCTTCTAGATAAAAACCACATGGCCAAGAGCAGCTTGGTGTTGAGCCTCCAGTTGTGAGAGACATGGAGTATTAACCTGGATTCAGCACTGAACAAAGGGGGGGTTATATGGATTCTGGCCAACTCCAACGCAACATTGCACCTACCAATGGAAGAGACACCCAGTGACTGCAGGGATTAATAACAGGCCACAGAGACCTCAAATGTGCAACTGCTTCCTTTGGGTCCAAACTGAGTCACATCCTTAGCATGGTTTGTGCAACCTGACCTTGCTTTTCCAGGTCTGGAGAGGAAGAAAACAATTCTGCCTGCAAGGAATGCTGCTTCAATATGTCTATGTGCAACTTAAAGCCATCTCCTTCCTAGGCTTTACTGAATGTGCATGTTAAACTTGATTTTTAAAATAAATTGCACTGCCATAATGGTTTGCCTAAAGCTAGCAATTGCTTTTATATAACTTACAGCTCCACGATCAGCCTCAGTGGAGAACTTACACATCTGCAGATGACTTACATAGGAGCCTCATAAAAGCTTCCACAAAAGGCAGTAACTACTCTAAATGTTTCCCCCAGAGGAAGAATTATCTAAAGAAATATTTAAAGGAATAGGGAGATTCAGACTCCCACGGAGAGATAATTTTGTCTCTCATTTCCAAATGAAAAAGAGGATTCAGGACTCCTGGGTTCAGCTGGAAATTCTGCCACTGACTTGGTAGGTCTTAACCTCTTGACATTTTGGCTGTACAAACAAAACAAATACACCACACAAAAGATGAAAACACCTGTAAAGCACTTCGTACTGTTTTAGATGCCGTGTCACTGCAAAATAGTTGAAATACAAGGACCAGAACCACAGGTGATGCCTCTAAAGCCACACTTGTCCTTGAATGGGAAAAATCGAATTGATCAGCCAGACCTGCTCCTTAATGGATTTTGATCGCTGGAAGCCAGCCTGAAAAGACAACTAATTTGTTTACACTAATAAATAATAACATCCACTTGCTATCAAAGCATGCACCCATCACTACTGGTGAGCCATTTAAATGCCACTCACTGTGACCATTCTTCTTCTTAATACCCAGTAATTTGACGGGAAGAAAACATGCCAAAGCCACCAGCAACGTCTCCTTGGAAAGTCACAGGCGAGTGACTTTGTGCGCAGGGTAAGTGGTGTGGGCGATGGGGTAATTAGCTCCAGCAAGTCATTATCCTGCAAACAGCTGCACACTCTGACTTCTGAAGGAGTTTTTTGCTGGATTTTCAGCCACTGGAGCATTACCAGAAAACTATCATGCCTGTCATCTACACAATTCTGCTATAAAAAACAACAGCCACACTGATGCTTTAAGGGACAATCCTGCTCTGCTGCTACAGAGTGGAAAGACGGAAGCAACACGCACTGTCTGTTGGATGGAGATGGGGCAACACATTTTCAAGGCCACTGTTAATAGTGCCCACCTAGCTGGAAAGATTTATCACTTCGACATGAACCGTACAAGAACAGGCTATAGGAAGCTGTCGAGCTGCTTGTAGCCTAATTTAGTATTGATTTAAACAATTACAGCATAAAGTTTAATGTGGAATAATTCTGAAACAAATTAGTTTCATGGTTACTCAGTCCCTCTTAAAAGGAGAGGGATTTACAATATTTTACATTTAAAGCTGGAAGAATGGAAAATAAAACCATCCTCCTCGTTAAATGTAATATTTACAATGGGCAGCTGCATTTTTTTGGGGTGGCATAATCTTTAAAGAACTGAATTCAGCTGTGAGGATATGATGGCAGAGGATGCTAGAAAACCTCTCATCTGTAAGCTAATTCAGTTCAAACATGCGCTGACAGTTATCAAAAAGCAGCTATTATCAGCCTGTGCAGCGGGAACTGATAAATTCTTGAGTCGTGTTCAAATCACAGCTCCAGCTCCTGTTGCAGAAGCTTCAGAAAGATCTTCAGGATAGAAAGGAGTGGGATGGTTGAACCATGAACCCCTCCATGAATGACACATGGCAGGAAAATGTAACACAGCACTGGGAGAGAGGTGCAAGGATCACTCATGCTACATACTATATTTTCATTGTACCCATGATGTGATGAGGGCAAAGATTTCAGGCTCCAACACTGTCAATGCAGAAATAGCCCTTTTTCTTTTAATGTAAAATCAATAAAATTATTTTAGGGAGCTATTTGGATGACTTGGTTCAAAGAGGCAGCAATTTTTCTTCTCTTTCACAAAATTACCCTTCTATAATGTCGGGAACAGGCAGACCTTCTGACCATGTACATTTTGACCAAGAATAATTCCAGTTCAAAATGATTTCCATCCATCATGAGAAATAAATTATAGGGACTGGACGAGAAAATTCCAACCCATTCTGTCTCTTCAACCCCAAATGAACTTTAAGAAAATGTATTGATATAACACATTTTCATGGCTACCAATGAAGCCAGAATCCACAGAAATACATTATCACATTAAGAATCCAAAACAAATTTGTAAGGTTAACAGCCTTCGTGGTCCTGCTCCAAAGCTAAAGTGCTAATATTACTGTAAAATATTTTCAGCTTTCAATAAGGTCAGATGCCTGCGCAGGCTGAGCTCAGGCTCTCACCCACTTTAATTCTCAGAAGAGAAAACAAAAGAAAGGCAAACAATACACAGTACAACACAATATACCTAATTATTTCTAGATCTCTCAAAATTAACTTTAAACAACATCCTCAATGAAGCCCTCAAACCATGAATAAGTAGAGTTTTGCTTTTTACTGTAACCCACAGTTTCAATCTTCAGATACTTTTCTTGTTGTGGAAGCCAGAACTACCCTAACATTTATTTTTTCTACCCTGTTCCAAAAATCAAGGTTTGGAAGACTTCTACAAGTGTCACAGAGTTGGCCTATTTCTCTTCTCCTAGGCACCCGCAATAGTGAGGAATTACTGGCATTGCAGATAAAATGCAAAAAAAGGGTGTCTTTTGTAATTTCTTCCCCACTCTGCTGTGCTCCGGCTACCCCTGCCCAGCCAATGCATTCGAGTTCTTGATCTATAAAACTCCTTCTGTTCTCATTAAAGTTGTTTTCAATACTCAGCTGTTGTTTCATAACCACTCCTGCTGTGATTTTACTATAACATCTTACACCTGATTGGCAATACTTTTGCAGTGCCAAGGGAAAAAAAAGACAAATGTCATCAAATCTATCTTCAGCTCACAAGAGGGCTCAACACGAGACACTCAGCTGTAAACTGCTCTCTTTGCAAAGCCCTGTTCTAAACTTGCATTGTTCATGCTCAGTGAACATCAAGTCTGAAACAATTTTTATGTTGGTAATTATTTACAACAGGCTTTAATCGTCCACTTCTCAGTTTTGCTAGTGGAGTTTGAGAGAAGGCTGTTAAAGCTGTATCGTGGGAAGAAACTAGTCCAGGGATGCTGTGCCTTCTCCAAGACATCATTTTAACTCGTGGAGATTTTCTAAACCATGTAGAGAAGCTTTTGGCCCCTTTCTAAGGAACCCATCCCCCTCTAAAGACTTCCAAAAGCTCTCAGAAGGAATCTAATTTTGCTTTGCCTCTGGAAGAACCATCCCATACCCATACCCAAAGCACCCAGATAGGCACAGCTTTAGTAACCATTAATACATGCAAAAATACTAATGATTCTCCCAAATAGTAACACCAACAACAGTTATTACTGTTATTATATATCATTAAAATATGATCATATTTTAAAGATATAAACTAAGGTGGAATGCAGCCACACAAACCTTGGGAGATGCGTCTTATTTCCTAAGAACATTGCAAATATTATTCATCCCCAAGGAGACGATTTTATAGATAAGAGGGAATTATTTAAAAGGATTAAAAGAGCTTGACCCAAATCACAGCAAGAGTCAGAGCTGACAGTTAATTCATTCCTTTCAGTCCCATGCAACAAGTATAATATCAGAATTTTTTCTGAGGCTTCTGAACTGTCCTGTTACCCATGTATTTAGGATGAGAAGTGTGTTTATTGCTATTATCACTATTCCACATCAGAGCTTTAAAAAGCTGTTTCATAAGAGACTTCTCATATAAATACTCTTAACTTCAAAGCCAAATCTCTCAAATCTCTCTTATCTGGCTGAGGAAGCAATACAGCTGCCTCGCTGAAACAGCACCACATAAATCACAAACACGCTGCACTTGGGAGGCAGCAGATCTCATCTCTGCTCCTCCTTGGTAGTTTGCCCCGTGCGTTTAGTCCGACCGCACAGCTCTATGATTTGTAAGCATCCCCGGAACTTCTAAGGGAGACGCACATCATCAAAAACCTCGAAAATTATCTTTTTTGGTAGGGCTTTAAGAAGGCTGGTAACAAGTCATCACGATGGCTGCCAAGTGCCAAATAATGGTACGTGTCAGGCAAGATGCAAAGATGCCACGAGTTGCACATCCGGCATATTTACCAAGAGACGTACTCACCTACACACCTGTATGTATAGATTGGAAGAGGAAAGACTATACTAGAAGCAACACTGCAACAGACCGCAGTTGACACTTGATATTGAGATAAATTTTGTGGGTCCTTGTCAGATACACAACTCATGGTTAGATGGACAGTAAGAGAGGTTGCTGGCACTTCATTCAGCTCCTACCTGCAGAAGAGGCCGCTGCACGCCTAGGATCTTCATGGTATCTGCATTAGCCAGTATTTTCAGGGGATCAGATGCCTTCGTGACTCCTTCGATTTCTTTATTGATCTCAGCCAGGACCTGATTGAGGAAGATGTTCTTGATGTACATGGTGAGGAACTCCCGGAGCGGACACTGTTTGTTTGGGCCAAGCTCCATGGCATGCTCTATCTCCTTGATAAATCTGGAAAATAGGAAAGGAAGAATGCAATGTAGTTAAACCATGAAGTTAAATGTGTTTGTGTCGCATTTCCAATTCCTACTTCTGAGAGCCAAGCACCAGCAGTGGGTGAGACAAGACAGACTCTGACGTGAGGTGTGAAGAGTAGAAAACATCTATAAGGTGGCCATCAAAATACACATAAAATGCCAACAGTTGGTGAGACAGACTCGATGGCTGGAGAAGAACAGACAAAATGGAGAATCGTTGAGAATCCACAACCCATGCATGATTCCAGTTTATCTGTCTAAAAATCGTTGACTTCACTCTACTTGAAACATACTGGAAAGACCTCATCTTTTAAAAGAAACCCCCCACAATGTCAGAAATCACTTTGAAAAGGCAAAATTCTTTTTGGGGTTGGTCACTTGATTCCCACAGGTGGGTTCCCCATCTCTAAAATGAACAGAAGTATATTCTAGTTCAAAGTCTAGAGATACCACAAAAAAAAAAAAAAAAAAAAAGCAATGGAATGTGTATTATGCCAATATCATACTGCATTATGTATGTCTGTATTATGCTAAATTTTTATTATGCGTTCTTGTTTCATTCTAAATCCCATTCCTGTGTATGCAGAATGGCATACCAATTCTGGGAATATTTTAGCACAAAATGTTTGCCATCTCCTGCAAAGTATCTTTATCTCAGTGATGCCATCTGTTTACCAGGATAGGAGTTTCTTCTAGAAACTACCTCATCATTTCTTTCATTTACATTTGAGGCAACAAAATTAGTCTTCCTTTCAAATTTGTATGTATTTAAATAATTAGGGATTGAGTATCAGGGGTCATAACGGACTGAGATATTCTGTCCAAAAGAGAGAAACATGGATGGTATTTGTATTGCCTTCTTCATCACTGCATGCATGTGCCTTGCACTCTGTCATACTTTCATTCCAGTTCTGTTCCAGCTGGGATTGTTTTTATCTTTGTTTTACAGATTAGTAGCAGAAGCAAGTGTTTGAACCTGGATTGAACCATGTTTGAACCATGGTTTTAAACTAAGACAGGGGAGATTTAGGTTAGATATCAGGAGGAAGTTTTTCACTCAGAGGGTGGTGAGGCACTGGAACAGGTTGCCCAGAGAGGTTGTGGATGCCCCATCCCTGGAGGCATTCAAGGCCAGGCTGGATGTGGCGCTGGGCAGCCTGCTCTAGTAGTTGGCAACCCTGCCCAGAGCAGGGGGGTTGAAACTAGATGATCTTTAAGGTCCTTTTCAACCCAGGCTATTCTATGATTCTGTGATCCTATGATCTCCCAATATACGTAGCAACACCCTCTGCACCCTGAAAGCCACCTCTTCTTCACTATGAAAGGTTTTTGTCTGTCAATTGACACATCTCTAACAGTTCCAGGGTGGTTAGCATTTACTAGGGATGACTTAACACTAACCATATTCCCAAAAACTTCAACGAGTTCTGTTTAATTGTCCGTAATTTTCTATCTCCACATTCAGCACTCCAGAGGCAGCTTCCCTTCAAAGGACTGGCTCCAGAGCTCCTGTCAATTTTACTAGCATGATTTCTTTCAAATCTAAACAATTTGCTCCCTAAAGCCTCTGCTGTGTTGACTCCATCAGTCCAGAGTGATACATTTTGGCTGACGCAGCTATTGCTTCTGCAGAGGGACCCTTCGCAGGACCTCTCCTGAGAGAGAGACTGCATGGAGAGAAGTGCAAAGGATGGCAGCTTTACTCCCTGGCTTTCACAGACTGATAATGTGAACAGTCTTTATCAAACAGGGAAACCACAGAGTCACCTGGGAATAGAGCAGAGAGAACACCACCGAGCTTCTCTCTGAAATTATACAACTAATGTCACCAACTTCGAGTGACAACCACTGATGTTCTTAAGGGGACACTGTCAAGGTTGATGGACCCACATTAAACTGACTTAGTGCATTTTTCCATGTCTGCCAACAGATTTGCAATATTCTGCATTTTTTATAACCTTATTTACACAGTGCTTTTGATGCATAGAACTCATAAAAAAGTGAATTAACTCTTATAATACCTGCACCACGTAGCCAAATACCACTATACCTCTTTCAGATGGGAAAGGAGAGACAAAGCAACTTGAATTTGAAATAAGCAGCTTTCAGTGAAATTCTATAATCCAGCAAAAGCTTAAACTTGGTTAAGCCAACACAAATGCAAGACAACTTTTAGAGGGAGAACAGCCACGTACAAACTAGCAGCAAACTAGAAGAGCTCAGACATGCTCACCTATGGTAAACTCCTTATTCCACAATAGCTTGATGGTGTTTCTAAGTGTTTTCCACACCAGAGACTAAATTGCTTGTGCGAGGCCGCAGGAAAGGTCAGTGCTACCAAAAGGTGTAATTAAGAACTTCGGACTCCCAGTACCTGGCATTAATCACCATCTCAGATCTCTCCTGAAGACCCATGCTTCAATCTCCAGCAACCTTTATCTTCATTAGAGAACTGAATTCTGGTGGTCGACATGTTCTAACAGGCCTTAATTTCTTGGCATAAACAAGACAACAATGGTTCACTTAATACTGGTACGGATCAAAAATATGTCCTTATTTTACTTGATACAAACCATAAAGTAATCACAGATTAGGAGAAAGCTACTAGATAGCAATGCCTCTGAGAGAGGGGATTTTATGAGTGCTCAGCAACACTTGTGATAAAGAACAAATGGTCAAGAGCTTAGGAAATCAGATTTAAACGTGATAACAGGAAAAAGTTATTAAGAATGAAACTGTGCATGGCATGGAGGACTAGAGGATATGGATGAGTGACCTTAAGTTTGAATGTTCAAGGATAGCTTGATTAAATGATAATGGTAATGAAAAACAGACACTTTCTGAAGTCTTCATTTAATCAAAAGATCTCCAAAGAAGAAAATGGAAGTAGAGAAAATGTAAAGAAAAATATAGTATGGATGTCAGAGCATCTCTTGCAGTAGGGAACAGCCCTAAAAGTTCAGAAATTTCATACTCCAATGGTACAACTACATTACCACTTAGTACAGCCTAAAAAGAAGGAGGACTGGAGTCCAATTTGCTATGATATGCTGCAGTTCAAGGATGACCTGTCCTCACCACATCTTCACCAGCCAGGAGTCCTAACTGCTGGAGGTCCCAGCATCTGTCCAGCAAATGTAGCACTCAAGGCAGCAGCTGTGCAGCTCCAACCTTCATCCCACCAAGGGAGAAACCCCTCTGAGCACAGTACCAGGGTGGCTGAGCAAGAGTCACCAGGCTCCAAATATAAATGCACAGCAGATTTGCACCAAGAATCCTCCTACCGCATTACATTGCAACAGTGATGCACTGTACATGGCCTGCCTTGGCAGGATTATACAGAATGCCATTAGAAATAGATGAATTTAATGCAAAATATTAATTTTATGTATTTCTTAAGAGAATTAAGGATGCATAGTCAAACACTGAAAAGTTTGGGAAAGAAAGGATTGGAGTCACTTGTGTCACCCTGATTTGGCCTGCTGTGCATGACGGCGTGGTATAATTACAAATTACACAACAGCACTCTATTGCTCTCATCACTGTGATGTGAAATAATTCTGCCACTGAGTCCCACAGAGCTGGTGGCACCACTTCCAAGCTTTGTTCTTCTTGCCTCTCATTTCTTCATGAGACTTCTGCTTCTGTAAACTGGCCACCAGTTCTCTTATTCTCCTGGTTCCCAATCCCACTTGTTGAATCCCACATTTCCCCTCTCTTCTTGGCACTTACAGTGGACAACATCTTCCTCCAGGCAGCAAGAGCCCAGCAGGTATGAAAACCCAAAAACACTGCAAGGGAAAGCACTCCTTGGATCAGGAACCGGCACCTTTGCAGGGTCCTTGCCCTTAGCTCGGTCCTCTTCATGGGCAGAATTGTGCCCATCAAGAACTTAGCCATTATGAACTAGAAGCTTTCTACAAGGGTGTGAGCACTGCACTTCTTCAAAGGTGTATAACTAAGCCAAATTTTGGTGTATTTTCAGAGGAACGGCAAAAGGCACAACCTTTACACAACAGTTCTTACTAAGAAATGCGACGATGCAAGTTCCCAGTCTGAATATTTTCCAAAGAAAAGGTCACCAGAATTTGCTAACATGTGCAATGTATTTCTTCTCTTTCTCAGAAAGAATAAGTATTTTAGATACATTTTTCTAAAAATAAATTTAGCCCCAGTTGGCAATTAAAGACCAGCCAAATTACAAGAAACTGAAGTTTTATAAATGGGAAGCACTGGGTGGCATTAAAGACCTAACAGATATTCTCTATTTTCTGCTTCGCAGATACATTCACAGTCACACACTGTTATTTATTTATTTAAAATTCAAGTACTTCTGGTTAACTTATTCTAACATAATTTAATCTTTATAAGGAAAAAAATGCTTTACAGTCAGCATCTAAGAAAAATATTCCAAAAGTACTTTCCAAAAATGTTCCTATTTTACTCACACACGCTCTCCATGTAACTATTAAGATGTCAGAAAAGCAATTTGACCCCTGGCTATCCCAGAGATCAACATTTATGTCTGTGTGTGAACCAGCATATCTGAGAAGTACTCACATTTTGGTCAATGATACACTCATACAGAGTTAGTAAAAATAAAAGCAGTGAAAACTTCTACACATTTTAATGAAGTGGAGCACCAAGGGAGGACACACAACGCATGCATGGTTCTTCAAATGGGTTTTGGACATACCTGCATGTGCGTCAAACCAAATGACCAAAAAAAGCCTCATCATTATGGTGAAAGGCTGTGTCACGTACGCCTTCTATCCCCTACTATTTTCTTTTTACTCTCCAAAGAGTGAAATTTGAGATATAGCTCACTGTAAAAACAGGCCATAAAGAAGGCCTTGGAGGAACAGCTTTGATTCACATTCCATTTGCTTCGATTATTCTACTAGAAAAAGAACCATTCAGTTGTAATTTAGTAGGGTTTCTGAAACAGTATCAACAACTGCATTTAAAATCATCTCTCACTGGCACATGAAAACTGAAGAAAAGCCCATAAAGGTTAACATACTGTGGGGTATATTCTCTAAATACATGAGAATGAGCCATGTGGCACATTCGGGATAGAAAATTCCCCTAATGCTGAGCAATTACACTTATTTATCATAACTACCGTGGTTTCCAGACCTACAAAATGCAAAGATGCTTTATCTGAATAAAAACGCAGAGCGAGGTTTGTCACCAGATTTTGGATAATGGTCACTGTAGATAGCCCTGGTAATTGTTTCAGATCCTACAAAGGCTTGTTGGGATGTCCCGAAGAATACTTTTAAATGATGTCTGGCTAGGATGGAGTTCTTGAAAAGAGCAGATGAGTTAAAAAATAGAAATCTGCATCTTATCTTGAACTCAGAACCTGCATTTTCAAAATGATGCACAATTTTTAACTTGTTTTATCTTCCTATGAAAGCATTTGAGGTGATTTGTGGCTGCAATTAAGCATTCCCCTTAGACAGAAAAGCACTTTCGGTAAAATGAAGTATCTTTTTGTAAATGACAGTCATTTGGATTACAGAAGAAAAAAAAAGGCAAACCATTTCAGAAAATTTAATTCATCCTAACTCACAACTTAATTGCCTATGAGGACTGTCTTACCTGGGCTGAAAGTGTGTAATAAAAAACATAAAGCCTAAAAAAGCTATATGGATTGATTTAAAAACCTCCAACTTTCACGTTCCCTAGGCTTTCTTCTGTCTTCTTGTTATCAGCTCTCTTCTAAAATATCATTAAGAGAAACTGAAGACATGGCATTGAAAGTGCATAACATCAACTACTCCTTTTTTTAATGATGATAACACTATCTGAAATTCCCTCCTCAAACAAATGAATGACAGCAAAAAACTAAAATATTCCAAAACCTTATTAAGAATTTTTTCCAGACATTCAGCCCAAATTTACGTTTCAGCTTGTTTAATTTTCACATGACACTATACTGTTCTCTTCTCTCTTAGTAGCTGAAACTTCAAGTAGCCAGAATGAATATTTTGGCGAGCTCCCAAAAGTATGGAAATATTAAGGAAACATCAGAAATCCTTTGAAGTAGACACTGGTTACCAGCAGAATGGCAAATCCCAAACTGGTTGTTCAGACTCAAGGCAATCAGGGATAAAATATCCAAGACTTTACGTTCTTGAAGGTTTGAAGACATGTTCAAACTGAGGGCACCTGGAAGACCCTGGGTTGTCCATTCCCTGTCTAGAAAGCCTGCCTACCCCAACAGTGGGAGTTTCGGGAGAAGGTCAGCAGAAGATGACAGCCAACGATGATGTCCTCCTGCCAAACGCTTCGATAAACTGCAAGGCACAGCTCTGACTTCTAATTTATTGCCTTTGTGATGCTATGGCCAGGCAAGGAGACAATTTCCATAACTACGTGCAACAAACTGGTACTACTGCTTTTAAGTTGTTAGGTCAGTATACCACTAGTTCGCATAACGATCTAGCTGGAATAAAACCTAATTCTCATCCATCCCACAGTCTGGTCCATCCTCTGACTCCTCTCTTCTCTGCCAAAGTAAGATGACCGGTGCTCCCACACCAAAAGGTACAGACCACCAAACATGTACGGAATACAATAAAAACAATTGAATTAAAACATCCACCGCAGCACATAGACCAGAGATCGTTTTTTACTGAAGATCAATCCAGTAGGTTACCAGTAGGTAACAGAAAGCTCATTATTTTGTGTAAAAACTTGACTAGAGGGAATTATTTTGGTTACATTATCACTTACCCCAGGATTGATATTTCTCTGAGGAGCATGCTGCTGATAGATATCATGGCTATAAACAAGATAATAGGGTGGCTTCTGTACAAAGTTAGTACAAAGGGAGCTGTATGCAGGGGACAACAGCAGGAATAAAGGTTTAAGCTCTTCTCTAGGTGACCCAAAATGTGATTAATTATAACTGTAATTATAATTATAATCACAATAAAAAAGTATAAACAGTGCTGGGACACTCAACGGTAATTTAACTATGCTCAGTGTATTTAAAACCTTAGCAAAAACAGACAAAAGACTTTGAAATATTCTGAAATATTATATCATATAGAAAACACCCAGGAAGGTAATGACTAAGAAAAATCACTAGTGTTAACAGAGAACAACACATTTGGAGTATTTTTGACTAAAATACTAAGGTTTCAGCTTAAAGCAACTTACTGGCAGTACCGGCCATACTGGTGACCAAAACACCAGGCTGAGTTTGATGACAGGTTTTGGGCAAATGGTCAGAATATACTGTCAGTACCCATTCCTCCAGTCCCTTCCCTACGCAAGCAGAAATCCCCACTCAAAAATAGCTTGACTACATGATATAGCTCTTCTGGTTAGTTTAAAGGCTTCTTCCCATAGAGCGGACAGCTTTAGCTCTGGAAGATGAGAGAGCCTGGAACTATTTTTTTAACAGTAGATAAAAAATACGAGGTTTAAAGGATTTATTTCAATGCTGCAGGTGCTCATCCACAAGATCGAGGTAAGTAACACTTCTTTCCCATGCAGGTGTAATATAAAAATAAGTATGTCATTGCCTCTAAGGTACTACAAACACCACACACTCAGAAAAAAAAATATTATTTAACAATCATCTTCTGTTAAAAATATTGCTTATTTAGTGCTCACTTAACTCTTGAAGCACAGTACTTTCAAGAAGCAGACAGACCAAGTGCAATTTCTTACAATGTCTCCAGAGGGGAATATTGGCTAGTATTTGGACCACAAGATGCAGAGTCAGAACTAAGCAGATCTAAAGTTTCATAATGTATAGAAATGCATATCCACTGCCCGAACTCGAATAGAAATTCACACCCTACAGCTCCCATGCCTCTCACCAAGCCGCCGAGCCAGATCCACAAGCAGTGTTAGCAAAGCCATGGTGGATTTTTGTGCAGAGATCAAACCTTGAAGGCAAATTTTAATGGGTTAATTACAGCCTTCCCAACTGCATAATTTGAACAGCACCCCACATTTCCATACCCCTCCTCACAGCCTCAAAGCTGCTTTCATTTGCTTGCTGGTGGGAAAGAAAACCACAGCCAGGTGAGGAAGAGACTCAATCTCCAAGCCTTGCTGCTGCAGTCAGCACTCAGCTCGCTCTACTTGGAGCCCCAGCAGATGCTGAACACCTTCGTTTACAGCCACCAGCATGGGCATGAGTGAAAACATCCTTCTGCTCTGCTTCAGCTGTGTAACGGCAGTGTGGGTGCACTACTGTAAAGCCTCTTCCTTGCTTCTCATTCTCATCTTGTCAGAGGTAAACCTCACCTGAGGGAGCGGTGATCTCCTCGGTGAAGCCGGCACAACGCAATTCCTGCACGGCCAACGTTAGCAAGAGCCCACCTGATGGAAAGTTTTGGCACTGGCTGACGCTGGCATCGCGCATCCTCCGTCCTCTCATCTCTTGCGGGGCACAAACAAGCTTCAGGACGCGGCTGCATTTCCATCCCACGCGGGAGCTGCCAAACCTCCGCTAACATCCAGACGTGACTTTCCCAAAAGTGGTAAATCTAAGCGAGGAACAGCCTGGAGTTTGGTGACCCTCACTGGGAAACCGAGTTTCAAAAGGAACAAAATGGCAAAGCTCGGAGCTGTTACTATGAAATGAAAACTCTGAAATATATAGCAACATCGCAGTCCTGGGCAAAACACGTGAAAATATACTGCACAGACCACTGGAACAGGGCTATGCTACGTTGCTTAGAAATAGAAGCTGGGTAGATTTTGAGCCTTGTTATAAATTTGTAAAGGCATTAGCTCCACTGGCACTCACTTCTGCAGAGTTAAAAAGCGGTCTATTGGCCTGTGAATTTACAGCAGTGAAAATCTATCTTTATTCCCCTTCTATCTCTAGACGCTGTTCTTGCAAAGATGTTATTTCCCTTTCTGCAGATGAAACAGAGCAATTACCAGTGCCACAGATATGAATTTATATGTCTGGAAGACCCAAGAGCAGCTCCTTCTGAGAGCAAATGCAGCACAGCTGCTTGTCTTTGAAGGCAGGCAAAAGGGGAGTAACTCAAGCATGGATCACACCAGCGTTCTGTTAATGTGGACGTACCCAGAATAAGAAGCATGGGTGCTACGGGAGGTTTTGGGGATTTGCTCCCCCTCCCATGAGTACAGGGCAATGCCTCGCACATCACACGATGCAACCTGTCTGCTATAGACCAAGGTGGCACCTCTGTGTGTGCAAAATCCTTTCCATCTGCTTGGTACAGGGAGCTGATCTCCAACGCTGAGTTACGACTTATCAGCTGAGGCGCGGTAAGGGGTTGGATGTGTCCTTACCCCTGCCATAACGCATGGCCCGGGGTTTAGGTGGCATGCAGAAAGGGCCAGGAACATGCAGCTGGGAGGCAATAACTCATCATAACTTGGTCGTTGTAAATGTATGCCCAGATGCAGGATTCAGTGGAACCTCTCCTCACCTTGCCCTGTCCTGATGCAGACAGTTCTTGATCCGCTCTCCGTAACATTTTCCCACCATGCTGCCTCTTTACGATAACTGTTTAAGAAATGATCAGTAACAGTGCTCTAATTTGCCTAGCAGTGCATCATTTTTTATTACAGAGGCAGAACGACTGCTTGACATTTTGATTATTCACAATAACGAGCAAGCAAGAATCCTAACTATTGATGATAACATTGGCTGGGACATGGCTGAATTCTGATGTGACTCTCGGCACCAACTTAAAAAACACCCCAAGGTCACGTTCTAAGCAACAGGCATTAGAAGGCAATGCTTATTAACAAACACTGAGTAAACAGAAGATTTGTCTGTCTTCTACAAGCAAAATGTGCCTGCTGTTTGGCCTCTTCATTTCCTTCTGATCTCCCAGCCCACAAAAAATACTGGAAGGATCTGGCACTTTGGAGCAAGTTATTTATCCCACAAGGTGTACATCCCATCAGAGAAATCTGTACACCCACACCTTCTTCTGGAGAGCACCTCAGTGTAAAGGGAAAAACGGTGGCTTCGGTACACTTAGCACAGTATGGGATGTACAGGCGATGTCTGTGGCTCCCTGCAAGAGCCATCCCTCGGTGTCGGCCTTCCATCCGCCTAAGGCAGACAAATTCAGCTCCATGCAGTTTGTTCCACATCTTCGCAGAGGTCTTTCAGATCAAACTTAAAAAACTAGAGCTTTGTTCACATCCTCAAGACCCCCTGCAGCATGTTTGGTAAGAGACGTGTTTTCACCCCACAGCACCAAGACAAAAAACTCCTTCAGACGTCACCATTGAGCACTGCGTTGTTTGCTCCCCACCACAAGGCCGCACCGTGGTGGAGCCACGTGTCTGCATGTGCGTAGCTATATGTACCGGCGTGTAAGGCAGCCTCCTATCAGCCCTACACGGGCACTTTGGTGAGCCGACTTCCACTTTTATTCCATGCATCCCCTACAGACTCCTAACTACGCTATGAGGCCTCTGAGTTCAGTCTGAGAACAAATTTGAAGTAGCTTTATTCCCTATATGCCGTGAGCATCCTTTTAATCCTTTTGAGCAGGTACCAGCTCTTTACAATGCGAGGCTGGAAGGAGGAAACCTGTGGTCAAACGTTTGTGTGTCTTCCTAATTTACTGAGGAATGTTGTGGGGTTGTTTGGGTACAAAGAGCCTCAGTTTCCCCATTAATGAAGCAGAAGCAGTGCTATGCGCTTGTAGGGATGCGATAGTAAGCGATGAATGTTTGTAAAACGCGAGATCCTCAAAACTGCAGAAGGGTATGGCATGAAGATGCCAATGGACCACTGCTGTGCACATCCAGGTAAAGGGAAAATGTAAAGCGCTGCACCTCCAGCTAATGGGGATAGCAAAGAGCTGTGATGTACAGCTCAGCAGCCAGGCAACGTGCTTCACCGTCAGCCTGAAACATGGCTTTGATGAGCTACTACTTTATCATCTGTCACTGAAAAAAATAAAATATTATTTTATGTGTTTAAAGTTTATACTAAACTGGGCAAACACTGCTCCTATACACAGCCACCCCTGTCCTTTGCTGAAGCTGTGCCGCCAAATCTCTCCATTCCAGACCCTGAAACCACCAGCTTCTAGCCCAAAATGAGACTGACATCGAGCAAAGCCTGCCAGTTGCCTCGAAGTTACAAGATTGCTTCATGATGGAGATGATAATCCAAAATGACCACTGAACTAAATTACCCACTGTCGATCCATTTGTAATTTAAATCCAATCCTGGAGAAGCCAGAAGATAAATGTACTAACCATGGTCAATCAATCTCTATATAGAGAGAAATTCTGTGATGCATTTATTTTACGTGAACCCAGGGCATGCGTATGCCTAGAGGCCCCTTCTGCCCAGCACTGACCATGAGAGTTAAATCCACAGGATCCCACCGCCTCGTCTGTTTGCAACTTGCTGCATGAATAAGGACAGTGCTTCACTTCCCATGGCACCACAAGAGGTAGCACGACTTCACTACTGCTGATGTGTTTGGTCCTGTGCAAGGTACAGAATGCATACAGCCTTGCTTAAAAAGCATTATAACTTTAAACAATCTTGACAGCCAATTCTAAACGAATTCCTGCCTATTGCATAGAAATATTGTGAGGTTTCATTAAATGTGCATAAATGTGATGCTTTAGCATCATGCATCAATAAAGATGTTAACAGAACCATCATATAATGTCTTCCTATTACACAAAGTGATCTGAAATATGGAGTTCACTAACTTTAGCTTCTCATATTATTAAATTCTATTTCCTTTAATGCCACATTACGTTCAGTTTGTTGACCATCACTGAAATAATGATACCCCCCCACCTGAACTTCATATTCTCTTCTGAGCACAACAGCTTTGTAAAAATTAACTTATTATTCATATTATTTTTAAATGTGATCTGGTGGCACATTCTACGTGCTCAAACCCCACAGCTCTCAATCTGGCTCCTGTAAAAAGTAACATATGCTGACTATAAATCTTTAAAATGGCTCTATTAATAGAGAAGCTGTGGTGACAGCTTTATAAATGGGCACCATCTTTATGCAAACTGTTTTTTATTAGATTGCATTATAATGATTTGTAATATGAATGCAAGGATGGATTTGGGGCGGACGGAAACCAGCAACAACTCCAGTGAGCCAGCGGCTTCGAAGCCCGTGAATGTTGTGTGGCAGATTGGGTGCGCTTGCAACAACAGACACTATCGGATTAGCTTTGCTACACCTCTCTGCTCCTCTGCTTTTCCCAATCAGATAGCAAACAGTCTAATAACTGGCTCTGTGTCTGTCAGTCCAATTACTTCCTATTTGCTATGTGCTGACACTCCATTAAATAAGCAGACAGATGGCACGATCTTTCATTATCATCCAACTGACTGATTAGCCTCCGGTGTGCGCACTGGGGTACGGCCAATCAATTAAATCAGGGGTTACCCCAAAAAACACACTGGGGCAAATGAAAAGCCCAATCTAGGAGACCAGAAGTCCAGGGGCCACCCTGGGATGCCCCAAAGTGTAGGGGCTTGATGGAGCCACTGCTTCTAGGAGCATGTAGGGCCGCATGCAGACATCCCGCTATAGCCACTGAACATACGCACCACAACCACGTCGACATCTACAGGGAAGGGCTGATGAGTGCTTCGGGCTGTCCCCTTGGCAGCAGTTGGCTCTCCTTACAGCCCACGTGGAGAAATGGCCAGGAGGCCTGCTTCAACCACCCGCTGAAGGATGCTCGCAGCCCACAGCCTGCATCTGTGCAAGTATTTGGGAAATGCAGTTCTAGGGGCATCCTTGCTTTCTTCACATGCCAACACCACTTCCATTTCATGGTAAGAAATAAAGGGTCACCCAAGAAATCTGAGGCAGAGAAATACATCCCTCCTTCCCAGCCAATGTCCTACCCAGCAGTTCATCCCTTAACCCTCTTTGCCACATTTTAATCCTCAACCCAATATTGTGAAAGATTTCGCCCTGAAACACATCAGATGGGGAAGAATAACACAGATCCTAGATCACTTCCATATTCCTTACTGCCTAACCTCAGAATCTGGATGGGACAGTATTGGGCTAATCAAGGAAGTCGGTCTGTGTTCTCTAAGTGAAAGTCTACTCAGATACCACAAAATATTAGTCTAAGCATAAAAGAGGTATATAAGAGTATATAAGAGATTTTTATGGGGAAACTGAGGCAAAGAGTAGCCATCGCTGTACATGTGGGAACAGGATGTATGCGTACATCAAACAGGTCTAGAAATGGGAACATAAAAGCCTCCCTGAGCTCACAAGTGTAGCTAAGAAACACGTAGGCTGCCGGCGGTCAGAGCTGGTAATGAAGGACTCGGTCAGAGCCAGGCTGCGATGACTTGGGCTCCTTTTCTGCCTTCCTCATCACTGCAGACAGCAGCTCGGTTTGGCATGATCTCGAGTCCTCCGGCCATCCCCGTATGACCAGTGATGCCCAGAGGATGCTGGGGCCCATAAGGCCTGGTTGTAGCAAACAAGGGGGTGACTGCACTAGAAAGAGGGAAGCATTAATATGCTGAGACTTTAAACAGGCAACTTTACAACTCTTTAATGAGGATAACAATTTTATGGCCTTGGTTTGGGGGAAAAAACACAGTCATTAAATAGAGCATCATCTTTTCTAAATTATTCTGTTCTTTACTGATTAGGGAGTAACTGTACCCTGCAGAAAGCCCACCGCCGCCTATTCTTTCCCTCTTCTGAGGACAAACACTGTAAGCCTAGGGCCATGTCAAAACTAGAGCAATGAGTAAATAAATACAAAGCCTCCTCTGAAGATTCTTGTTGCTTATCAGCCTATCGTAATGAATACCTGTTGCGCCGCAAAGGGAATTGAGAAATGGGTAAAACTGCTGGTCTGAGCTCCAGGGAGAGAATTAATGTATTGATCCCCGATAAAAAGATGCTCTAGATCGTTCGGTACTCCTCCACCCGACTCAGAGGGACCTCCGAGGAGATTTCAGTTACTACAGCTAATTCAGCTCCTGACATTCGTCAATTAAGGGATCAAATACTGCCAAGCAATGATATTTTTTCCGCCACGTGTGCAAGTAACCTATAGGAAGCTGAATGGCATCCCTACCGATTTTCACCTAGAAGTTGACTTGAGATGATATTGAGCTGAGTTGGGTTTTAACCACACACGCTGTCACCCCAATCATACTGAAATCATGAGACAGGTAAGCAAGCACACAAATATCAGAGTGCAATCTGAGCACAACTGCTTTACTTTCTCACTGACCTCAGGCACACACCACCACGGAAGAAAGCTCACTGCCGTTCATGCCCTGAATTTGGCACCCAACGTAGCTGTGTCTGCGCTGCTGAGTTACGGCTATTTGCACGGGAGCACACAGATCCCATATATAAATAGCTGCCAGTGTAAACATACTGCGCTTTTGAGATCTAGATTACAAATCAAGGCAGGCGATGTTAAGCTACATGCAGTTGCAACCTAATCACATTCATTAGTAAGTTGGCAGAAAAACTTAACTCAATTGGGGCACCCTAATATTGCTATTTAGGAAGGCAAGAAAAAGTGATCAAAGAACCAGCTGTGCTCCAGGCTCTAGTCATTGCTAAGTGCACACCTTGCCTCAAGAGCTGCAGGAGAAGAAACAACGGAAAGTTTACCATATGCCCTTGAAGATATTTACAGCAGGGAAATTACACCACACTTGCAGTAGCCACCGCTATTTCTCTGAAGGGCCGAGATGAGGCTCAGTGGGTTTGTTTTACAGGGAGAGATGCTCGCAGAAAGCGCTGGTGTAAAACAAAAACAGCTTCCAGAGTAAACACAGATGAAAAGCAGGTAACTGAATGGCCTCCGATCATCCGCCTCATTTGGCAGCCAGGGTCTGGCCCAAGCTAACAACTGATGGTTAGCAGGGAAATGGATTTGCATCATAGAGGACCTGAGCAACAATGCTGTGCTGCTGGAGGCAGCAAATTTGGACAAAATTGGACACTGCACCTCCTCTAAGGATCTCGTTCTTACTCTCAAAAGAGTGAGGGCATTTGTTTCAATGTCCTCAACCATTTCTGACACCAGGAATTACATTCTCCCAAAATAAACTGATTCCCCGTGTAATTCCATTTGTGTACAACATTTTTTTTCCAACTCCTGATCTTAGAAGTTGAAATGAGGAATCGCGGACCGATGATGTCTTCTGTCCCAGACAGCTGGTTTCTGTCCATAGAGTGATCCTTATAAAACACACATAATTTATTAGCCTAATAAAGTGAGTGAAGTTGCTGAAAAAAACACAGCATAAACATATAAGGGCAGTATTGCTATTGGTAAAATTATTTTCTGACGCAGCACATCGACTAGCAACCCCCCTTACCAAGCTCACAAATCAGGGCTGGGAGAGGCCAGCGGGATGCTGCCGGGGCTGTCGAGCCTTCCTGTCCCGCAGCCTGGGCCACCAACTGCGCTTACAGGGACGCTGCAGGTGACTTCGTCCCCCTACTACCATCAACGCTTGCAAATGCACAGGTTAAATCATTTTTGATGGCCTAAGATGATATGATCGTGCTTCCCTTCTTTTCTGAGGTCTCCTGTGACGTTATGGGTCGAGAGAGGAACTCTGCTCTGAAACGTGCACCAAGATATAAAACACCATCTTTGTGGCTACCTCCATTATAAATTGTGCTCAGTTTCTTCACATTCTCTTCTTGCAACTCTCACATTTTTTTCTATTACCAAAAATAGGTAAAATATGAGTACAACTATAAGAAATATAGCAACGCAAATTCTGCAACTTCATGGATAGGATGGATGTTGCAGCAGTTTCATTTGGGATTTTTTTTCCATGAATATTTTTTCCTGCATTGTAAAAACTGGACCAGGAATCAGGATCCTAATGCTTGCTGTAACTCAGCCAGCCTATGTGAATCATTTTAGCCCCCTGCATTTCATCGT
This sequence comes from Anseranas semipalmata, assembly GCA_013399115.1. Classification (NCBI taxonomy): domain Eukaryota; kingdom Metazoa; phylum Chordata; class Aves; order Anseriformes; family Anseranatidae; genus Anseranas; species Anseranas semipalmata. The sequence goes on along the minus strand of VXAA01002624.1, from coordinate 1,516,235 downwards.
TTTTCTCTACAAAATAGTGTGAATAGTGCCTCAATGGTGTGAATAATACCTCAAGGGCCGGCTGCCAAATTCATTCTCGTATTGCTGTAAAGAAATACGTTTGCAGAATATACCAATTTTATGTGTCATGTACAAGACACCTTAAAGTATTTTTTTTAAATTTGTGTTTTGAGAATGAAGCTTTCTGGGCAAAACATCATAAACTAAAATGCCCTAAATCACCCTCTGCATTTGAAAATACATAGGCTAAAGTACTCTGATGGTGAAATTCGGACATGGAAAGCTCTATTTGAAAAGATGGCATTTTTGTTTCACTCTCTGCAGCCCTAAATCTCATCATACTGCAAAAATATCCAGGAATTTATCTTTCTACCCAAAAGAGCCGGAATACCAGCACTGACACTTACGCTCCCCTCCATCCCAGTACAACAACTTCCCCCACATTCCTGTGCCGGCACACACCCGTGACCTGAATGGGGCACTTTGGGGTGACCACGTAGTTCAGTCTTCAGGACTATCCAGTCTGTGACCTCCCTGCTAACACTTCACCGGGGGGCCACTGTAATCTGACAGATGCCTTACCCAAGCCTTTCCTTTCTGCTTCTCCAATGCTGCCTTGATTGGATTCCTTATGTCTGTACTGGAAGACGTATTTCTTCTGCCTGGAAGTCTTGCTTTCTGCCCCAGCAGTAATAACCACGCATGCATGGCTGCTCTTGCTCGATTTAGCACAATAAAGCCGCCGAGCTGGGAGCGCTCTCACTGCAGCAGAGCAATATTGGATTTAAGAGCCGCGTTAGTGAGACACTTGTTCTTCAGCCAGACGGCCAAAATGCCTCTTAACATGTGAAGTTGCCCAGGATGTTCAGTGTCAGCACCAAGTGAACACAAATTGTGTGCTACGGTGTGCCCTGGGCTGGTGGTGCTGCTTCTGCAGCACGTGGGGAGACAGCGCAGCAGCAGCAGGAGGGAACGCAGTAGAGGACAGGAACCTGTGTTAGCAGCTCCACGCTGCACTGAAGCATTAACTTAAAACTTAAACATTCATGTAAACACAGAACAAGAGAGATGAGCACTGTTCCTGCATTAGTGAGACTTCAAATATCTCGGAAGGTCCAGGAGGCATCTAGCTTTTCTCCTGGTGCGTGACTGGGGATCAGAGCCTCCTCCTTGCCTCCTGTCCTCCTAGCCCCTTGCTAAAACCATGGCTTCAGAGCATGGCTCAGTTACCCCCAACGCGCTCCTCAGTCACCTCGGATCTAGAGCGACGTGAAATGCTGACTGCAGAAAGGCTTTCAATTTTTCAGTAATCTGTTCCTTACGAATACAGAGAATTTTATCCGGAGAAATGCTCAAAGATGCTTTTTTTCCCCACTGACGTGAGTTTATCCAGTCCAAAGTATGTGAAGGGGTTAATTCTTGGGATGCCCTTCCTCACCATTTCATTTCAGCTTAATGAAATCACTTCAGATCTGGGGAGGGGATGTGTCCATGCACTGAATTAGTTTTTTCCATCTAAAAAACTGAGTGATGTGTCTCAAGCTGAACGGCTGGATGATATTTGGTCTGTGCTACTGTGCACAAACAAGACAGGGAGGTGTTGGCCCAAACTGAAGTCCCCTAGCAGAGAACAACTACAATCGCTGCAGCATCTGTAACATCATCTGCTGTTACCAACCCTCCCATCTTCACAGGCAAAATAAACAAAATGAAGAGGGAGAACACACTTCTGTCTGCCATATCTGTCTCCTTTGGACATTCAATATTGATGACTGGAGCAGAAGCCAATGAAAAATTATCCCACATTCATTCCCTACAGCCATTAAAAAGAATTAGAGATGTTGTTTCAGATCAGGCATGGATAAGAAGAATAAAATGGGTCTGTGGTATCATGATTTGTTCCTTTAATATTTATCCTAAAATAGATGTTGCTATTAGGTTTACATACACAGGAGCATCGCTGGACTTGACAACTCCACAGACGTACAATATGGCCTATCATAAACATGAAAGAATGAGACAGGCTCAAATGAAATCTATCTAAAATTCGTAAGAATTATAAAAATAGGCTTTTTATTTTTCCATTTCCTTCCTTATTTATGAGCCTTTAGGGTTCATCTCAGTCACAGCTTCAAGCTGACTTCCATAGGCATAAAGACTAAAAAACCATCGAAAAAGACAGAGCATCCCTCTCACTCCCAAATTCCTAGATGAGGAGTCGTTGCTGTAAGGTAAATCCTTCCCACAACACCCGTAAGCAGAACACATCACTTGGCTCGTACTGCTCAACAAGGAGAACTGCCTCGTCTCTTGGAGACCCGTGCCAACACAAGCACATCCCAGCAGGACTTTGGCTTTCCCTCTTTTTCAGCGGGCATCGTCTTGCCAGCCCGCACGCAGACCAACTCTCCGTACGCACACCCACTGCTTCACGTGTTCTGTTCGCTGCTCCTGAATCACATCCTCTTTTTTATTTTCATCATTATTTCCAATTTGGCAAGAAACCTGGGCTTCAACATACACGCAGTCCTTTCTGGGTTGGCACTGCCTGATTCAAGTGCTGAATGACAGTCAGCCCTCTGAATTTCCCCAAAGTTTTCCCAGATCATATCTTTTTAAGTGAGTGTGTCTTTGCCACAAGCGTGCACAATGCACGGACAGCCAGAAAGCAAGACTTAATAAGCTTAGTAAGCAGATTACTCCTTTCTGCTGAAAATAAGGACAACCTTATCTGTTCGTATCTTTGCAATTCCAGAGGTTGCTTAGCTTTTGGATTCTGTTCTTTTTTTAAATTAGAGTTATAGGGGGTAATTTCCCCAATGAATCAACACAGAGCATCTGACCTATTTTGGGGCATAAAATAGATGCAGCACATGCTAAAGCTTAACTTAAATCTTTACTTAACACTATATGAAGCAGATTAAGATATCTCTCGATTTTCAATCTCCTTCCCCACAATTGCAGATTACCATTTCTTATCTGCACATAAACTGCAGCCGTCCTGCCTAAAGTCAACTCTTCCCACAGCTGGACAGCGTGGCACATCCTATCATCCCATCATCACAACGTGCATGCGGAGGGAAGGGCGAGCTCAGGAAATCTCGGACCACTGCAGTCTCCGAAGAACCAGGCAGAAGGAGAGAAACAGCTCAGAAAGAGAAGCAGCTTGGGAATTGATAGTAACTGGAGAGGAAAAGTATATGATTAAATACTTCAGAATGGTACAGCAGTCTATGTAACTATTGAACATACTTCTGATGTCCTTATCATCTGCTTACTTCAGTAGCGTGTCTCTACGACCCCGGGGAAAAGGGACATGAAAGAAGAAAATGAGCAAAAAGTGCTGACCCAGGTTAAGAGAAAGTACTGAGTGCTTCAAACCTGAAGTGCAGTTACAGCCAGAAATCCTCCCGCATGATAAAGCAGCACCCTCCTACTCCGTAGATCTGGTCTTTTTCTTACAAGTACATAAACCTGCTTGATCTCTGAAAATAAACTTTGCTTTCCATCTGCCCAGCAGGTCCAACACGGCTAGAAAATGTGCTAGGTATCTTCCTCTTACAGGAACTTAGAAATTTCAATTGTAGAATCAATAATCCTAATGATTAAAAAGTTGGAGAGAGAGAGAAAGAATATAAAAACTTTATTCTTAGGTATCTGAGTACTTTTGAAACACCAGAAGTTAAACAAATTGTGCTTTTGACATGGAAATTGGGGTACTTTGATAGGGAATCTTTCCAACGGGATGAGTGGATTTGATAGTTCATGTTATCACTTTTTGCACCTATTTTTTTCATTTATCTGTCTAGGAGGCATTGTCATATTGAAAGCAATATACTTTTAAAATGTTTCCTAGTTGCACTTCTGATGTCAACAAAATGCTTCAAGATGAGAAAGAGAGAGAAAATATCTAATTACTTATCACTGCTTCATACGGCTTATTTCTGTTTCTCAGGCTTTGTAAGGAAAATAAATTTACTAGTGTCAACTTTTATTTCTCTGCAGTTTCGGCATTTAGCACTCACGCATAAGAAATTACTCGCCTTGGACCCATGCCCAAACAACACATACAGAATGCTTAGCACACCCCCACCCCCTCATACATACAGCTTAAAACAAGCACACAGAGTTTACAACCAGAGAAACGTCTCCATGCGCATGCACACACACACATCTCCCCAGCCATCACAGGCTTATTTTAAACCTACATCTGGGGTCAAATCTGACCTGCGAGTACCTCCTTGAGAACTTGAACCAGGAACACACTTACCGGGCTACAGCTCTTCCTACAATGAACCATGCTCAAGTAGGTCTCAAACAGCTTTCCTGGAGCAGTTCCACACTTGAGCTCCTCTAACACTCAGTAACACTCTCCTCCCTTTAATAGGATGTTTTAGCCTTCTGACTTTTACGGCAGATGCATTTAAGACTCAGTGATGTCATTTAATTACAGACTTAGGGAAGAAGGCTGAGAGCTTTATTATATCCAGGCTGTGCTGTCAGCTCTCCAGATGGAGTCACAAACTATGCCATATTGCTCGGGCATAAACGCCGACGAGGGGAAAGTGGGGACTGGGATGAGGAATCCAATAGCTCACTTGTTTCTTCCCTTAAACATTAACAGGCAGTATTCAGCCCCCATGAAATAATAGCTTAAGATTAGTCTCTTCTCAGTGCCTCGCTCCCTCCCTCCCTCTCTATATTTACACACACATACGCTTATCAATATAATCATAATTGCACAGATAGCAAAGCAGAAGTATACACGCAGCAGCAGACAGGCCTACAGAAAAGTTTAAATAAATGCAAGATTCTGCCAATTCAATGTATTCACCGATTTATATACATATATTTTTTGTATCACAAACCCACGTTATTTGAGATAGGCTCTAAGTACCTACAGATCAGCTTATCTTTAAAAGCCGAGCGTATGATTCTGAGGACACGCAGTTCTCCGTAAGAGTATTAAATGGAAGCAAAAGTGGAAAGAAACAGGACGTGAAGCAATGAGAAAGGAGAACTAGGAATAAATGACAACGTAACGCTAACGTGCTGGTCAGTGATTATGGAGAAAAAACAAGTAGGAGAGGAGGGAAAAAAGGGCTTGGTGCACAAGCAGGAATTCAGGGCGCTCACATGCACCCCGTCTTTCCCAATAGATCCATCACCTCTGAGAGGTATCCCCAAATTTGTCCCTAAGCACCCTGTACAATAATATGAACGGGAGAAAGAAAGAACCTATTAATGATCAAAGGCTCCACCCTGCAGCGAGCACAAGGCGCAGCGCTCCAGCACAGCTGGCATTAAACCAGTGGAGGTACTAAAGGGACATGGAGCTGCACCTGCGAGAAGGGGACTGGCAGAATACAAAATACTGAATACATTAAAGTAACAGAAGAACACGGGTGTGAGAAGCAAATTCTCAACTCCTAACCCCTCCAAAAGTGCTCAACAGCGTTTAGGAAAACTAGCTGGAACCTGAAGACAAGTATGGCTTGAGGATGCTCTGAATAAAACTAGCTGCAAAAGTTTAAAAGCCAGCCAAGGAAATCAGCCTGAACTGGGAATCCTGGGGCTGCAGGGGACTTCTCAGTTCCTGAAGAAAATCATTTGGGTTTGGTCTGAGTTTTGAATCAAAGTAATAAAAAAGAAAAGCTTCTGCATTTCTTCACCCATTTCATCCAACCCCACCCGAGGATCACAGCCTGGTGGATCGGAAGGTAAGGGATTTATAGCTCACCAGAAGATGCATTCAACATTAAAGAGGCACTGACACTTGGTCTCAATCCAAGAAAACCCACATCACTCTTTAGATTTACAAAGCCTTGTGTTGACAGTAGAGTAGTGTCTGAATGAAATCAAGAGAAGTTAATTAAAAAATAATAATGTTCCTTGTATTTTATTCCTCTTGCTGTTCTCCTCTTTCACCTCCTTTTTCTATGACCTTAAAGAACTGAGGACCCAAAAATTAAGCTAATGAGAAAAAAGGATGATTGAAGTTATACAAGAAAAGGCATGCTCAGAAAAAAGCTGTTTCCTTCCACTATTCCACCCTCTCAACAAGCAGTGGTTATACCATTAATTCTCTGCTGATGAGATCTGACACACATTGGAAAAAATGAAAATTTCTTCTCAACACTTCACCAAATTTCACATCCGATTTGAAAAGCTCTTTGACAAAGATGGAAAGCAACTGTTTGCAGCACAAACAATTAGCCTACTTTTGGGCGACTGAATCCCACTCCTGCCCCAGCGCTCCCACGCACGACGCAGCAAGAGCAGTAGCACCAAAGCCAGCCCTTCACACTTGGGCTCTGGAAATCCAGAAATCCATCCGCAACTGACGACCGAAGATAATAATAATTAGAAAACTACCTCTGTTGGCTTGTTGTGATCCTTTTCACCAAAGCTGCTCTTAGACCGCAGTCCAAGCAAGCAGGGCTGGGACATTAGGGGATGTGTTGCTCCAGCTCACGGAGGGAAGAACGAGCCTTGGAAACAGGTAAGCGGGTTTCCCCCTTTGTAAAATGTGGGTAGTGGTTACCTGCTTTCCAAGAGGTCTTACGAATTAATGACTGTTAGAAAAACTAATTTTAAAAAAAAACAACTACTACGAAGCATGGAAGATGCACCATCTCCCCTTGTAACACCACATGGGTGTAAGAGGCACCTCGCGAGCTGGGTACTGTCACTGGAAGCTGTTGTTCCTTAGAAATGCACGAACTCAGCCATCGCCCAAAGCTTCGTCTCCTGGAGTCTACACCTGTGACGGATCACGCATACCTTGAGCGAGTTGTGTGCCTGAACAAGAAATGGCAGCTTTAAGCCAGGCAATTAGCAAATTCCTACTGATGCAAGGACAATACAATTTATGCAAAACTCAAGCTGGAATTAGAAGATGGACAAGAATGATATCCCTTTGATTTTGGAAACAAAACGTAGGCAGAGTTTCACACGAGGTAGGATGAGAAAACCCCTGATGTGCACACAGCAGCACCATTTTCACACCAGTTCTTCACAGCAAAATAGTTTTTTTTTTTTCCAATAAAGCCCCAAGTGGACGGTGCTGAAAGAGTACACAGGGACGAGAGGACGTTGAACAGCCCCCAGGAAATCAATTTCCAGCTGCTACTTTCATTATTTAGATTTAAGAAAAACTGATACACATACAGGATTGTAAGTTTGAGCTATTAAGAAACCAGAGACAAAACGTAAAAGTCAGCAGCATTGAGTAAACTATTAAAAAATATCAATTTATAGACAGGGACATTAAATATTTTGTACTTAAGCTTTCTGCTTGTACAGTGAAAATGGCAACTGGATATAAATTTCATGGTCTTGAAAAAGCAAAGCTTGTAGCCTACAAAAACAAAATTATAATGCAACTTTGGAATGGAAATTTAAACTCCAAAGGTAATTTTCCATTGACGGTGCTCACTGATGCATGAATTATACTCGCAGGGATGCGTAAATAGGATTTGTTTGATTGCTTTATCATCCCTCCATTATATCAAATCTTTTAAAGCAGTGGGAGACATCATAGGGCTGTTTGTAGATTCCTTGTTTGAAGATGCAGTGGGGGCAAAATCGTATCACTCCTATTGAGGAACAGGGCCTGACCATGAAATCATAATTAATGCCATAACAATCTACTTATAAGTCTCTGAAGCAGCCAGGATGGGGATAAATTAGAAGCAAAATATTGTTAGCATTTTATTTAAATTAAATTTTAAAAAGTCTGACATGACAGGAACCATATTACAGGCTAATAAGGGATTAGATGAAGCAATTACAGCACAGGATTTTTTTTTTCAATGATGCAAATACACAAGCTTCGTCGACATCTGTGCTTTGAAGCCACAATTCCAAATTTTCTTGAGTAGCATGACACCTGCCAACAGTTGAGGTTTTCAAGAGAGTGTCTCAAGTTTAGAAATCGAACCAGGTGAATTATCCTGCCCAAAGCCCTACAATTCCTAGCAGAGACTTTCCAATTCGGCATCTTACAGATCCAGATTTCCAAATCGCTGTTGAATCACAGCAGAAAATGGTCAACACGGGAAAGAAAGGCTGGCAAAACAACCAGGAGGAGAAGACTCTTTGCAGCTTTCTACACACTGCTGTAATAAAAGAGAGAGAAAGACGTGTCTGTGGTGACCTAGGCAAGGGTAAAGTCAGAGAGGACAGCAGAGAGGACTGCTCTCACATGGAAAACAGGGATTATAAAACTGGCTTCACAGGAAAAGGCTTAATTCAGTAATGATTGCAAAAAGAACCAAAGAAAAACACCAAAACCAACCAACCAACAACAACAACAACACAACAGAACCACCTCTAGGATTCCTCCACTTACGCTGTGCAAAGCAGTTGAGGATGAAGTCACTTTGAGCCTCGCTGAAAGAACTATCTGAAGGCCATGCTGGTACCTTCCAAGCATTAACTGAAGATGACTTTTACCCCATCAAATCTTTATTACCAGTGTTAGCGTTAGACAAACCAGCCAAAGAACTGTCAGTCTCAGCTCAAGGAAGACAAGGAGAAAAGAAACATAAATCACTTAAACCCAAGGCAACATCTTAAATGATGGCCTTTCAACAACAGATTGCATTTTAAGGCCACGACTTTGAAATACGGTGGGTAGGGTGGGTAGCTGAGCAATTGGCTAACAGATCAATAATTAGGTGACCAATCTAAAAACCATGATGACGATGATTTTCACAGGCAGGGATGCTTTTGCTCAGTTTGTCAGTTAATGACCTATTCTGGTGCGCAGGTCCTTGGTCTTGCCTGTGCAACCAGCTGATGGCAGAATAATGGCCCAGCAACACAGCTTCCAAAACCACATGGTGGCACATGCTGCTTCCTGCTCTGCTGGCAAAAACCAGAGGCACGCGACAGGCAAAGAGGACCGGCGTTTGATGTTTTACTAAGATGCTTTCTAAGCTCATGAATGCCAATATGGATGGCTTATAACTCCTGAACATTGTTTCCTGCTATCTTTGTACTCTGGCCAGGACAAATGAGGCTTGTCCAAAATGTTGTGTTACACAGAAATATCAGCTTTGAGACCATAATGTTGTCCAACTGCCCATGTATACCGCAGCAATCCAGACCTCTAGCCCAGATGCAAACATTTCTCTTCAAGAGTGTTGATATAACTCAACCGATTTACACCTGGTTCTCCAACACTAAAAGGAGAACAATTAGCTACCTCCATGAATGCTGCCTGGATCAGTTAAGTTTCTTTCTGCTCTTTACCTGTGTCTCCTCCAGTATCTAAACACCCTCATATTTACCCTCAAACCACCTTGTGATCTGCAGAAACTAACACCCTCGCTTTATATACCAGAAACCAAAGGACATGTGCATGAGTAGACTGATGACCATATGGGAAACCAATGACAAACTCTGAACACAGAGTTACACGTCTTAAACTACTAGGCCTTGGAATCTTTCATATAAAATGACAATTTTTTAATATAATTTAAGAGTGGACTTGCTCTCATGGGCTGGAGTTGGAGAAGACAATGGCAGCCACTTCACAAATATAGATATGACGAGAGCCTTGCCCTGTTCTTCTAAACAGAAGGGATAAATAATGGAGTGACTTTACAGACAACTATCACTGCATTTTAGGAGCATGATCACAATACACAAGAGACCCCAAACTGAATAGCAGGCCTGCCTGTAACGAACTGCTTTCCCAATCACATCTAATCTGAATGCATAGCCCAGGTAAGGAAATTCCCAAGTTAGTCTGATGGGAGTGAGTTGCAGCAGATGGAAAAAAAAAAAAAAAAGAAAAAGACCCAAAACAGAGCAGGACAAGATGCACGGTCTGACTGTGCACCGCAAGCAGCAGAACCTCTGTGTTCATGCGTAAAAGCATTCTGGCAGTGCCGCTGGAAACCTGCAATGCTGATGCCTTCCTTGCAGCTGCCTTCAGCCCCAGTGCTCTGCGCCAACCAGAGGAACTGAAGCCCCGGAGCTGCTTCCAACATGCATTTCCCGACCTCCTTTGCGCATTAAAAGAATGGGCAACTCTTTCTGGCTTAAAGAAGCAAGCTTTTTGTTGGCGAGGATTTTTTGAAAGGGAAAGCACAGAAAGAGGACTGCAGAGAGAGAGAAAGGTGGGTAGATGAGAACTTGGTTCTGTGCTACAGCTGCTCTGGAGCCAATTCTCTCGAAGCATCACAGTGAGCACCAGAAGTTACTGGGAACTAAGCTTGCCTGAGTGACAACAGAATTACCTTTTAAGAGCTTGACCCGCATTTTCTAAGGTGGTGACTGCCCAGTGCTGGAGGAGAGGAGCACCACTGGAGGAGACGTGCAGGACTAGACATCTCGTGAATGTTGTCGAGCTCCCGGAGAAGTGACCTCTGACAAAGGCAGGGGATGGGAGGAATTGAGAAACGTTCCTCAGTGGCGCAAGGAGATCCTACCCCTTTCACTTGGCTGCGATGTCCACGCACAACAGGCAGAGCACGGGAGGAGTTACAGCCCTGCTTCGTGGCACGCGGGGAAAGGCCACGTTAACTGGCAAACTACCGGCTCATATATTCATAGTTAATTCTGGCAACTGATTTCAATTAGGGCAAGGAAGGGGGAGGAGGTTCTTCTGTCCTTCACGTTACTAGATGTGTATTAGAAATGACAGCCTATGATTGCTGCAGACAGCATCTAATTAACTGTCATTATAAAACACATGTCAAAGCCCGGGGCCTATGCTGGATCCGCTGTCTAATTTAGCTCCAGAATATTAAAAATCCCCTTGAAACAAGCTGGTGAATGAATTTTGTTGTCTTATTAAACATTCCCTACCCCCCATCCCTACCCACTCCTTCCTCTTTGGTACTCAGTATTTGGAACAAATGATGGATTAAAACTGTTTCTTTTCTTCCTCCTTACTGTAGTCAGCCTTAAAGAGAAGGATTAGAACACAAATATGACATGAAAGTGGAAGCTGTCTGCAGAACTATTAGATGACTAATGAAACAATTATATCCAAACAACCACCAGAATTACTTGTGTAGCTTATTTTTTACATAGCGCACTGCACAGGCAGACCTTAGTTCTCTTTTTTTATTAATTAGAGCAAGCATAAATTAATCCATCTCTGTTTCTGCAAGCATTACGTGCATGGAGAAGCACAGTGAAGGAGCTGGATGGAAACCTCTTCATTAAATTCCTGGTGGCATCTATCCCTTTGCTGCACAAACCACCCAGTGTAAGAAAACTACTGTCAGCATGGAGGCAGGCATGAATTCAGTAGGGTAAAAGGGAAGCGACATAGGCCAGTTAATGGGGTTTTAATCCCTCCTCCAGCACAACTTGATAAAAGCAATTTATTGTGGACTGATGTGCAGAAAACCTACTATTCCTACTCAATTTTAGAGAAAATGCCAAGAACAGAATGAGTTAGTGATATAACAGTGCAGTATGTGACCCGGTGCAATCTCATGCTTTAGGAGTGGTGAGACTTCAATTGGAAGCATTTTTGGGGGATAAACCTATTTATAAGTCACATTTCCTGATTCAGCTGGGAAGTGTATTTTGATGGTGGAATCCACCTTAGAGTTAAAGGCAGAACCTGCCTGGAGAAGCACAGATACTTTTGGAGCGTAGGAGGTATTACTCCTAGAATCCCAGAAAAATTATGCATTCTGGAATTGCATACTATTTTTTTTAGAGAAACCATTCACTTTCCCTTAACATTGCAAACTGCAGACCTTTCTTTTCCATTTGGAGAATATAACCATCAGAAGAAAACGAGGAGCTGAATATTCCCAGTAACAATTTGTAAAATACTGAGAAATAACCTTTACCAAATTTGGAATGAGATGCTCCAAAACACATAATCCATGAATATTCCCCAATTTAGCCTTCTTCCTCTTTCCCAGAGGTAAAAATTGACCAATGAGAACAGTGTCATTAGAGGATGTTGTGATAATGCAACAAAAAGTGCAGAGAAAATAGCTCCTAGTATTAAAGTCTTATTATCATAATCTAAAGGTCCTATGTGATCATTGCCTCAAATAACTAGATTTTCTCTAAAGCTGCTTAAGTAGCTAGAGCATGCATCACCTGGGACAAAATAGGATAACAAACCCAATAAATTAGCCATTTTAACATTGCGCATTTCCCTTGAGGAAAAAAACGAGCCTTATGGAAATGCACAGTCTGTCCAAACGAGCTTTCTTTACAGAAATGTTCAGTACTCTCCCCGATCCACAGGATGGTGTAATGTGCCTTAGCACTGCAGCGTGTTTCAGGTGTTTGCAGCCCGATTTCAGAAATGGAATGAAATTCAGACACAGCCTCTAGGCAGAAAGGAAGATCCAATCTATGAGAAATACCGAGTCAGGGGATATCAGAGAGCCCATTAATCATTAAAGCACGAAGTTCCCTTGCTCTACATCTCTGTTTGGTGTTTGTAAATACAGTGCCTTACTGTAGTTAAAGCTCGATTCAGAACATAGCTATAGTGCCCCAAGGGCTGATACGAAGAGCTTGATTTCCTAGACTCAACCCACCAGCATTCTCTCAAGCTCAGCACTTGCTCCAGACAGTATTACTGCACACTATCCTTTTGCATCTGGCCTTTCTACAGAGCCTCACAAACTCCTTGTTCTCAAGGCAGAAGCCCAGAGCTATTTTACAGCTTCCAGCGCTGTGATGTAAACGTACCTCCATTTGCTACAGCTTGCCGAAGATGCTGCGTAAAGGCTGGTTTTGTCACTATGGCACCAACTCAAGATGTTTCTTGTCTATGTAGACATCAGTAGGCATGACATTTTAGAACAGAATAGACTAGAACAGAACAGAATAGAATAATTCAGTTGGAAGAGACCTTCAAAGATCATCAAGTCCAATGGCCTGACCACTTCAGGGCTGATCAAAAGTTAAAGCATGTTATTGAGTGTGTTGTCCAAATGTCTCTCAAACACTGACAGGCATGGGGCATCAATCAATCTAGGACGCCTGTTCCAGGGTCTGACTACCCTCACGGTAAAGACATTTTTCCTCATGTCCAGTCTGAACCTCCCCTGGCACAGCTTTGTGCCATTCCCGTGCGTCCTGCATGAAAAGTAAAATGACATTTACAGAAATGCTATTCCTGGAAGAAGGTTTTAGGCCTGGAAAATACTACCAGTAGGTCTGGTCCAAAGAACAGGTAAAGAATTTACAATCTCCTTGGGATTTTTTAATTCCTGGAAACTATCAGATAATATGGCTTTTATCTGCCTTTTTAGTTTCTGCTCTCTGAAAGGAAATATATCTCTGTGCTTCTGCTTCACTAAAGCAAAACCTGACTCAGGTTGCCTCACATATTTCATTTTATATTTCACTTGTATTTATTTTCATACATACATTTCACTTTATTCCTCTGCCCTATCTGCTGTCACTTAAATCAGCAAAAATCACTGAGCCTAAAACATTTCCACTCCTTTGAGCAGTACATCAGAGCCGAGCTTTCCCCCATGCAGATGAAAGATGCCACACAAAGCCATGGACCCACTAAAGTTGATTGAGGCTTTGCAATGGACCTCAGGGGAAGAAGGACTTAAACCTATAAAATTTGGTTCTTCACCCCAATTTTACTCACATGTAGTGCCACTACTAGCCATGTTTTTTGTCTTGATTTGAAAAAGAAGCAAACTTACAATCCTCTTGAGAGTTTTGTGCAGTGCCATGAATAGGTGGGATGCCCGTTTCAGTAATTCACGCAGCTGGCATATAAACCAGTGATGACTGGGAGAAGTTGTGGACCCGGCTACTACATGCTCCAGGACTTGTTTGTGGTCACTGCCTTCTGAGGGTATCTTTAGTGGGTCTGCGCCAAAGAAGTCTTTAGCATCTTCATTTTTTCCTCATGCTGAAACAGTGAAATATTCTCACCTCCATTTTTCCAGGAGGACAACAGAAGTGTAAAGAGACTGAGTGGGCAAGCAGATGTTTTTCACACAGCCTGTGCAAGAAAATATACCGCTGTAAAGCAGAATCCTCTGCTGAGTTAAGTTGGTCTTGGGGAACCGGGCTCACCTCTCTGAGCTCCTCTCCTCGCGTGGGATGGCAACGGTGCTGCTTTATGGTTGGAAATTATTCCCAAAACAGTGGTGCCCAGAGCCATCAGCAGGCATTTCCAGCAGTTCTTGTTAATGTTACTGCTGATTCCTCCATTTCTCTATTTTTTCTCCTGTGATTCTTCAATTACAATAATTAACAGTGGACTTCTGCCCTTCATTCTGTATGGAGGAGTAAATCACTCATTTCTTTAAAATGCTGACTTCCCAGTAGATTAACGGTGGTGATTTATTAACACAAGATGCACTTTAAGAAGTTTGACTCTGGTTTGGAAAAATGTGGTACATGGCACTGAAACACTTTGCAATTCTTACTGGTTTTATTACTCTATTCCCAAGGTACCTCAGTCACAGGCCAGCATTCAAATGAAAGATTAAAAATGCCACAACTGGATGGACATAACCATGCGTCAAGTTCTGCACTCGGGTTTTTAAAAAGTCTTTTTCCTTCTGTTGATTTTGTGGCGTACTTAAAAATGACTAACTACAATTAGTGAATATGGAAGAAGAACAGACGCTGCTCCTGTGTAATCTGCGGGAAGACCTCGGGAGTGTTTGCATTATCTGCCTGGCTTCATTTCAGTGATTGCAAAGACATCGAAGTGTCTCCGTTGTAGGCTCACCACACTCATTAATATTCTGCTCTTCCACCGATAAAGTTCTCATTCAATGGCACATTTCGCCTTGAAAAATGCAAAGAAACATTCCTAACCCTTCTTGGGATGAGAACAAATCCCTTCTATCTTGCTACATAATCCTGGCCATGTTTATAGTTTGCTTTAGAAGAATTATTTCTTCCATCTGCTCCTACTGCACTGCTCTATTCAGTTGCTTCCTTCTTACTGCTTTGCTGAGGTTCTCAACTTAAATACATTAATATACTGTGGTTCGATGATCCCCCAATACTAAACGCATTTTGCAGTATTGATCAGCAGTTCACTGTTCAAATGAGAAACTACCTATAGAAGTCAATATTATAAAGACAGAGCAGTAAATCTGCCAGATACAGAGAGAGACGACACATATGTGTGTGGGTGTATGTACATACACAAGCTCTAACCATGTCGTATAGCATCCAGTCCTCCAGTCCCAGAAACAATTAGAAATTTGGTTATTAGCTTCCTTACTGAACATGATTAAAAATATTTATATTATCACTTTCCTTTCAATTTTATGGACTAAATAAAAATTCACAGATCAAAATTAGAGCAAATAGGCATAGCAATAAGAAACAAACAGGTCCCTGGCTGTATAATCTGTTTATAGTACTGTATGCTTTAAAAAGTAATTAAAAGCTTGGTAAAAGGTCAGCAGTTCCACTGGGTTACATTTTTCAAGCATGAGAAAGTAGTTTCCTTCCAAAGTCTCGTGACAAACAAGACAAATGTACTTTTTCTTTGTCAGATGGAAAAAGGTCTTGGTGGGTGATAAATAGCAGACCCATCCAATTTTGTAATCTGGTAAGAAAAAAATATACATCTTTGTGCCGAGGTACAAATCAAACTAGTTTTTCCTCTCTTTGCTTAATCACCAATTAAAAATATAATATATTAAGTTTTAGTTAGTCTAAATTGAATTTCTTTCACATTAAAGAATGCAACCTATCATTTGACAAAAATGGAGCAACTATTCTTTCAGAAAGCACACAAATTCAGTAATTTAATTTAACTAGAAAGTGTGCCGCTTTTCTGAAAAGAATTACACTGTTGATTGTGTTAAGCAAATAATAATTAACGCAAGTACATACAGCTCTAATTAGCAAGGAATTTAATTAAACAAATATGCCAACATAACAAGATGCATAACAAAGTAATTGTACTATGTCTTGCCAACGTAGTCTTTACTACTTCAAAGTTTTTACATGGTGATTATAAAACAATTTTGAAAGACTGGGTACACAAGAGCAGCAAACCAGAATCTATGTAGCCCTGCTAAAATGCACAGACCCCCATAAAGCCAACGTATGTTGGAAATGATTGCACTGTCTGCATGCCCTGCACTGCTCCATCACTGTGCTTATTTTCAATGACCTGGAAGTTACATACCTGAGCACTTTTAGCAGTGCTGGCCTTAAGGATTACAAAGGAGAATTCCCGTTTCCCTAAATTAACAAAATACGAAAGACAAACTTGTCACCCCTGACCTTTTATCTTGTTTTAACTGCGTGGAAAATGTAAAGTAATATAAAGCCATAGAAGCAGAGAAGAGTTGAGGTTGGGGATCATCCAGTCCAACCTGCCCAAGCATGGGCAGGCAGAGTAGGTCACCCAAGACCACGTCCAGTAGGTTTTGGCTGTCTCCAAGGATGGAGACTCCACAACCTCTCTGAGTGACCTTCTCCAATGTTTGACACCCCCACAGTAAAAAAACATGCTTCCTCATGTTTAAGTGGAACTTCTTGTCCTTCAATTCAATGACACCATCACACCTGCCGGTACAAAATCGGCATTACTATGCTCAGAGCAACTCAGATTTTCCCAGCATTCTTCCTCTGACAGTCAAGTAAGCCTACAAAGTCTGGATGTGAAAGGATTCTACAATCCTTCTAATACAGTGTTGCTGACATGGTGGTCTTCTCAAGGTACTTCTAGTGCTTTACTGAAAAGTCTCCCTAACCACCCCAAAATCCCGAGACAGTTCCCCCACAAAGACAGACCATCATGATTAACTGAAAGTGGTTTATTTCACAAGAAGTAACAGAATCTCTGTCAAAAATTACCTCTAATTTTGCTAGATGAAGTATCCCCAAATCCCTGTCAAGAGCAGGTTTTTCAATGACTTCACCTTTAGACCAAAGTTTGCAAGTGCCTACAATTGCCCTATTATCTGGTTCACTCTGCACTTCCACCAGGATGAGGATTTTCAGTATAACAACTGTTGCTTTTGTGAAGAGCAAGCTGAGGGTCAAAATCGATCACAATACTCTGAACCAAAGTTCTTGTGCCTGTGAACAATCTTCAGTGAGTTTAGCATCACCGGTAGGTCACCAAGAGTCTCAGGAAGATGCTTTACCCTGTAAACATTCACTAATACTCAGGTGGACACCTTGGCCATCCACACTGGCACAGCTCCTCCACGAAGGTGAAAAAGTCCTTGGGTGGTAAAACCCTGTTTTCTCCACCACACTTTCATCCTCAATTTTTTTATGCTTGGTTGAAATTTTCTCCTGAATTATTCCTACAAGCCACATCACAGGAAAAAGGACTCTTGCCTCTGTCCCCCGTTAAGTATTTCCAGTCACAGCACAGACATTTTTAATCAGTAAAAATAGAAAACTGAGGGGGGAAAGAATACAAGGAAACTATATGCTTTGCACAGCTCTTTACGACCTAGGAAGTAGGGAAGAGTCATGGGCATCTTTGAAACAAATATGCAATATCCAGACTGCATCAGTTAATATCTTTTATGAGTCTGTTTCAAAAGCCGCAGCAGAAGTGGTATTATACACACTAATTAAATCAATTCATCTGTGTAACTTTGCAATGGTTGGACTTTTTCCAGAAGGGCTCCTTGGAGCATCTTTTGTTCATTTGCTGTCTATTCCTAAATTTCTGAGGTAAACAACAACAACAAAAATGCTAATTTCTTTCCTGACACTCTGCAATCAGTGAAGGTTGAAGCCCCAAAGGATGTTTTCTTAATGTTAAACTCCCTGCTTATCAGTCCCATTTTCAGCTTAAAGCTGAACACTGTTATTCTGTACTTTATTATTTCTTAATTTATTATTTGTATGACCGTAGTGCCTGGAGGCTTTGAAGCGCACTGATTTAGTGGCTTGGTTTTCTCGTTTTCCCTAATGATAAACTGAAAGATCAGGCTTCCTACTGGCATAAAATTCATTGAACAAGGGCCCTAGAAACTCAGTGTGTAATTTGGTATCACAGGCACTGTGGTGTTGATTCTCAAGATGTTAGTGCTGTTTTACCACAACAGGATGTTTCCTATTACCATGTGTCACAACCCAAGCACTTGCTTGTCAAAGATATTGACATCTGCAGCAAGAAAGCTGCTGCTACTTACTTTTTAACTTGTTTTTCATGTTTTGATTGCCACACATATCATATCAGCATCTTCTTTTGTGATTAAAAGAATCAGAGAATCTGTAGGCAATTTAATGAAATGTAAAAACCTGCTGACATTAAGGGCTACTGTACATGAACATAAGCATGCTGAGTTACAACACACTGGAGAACTGAAGCAAGAGATAGACACACTTATCTGACAGCCAAACACTCTGGAAATTGCTGTTTTAGTTGTGTTCCATGTTGCATCTACAGAATCCCAATAAGGCTGTGTCTTAACATACTTCAACACCAGGAAACCATACTGGTCCAAAAGACTTTGGTCTTAGGGTGCTCAAATCCAGAAAAGTTACTGGGAGGCAAATGGAGGTATTAATTTACAAGATCAGCTACTGCTTCGTCATTGGCAATGGACATTTAGAGCCATGCAAAATTGCTTCTCCACTGCAAAGAGGTCAGCTGCCCCGCGCGTATCAATGGATACAAGCAGAAGAGCCAGGATGCTTCAAGTTCGTACCCCCAGTGCTACGTAGCCCATGCTCATACAACTAGGGGTAAAAAGAAATAATATTATTTACTGGATTGAAACTGGTAAAAGAAACTTACAGTAGTCAAAAACCAACCAACCAACCGTCTAGGACTCCGAAGTCCCACCTCATAACAACACCGTCCTTTCCATGCCATATTCCCATATCTGTACAACTAGACCCATTCACTGAATACAGACATCTCACCACCCATGTACTCAAGTAACTGCCCTCTTTTAATCCTGAGTTTGTTTCATTGCAAAGTATTCTTAGAATCTGATAGTGATGCATATTTCAAAACTGGAAAAAAAAAAGCATTAGCTGTGACAGGGAGTTTCTGATGAAGGAAAGCTTAAAGAACCTGGTCTGGGAAAAAAATAAATAAAAAGGCAATCTTTGAAACAAGTCTCCTCAAGAAATGAGATATTTAAAAAAGAGGAAGATTTGATTTTGTACAAGGTATGCAGACCTTCTTAATAGCAGAAATTGGTTTGATAATATAAATGCAGGTGCAGCTATTCAATCAATGCTGCCTTACAGGGGAAGTTCTCAGATTAAACTAAGACAGCAGCAGAAATATAATATAAAACTCCTTTATCCTTTTTCAGCTCCACCAGGTATGGTATTAGAAAGTCCAAGTGGGCTACTTAGCATTAACATTTCCAAGTACAGGCCAAGATTCAAACTCTATCCAATCTGATTGCAACATAACCTTTGGAAGATGTTTTCTTTCTCCTACGTTAATCCCACCCTGTAAAGCTTAGAAGGCTAAGCAGAACTTAAGGTCATTACACAAAACAGGATTTATTCAGAAACACATACTGAGTCAATATTCAAAATCAAAAGAGTTTGGCTTGGGCATGGGTTCAGCTGGACCCTAACCTCAATTTTGACAACTGCGTGGAGAGATTCACGCATATACCCCCAGTTCTGGAGAGTGTTCTGCACACTTTGGGCACTACGTACAGCAACAACAACCCCTGTGCAGAGTGGGGTCTCTCCAGTACTTGCCTGGATTTGTCCACCCCAGTTTTGAATGGCTAGAGATTGTGGCTGGTTCACAAAGGCCTTTTGTGAAAGGTGAGAAAACAGAACGAGGAGGGGGGATTAAACCCTGATTAGGAAGCAAATTGTTTGTGAAGGTGAAAGCAGCAGCTATGACATGTAGCAGCCCCCAGCCCATGCATTTACACCCTGCACCCTACTTACAGACAGCAAGCGCCTCCGTGCCAGCCGTCCTGCTAACAGCAGCAAGCCAGCCTTGTTAGCTGCTCCTGCAGAAGAGTTCCCGCTCCTGTTAATAGCTTTTTCTTCGCACCTTTTTTGAAGATGGGTAATCAGAATTGGTCACAGCTATCAGAGGGAAGGTTTCAACTGTGTCCAGTGCAAGAGTATTAACCCTTCTCATTAATACTTCATTAATTTCCTAATGAAAATGTTTCCTAGATTGCATTTGCCTCTTTCACAGCTGCACCACCCTGGCAGCTCAGTGTCACCTTGTGATCGTCACACCCCACGTCCCTCTCCTCCTCCGTGGTTTCCACCTGATGAGCCCTCAGCCACAGCTTTTATAACACCGATTTCTTCTCGCTCTTCCTTCCTTCAAAGCCACCGCAAGAAATTTTGAGCTGCTTAAGCAGAGCAATAAAATGTTATTACGTTCAATAACTTACAGCAGAATCAAATCCTTTCTCAGAAACAATCTAATTCTGAAGCCAGGATCCACGGCCTTTCCTGCAGAAGCGGGATATATTGGAAGCAAGACCAGAACTAAACCAGGATGTTAACACTTGCTTATCCTCTTGCATGCACAGGGAGAAATCTCTGACAGGCAATTTAACACAGGTACGTTTAAGAAAAGGCACAAAGGATTTCTGGGAATGTATTTAGCCTTTTATTTCACCTATTGTAAATAAACAGATGATCACAGAATGGGATAAATGGCTTTTTGTTCGGATAAAGCACGCTTTCTGGAGTGATGCAGTAGATGCGATCAGATGAAATCCAGCTACATCAGTGTGAAAGCTTTCACATAATAGATTAGTAAAAAGCTAAATGCGTTATAAACAGTCAGCAACGCAGCTTACTGTTCAGCTTGCACAACAGCTTCTAATGGAAGCGTGGAGGGAAACATTATCAAGAAAATGCAATAGTGGTGTGATGGATAAAATACAAATACCTTAACCTCTGTGGTGTTTCACTACCAACAGGCTAGCTAAACAAGATCTGACTGGAATACCATAAGGACAAGGGAAATCTGCAGGAAATTCCGCTTAACAAGCACAGTGACACCTAAAAATCTAAGCTAATGTGTGCAATTACCCTAATATGCATTTTCAGTGACCCAGGTCCTTACCCAGGTGGGACAGAGCCCCTCTGCAGCCTCCCCTGCAGTATTCTTCTTTCCGAGGAAATCACCACCCCGTGCCTTCGCAAGGCGCGACGGAGAGTGGCACCACACCGCACACAAGCATTAACCATGGTCATAAAGCGCGTTAAGGAACGGCGAGTGTTCATAGTGCCAGAAGGCCGATCCTTTTTAGAAAGCAGCAAACCACCCTGCGGGCTTCAAGTGACCCATTTTCAACACACAGCCCTGAAACATTGATATGTTTTGAGAAGACGTGGTCCCGTGCTGCATGCCTCGCTAAGAAAGAGGCCTGAAGGGAAGTGGCCATCCCCAAAGCCACGCAGCTCCTCGGAAGGGCCTGCACCGTGTCAGCGCCCTCCCTCCCCTGCCAGCACCCTGTCCTTGCCATGGTCTTAGGACCACAAACAGCATTTTAACACCCCTCTACCTACCAGTGTCAGGATGGGAGGCAGGGAAGAAGTCAGGCTACACAGTTGGTCACAGCCACGGTTATCCCATGGCGCATAGAGAAAATGATACCACTGTGATGTGAACAGAACAGCACTTGGCCACGGAATCCACCTCTGCACTATAATCACCCCAAACCTGCAGACCTATACACGACTACTTCCAGTGCTATTAGCCAAGAAATATTTCCTAGAATCACGGAATCATCTAGGTTGGAAAAGACCTTCAGGATCATCAAGTCCAGCTATCAACCTGACCTATTGTGTTCCTTCACTAAGCCACGTCCACACATCTCTGAAATGCCTCCAGGGACGGGGACTCCACCACTGCCCTGGGCAGCCTGTTCCGATGCTTGAGCACCCTTTCCATGAACTAATTCTTCCTAATGTCCAATCCAAACCTCCCCTGACACAACTTGAGGCCATTTTGTTGCTTCCTATCACTTATCACCTGAGAGAGAGGTGATGAAGAGACCAACACCTTCCTCACTGCAGCCTCCTTTCGGGTAGTTGTAGGGAGCGATGAGGTCTCTCCTTGGCCTCCTCCTCTCCAGATTAAACAGTCCCAATTCCCTTCAGTCCCTGCCCACTGTCCCTATACAGGGGGTCAAAAAGAAGGCCATCCAGTTGCCCACAGCGTGCCCTGACTGCTGATGCATGGGGCTGCTCTGACCAAGGGCTCGGGAGCTGCTCCGCACCACGCGCCCACCGCTTGTACGTGGGGTGAAGGGGGAGTTAACAGGCGAGACCGAAAGGAACACGAATGTCTGTTTTAGAGCATGCAATGCAAAGAGGCAGGACGTGCGCCTCGTGGTGCAACTAATGAGGGCTGCAAACGGCATCCAGGCAGATCAGAGGCAGGGAGGCCGCAGCCTTTTCGAAGCCTCTTGTTTGCTTGGGTCTTTCACCCTCGCTGCATCCCAGACACTTAGCTAATTGGAGCTGCGGATTTCCAGCATATGTTTTCAACTGTAATTTGGTGCAGCTGTTTCACACTGCAACTACAATCTGAAATGATTTAATTATAACATGTAGGCATCAGGAACAGCAATGAAATTACAAATAACAACCATACAAATGCTAATAAATGTCACTCTGCTGGGACGGAGAAAAGCAAGAAAATACTTCATGGGAGCAATTAAACGGGTCTTTGTAAGCAGGAAAATGAACTGGCCTTCAAAACATTTTGATGGTTTCATTTGCAGATGAAGTAAAGGCCTGTTGAACAACTGACGGGGGGAACACACCATGTGGCAAAGTTGCAAGAAGACATTCATGTGTGGGAAAAATGCAAACAAGTGAACACGAATAAAGCCTCGCAGCACAGCAGCATCAGGTTCAGCACATTTTAACAGCTTCAAACACACACAGGCCCCTTTGAAAAGCAAGTAGCTGGAGGAGCTCAACATTTCCTGCAAGCTCCAAGGGCAGATTTTGCAACTGACTCTGAAGCCCGGCTCTGCTCTCATCCATATCCAGTGTCCGTCCTGCAATTGCCCTTCAGTTGCTCCACCTGAAGCATCGGCGGCATCTCAGAGCATAGCGATCCCTGTCCCACGTCAGTCTGGTACCTTACGTTATTCTGATTTACCAACAGATTTCTACAGCCCCAACCTGGAATAAAACCCGAGGCATTATGGATTCTGTGGCACTTTTGCAGACGAGCAGCAATAAGCAGCAACGCGCACAAAAGCTAACTGCAGCCTGTGTGACAAGTATTCCCCCTGCTATTCCAAGGCAGCACAACAGTCTCCAACATCTGCCCTAGGCAGTTTGGATGATGGTTTGAACAGGGACACAATGCCACCTGGAAGAAATGATGTTCTAGCCTACATACCTACAGCTTTTCAGACATCATCTGGTTTTGCACATTTATTTCCAAAGCACTTACAGAACCTTCAGCAGGAAAGCAATCTATAAAATGTATTACGGCATTTACCATAGGACAGATTATACAATGGATTGGGCTGGCATTTAATCACAGCATTCTCCGTGACTTAAAAAGCTGATGCTAAGGATCTCTTTTAGCTTTTCTGATAGCATCGCTCCTCCTTCGCCTCCATGCAGAAAAGGTATGTCGCCCCGGCTAAATGTGACAAAGTGTGTGTGCGGAGAGGGGAAGATCACTCTCAGCAGATGCATTCCCAAATCCCACATTTTGTTATTGTCATGTGGGCCTCCAGTAAAAGCCTTCATTGTGCGTGATTTCAAAATGTCCTAATGCAAACTTAGAGCTGCGATTCAGTTGGCTTCCTAAGCTGGAAAGGGAAACATGACAAGGAAACAACAATCGCAAAAACCTCTTTACACATCAAAGGGGAATCACTGGAGATGAGCTTAAAAGGGCCTCATCTACGTCCTCACTAATGCAAAGAGCACAACAAAGCTGCGGTTCAGTATGTCCACTAAATTAAAAGGGAAACTGCAGGATCTTGAGGTGGGCTTTGAAACCTGATTTGCATCAAATAGCCACTCCAAAGGGAGGTAAATGTTGAAAGGCAGTAATCAAGACCAAGTGTCTACATTAGCATTACGGGGTTTTGAAGTGAATCCCACCTCGTCCCCCATCCCTGTGCGGGTCCTGCTTGCTGAGTTATTTGGGTGTGCACAAACAAAATTTCTTTCAGAGGAGACTAACCTGTAAGACTTGCACCGACCATACTCATGCAGCTAATGAGAACGTCAGGGACTGAATCGCTGCTTGGTCCTTCAGACATCTGCAAAGCACTTGTGGTAGGAAAGATTGGCATGAATACATGAAACCAGATTAAATAGTCCAGAATGAAGCTCTCAAACCACGTGCAGTACAACAGGGGCCTTAGCACCAACTGCTTTAATCTACTGATCTACCCAAATCAAGATTAATTCCTTCCTAATGCGGACGTAGTCTCAGTCAGAAAGGCAGAAGGAATTACTGAGTTCTGCCTTGAAGATCTCAAATGACATCTAAGAGTGATCTCGTTTCATTTTCTGCTCCTGTAACTCTGTAATTGAGGATTTAACCCAGGAACTCCAACTTGTCACCAGCAGCAAGATTTAACTACTGATTCAGACACCTTAATTTAGGCGTCTACACACAAGCTACACACTCAGCCCAGCTGCCAAGACAACTGATTGCCTCGGCAAGTAATGCTACCAAGATGCCCTCAGGTATCTTTGTCTTGGCCTCCAGATCCCCCTCTAGACTGAGACAGGTCTTCTATAGGTCCTGCATTGTATCTCCTGTTCCATGGGGATGTATACTTATGAGGACTAGAAAAAACAAAATAAAATAGGGTATTTCCCAAACAAATGAGAGTGGCACCTGCAACTTAAGTTCTGATTCATCTTTTATCTTACTTATGTCATTTCATTGTTTTTTAAACATTTATCATGCCCGTTCTCAAAAAAATATATATAGAGAAATCTATAGCACTCCTGTGCCTCTAGAAGCAACAACTCCAGGCAAGGCAACACTCAAGAAGCCCCTTAAAGATACCAACTGTGTAAAACTAAATTGTGAGTAACAGAAAGCAGATCATTTCCTAATTAGCAGCATTAATCAGCTAAAGCACTGCAGGTCCTGGAAGTAAGTTTGCTTCCAAAACAAGTACTGGACAGATGGCTCATCAGCTCTTCGTACCTGTGAATCTTCACCATCACCAACTGAAATATTTTCCAGGTCCCTAACATCCGATACTTCCACCTAAGGCAAGATAACCAAAAAAAAACTATGACATAGGCTGACCATTGAAAATAGTGGTTGACCTGTTTTATTGTCTTAAAAATAGCAGTGCTCTGCCACTGCAAGGAATCCAGGCTTAGCCCTGCTTGGCTACAGTCCATCTCCAAGGACAGAATCGAAGCTTTTTTCATCAATGCACATCTCTTTACATAAATTCACAAACTAAGGCCCTTAGTGACCACTACAACCATCTAACCCGACCTCCCGTGTGCTCAGGCCATCGTATTTTTCCCAGAAGCTGAATTAAAGCTTACCTTTTCAAAAGATAGCTGTAACTAATCTCCATTACCTGACAGCTTTTATCTTCCCCATGGTTCACCCACTACAGGGTAATGTGATTATGCACAGCTGAGACACTGCAGAGAACCAGGTTTCATGGTAGTGTGAAAGCTACTGACTTAACAGTGAGAATTGTGATCCTTTTTCGGAGTTGAATACAGGTGAAAAGATTACCTTCAGCTTGGCTCCATCTCACAAATGGCTTAAAAGCCGAACGAGCCCCAGTCCTGCTTTGTCCGGATCAAATCGTGCTTTGCCAGTTTGCACAACCTTCATCCTTCTGCTCCGTTCTCTGTGCACTGACTACGTCAACGGAAGCCAAGCCAAGCCAATACAAACAAACACAATTCGTCTTGAAATTAGGAGTGATTTGATTCTGATAATACCCTTTGCTATCAATGGCGTAATATGACATGTCCAATATATCTCAATTGATTAGTTCATCAAGGTTACCTGCCAGAGAAGCCAGACAATAAACATGCAGAAGCACACTGTTTTCAGAACATTACTAAATCCTAGCAGGACTAGAAGGGATTCCCCAGGGCTGCTAAATCTGCTATTTAAAATACAAGGCAATTCTGTATTTAAACTAGATACGGTTTGGGGGCTTGTTTCAGCTTTACTCCCTGTATTACAGTTTTGGGGTGAACTTCTTTCTCCAGATTTAGCATGGCTTGATTTTTGACAAAGTTCCCCTTCTCCCATGTTTCTTGGTATCTTCCTTTTCTCACCAAGCCTTTTCCTCATACCACACAGAATCTCTTCTGCCCTGTTAAATCCATTTTGGGATTCATCCAGGTAGATTTGGTGCCTGCCCTACAGGTAGTCACTAAATCCCTAGGGAAATCATTTTCTGAGTAGTTTCTGCATCTCAAGTCTCCTGCACATTCAACTCTCCTGCCCGAAATCCAATCTCTCAGTACAGAGGCAAGGCAGCTCAGGGAAACTTTGCTTTCTCAGTATAAAATCTGGTGGTGCCTTTTTCTGCAGCTCTAAAATGGATCAATGCCAACTGGGCTACAAGTGGGCTACAATTTTACACAGGAGAATGATCTTTAATCTCATGCATTATGGTCAATAGCAAATGAAGATGAACTCAAAGAGATCTGGGAGAAACTTTTACGATCTTGAGATCAGTGGCCACAATACTAAAAAATATTGACCCAATATTTCTTTGTATGGCTCGTCTGGGCTATTTGTCAAATTTTGTCTCAAACAACATATATCAAACTGTGAGGTTGGGAGAAGGGATCATCTGTTTTCTTTTGTTAGAAAGCATTTACATACACTGAGGCTTGACTGATCATTAACGTTTCCAGATCCCAAAATAAATTAACAGGAGAAAATTGAAGGATGCAGTTATGTGAAAATCTTAGAAATCACACTGAGCAACTCTAACATCTTGAATGCCACCTTTGAAGCGCTCAGTCTGTTAATGGTCTATGCCTTGGCTAGTGCATGAGAAGGGGGAAAGGGGACTACTCCTTGGATGCACAGTCATTACGATGCAGTGATTTCACCTCCCTTCCCACAAATCTGCAGTGTAGCAAGGCTGACAGTAAGCAGGGATGCCTGGGTCATCACCATATGGCAGCACAGCAAGAACAGACCACCAGAATGTGGAAAAATCAAGATTTTATAAAGCTGCCTTGAATCTTGAGAAATGACAAAAAGCTTCTGTACATTTGGGGAAAAAAATCTCCCATTTCTCTACAAAGAGCCAAGCTCTGACAGCTCTTTGGGGGCTTCTGCAGGTCCTAGTGCTTTTACAGCTGTGTCTACCAGTAATCCTCACTAACACTTTCAAATTAATTCCAACACTTCCCACACAAAAAGCAGAACTTTTGGAAACAGGAGTAAAAGAATGTGTGATAAATTCAGCTATTATAAAAAAAAAAAATCCTGCTCCTTTCTGCCTTTTTTAATGACTGGTAAGAGCTCTAGCAGATAAGAATTTGCTGCTCAGGGCCAAACCAAAATTGTGTGGGATCGAGTCTAGTTGCTCTGGATGCGGGAATAAGACAGAGAAGACACAGACTCCATTTCCACGGCTTTGAAATGATGGAGGGAAAGGATGAAAAGGGCTCTGCGTCCCTTTTGACTTAGTTCAGGTATCAGTCTGCTCCTCTCCAGCACAACATTGCTCTTACAGCGCAGCCTGTTTCAAAACTGAGATTCACGGACACGAGACCCTTTTTTGAACCCTGAAGTAACAAGTTGATTTTTGCAGAAGCAGAGACAGTGCAAGATAATGAAATGTTTTTTTTTTCTCCACGCAACTACAAATGTGTGTGCTTCAGGTAGAAAGCCTTAACCGATCTCACCAGGGAAGGACCACTAAGTGCCTTTCAGATGCTGAAGCCAAGAACCGATAACATAGTCTCCAGACAGAGGATGGAGAACATGCCCAGCAGACACTGAGGATCCCAGGTTTCACACTACGCGAAGATGCTCATTACTTGCCTACCTGTAGCATGGTCAAGCCATGGATACAAAGGCTCTCCGGTGCTTCACTGAAGATGAAACAGATCTTTCTCAGGAGATCAGTGTGATGCTCTGAGATGTCTTTCATTTGCATGAAAGGACTTTCCCTTGTGCAAACGCATTCATACATACACATGGCACGTATGCTTAGTTTGTGCCGTTTTTACCATAAGCAGTCAACAGGTCCAAATACAGCCATAGTAGGACTTGGGGGATTTTTTTCTCCCTTAATAATGAGGTTAACATGAGCATGGCATGGCCTTCAAGCCATCCACAGTCTTCCTCCTTATCAGTTCAGTGCTCTCGCTCTGAATGGGGCAGGATCTGGGTACGCTTGAGGTTTTTACCCTTGCGCAGGGCACCTTGACTGTGGCCTGACCCCAGCCCTGCTCTCTGCAGTCTCAGAAACCCCACTATGGACATGCCATAACCCCCCTCCTTCACTTGGGGATGTCGGAATACAACCGTAGGAAATAATTGGTCTCAGAAATACGTGGCTGTGACAAAGCCAAGAGAACAGAGCAACATGTTCCTCCAAACTTTCTCTGTTCCTGCAGATGGCACCTCTCCCCAGAGCTCTTCCAAGGGACGCGAGCCCCTGGGTTACTGCCAGGGGAGCTAATGGTGCAGGGCAGGAAAACGAGGACAAACAGGTAAGAGAGAATGGCACAGCTGCTAGCTGGCACCATGCGAAAATCAAGGCTATTCTTTCCCTGCCTCCATGTGAAGCCCCCTTCACGTGCTAAAACAAAAAGCGGTAATTTGACTTCCTGCTTGGCTTTGTAGAATTTTGACATGTCCTCAGTCAAGCAAGATCCCCTCCTTCAATCAGACACCATTTTCTTGAGACGTTAGAAAAGGAGGAAGCTAAAGTAATTATTGAAAACTCATAAGCAGCAGCTTTAGCCTAATTACCATGACTCCTTTTTAATTTTTTTATTGATCGCCTCCCCTGAATACACAAGTATTGACTGAACTCGCAGAGCCTTGTGGCTGCTGTGATAAGAACAGCAGCCAGTGAAAAACAAAATGCAATTAGGTGCCCCAATATCCTGCTGAACGTTTGGGATTAGGAAGAAAGAAAGAGAGACAGAGAGAGAGAAATAAAGCCTGGAAGAAACGTGTATACACAAATGTGTGTACGCCTGTGTCCACCACAGACATGCCCTCTGTGCTTGGGAGCAGTGTCCTTGTCACAAAGAAAGCGAACATGCGGTGGCAACGGAGGGACAATAAGCTTTCTTTCTGATATTACTCATGTGGTTCTATTTATTTCCATAATGCCAGGGCTTGACCCAAAGCCCAGACCTACTGGCTTCGATGATCTTCAGACAGGGGGACTGGCCACCTCACCTCCATACGTAGCAGAGTTTGCCCTGAGAGGCCGCAATCCCCGTAATGGCTCGCTGCACGCAGACCCTAAACCCAGCCAACCAACTTCAAATACACACAGCAACCTCGACCAGTCATCTTGCAAAAGCACAGCTCAGAACTCCGCAGTTCTCCTCTGTGTGCCATACATCCCATGCATTGTAACACGTTCTTATTTTGTTTAATCTCTTGGCTGGCCTTCTTGGCACTACTGATTCCCATATCAACCCAGATCCATCCAAAATATGCTATGGCCAAATGAATTTCTGTTGGTTTGTTTTGGTGCTTATTTCTGCCCCTGGATCTAATAAAGCCACACTAGTTCTTTGCCCTGCTCTACTTCCTTCAGCCACTAAAACAGAACGAAACCTGTCCTTCTTTCCAGCTGCTGCGTGGCTGCCCAGCTGGGTTCTGCCCATGCCATCAAATAATTTTTACAAAGCTGCTTCGATTGGAACAATTCAGTGAGTAATTTTTATCACACTCATTTAGTGGATAAAATTCTTTATTCCATAGCAACATCTGCAAGTATAACAGAAGAAATTATATTCTGACCCCCAAGATTCATATGCTTTCAAACAGACAAGACAAATTCCATTAGGCTCACACAGATAAGCGCTGTTTTTATGTGGCTAGGGATTGCTGGAATTGATTTCTTATTTTTTTTTTTTCAGATATGATAAGTGTAAGTAATGGAGAAGAACTACTGAGTTAGCAGATACTGCTCTCTTCATCACTGTTCCATTCCAGGGAAGAGCCAGTAACGATTTTTCTAAAGAAAATAAACTATACATGAATTCTTAGCATTTAAACTATGCTTTCTACTCAGACCACCACTAGAGCTACTGTGGCTGCTGAACCTGGCTGAGCTTTGACTATAAGTTGTTTGAAAACACTCTTGATGGCAGGTCAAAGAAAAAGATATTCTTATTACTTTCTAAGCCCTTCAGTTACCATGAATTCTAAGTTACAAAGTGATGTGATAAGTAAAACAATAGTTCTCTAAACTAATTCTGAATGCAGCCACATACAATACTATTGTGAACAAATCAGTGCCATTTCCAGATAAGCTGAGCTCCCATTCGCAGGTCATCATCTCTCTCTCCCTTTCTGGATGTGTAAAGGACAGCGTGGCATGAACAACTGGGGAAATGCAAAAGTGTGTCTGTGTGACTGTGGTCACAGAATCATGAAAAACAACGGAGATTTGGTGATTTCATTGCCACAGGACAGAAACTGCACATTGCCACCAAGCAGGAAGCTGGCGGATGGATCCAGGTACTAAGCAGACCCCAAAGGCCGATGCAAGCCAAGGAACGATCCTGGTGATGTTAATAAATGAGACATCGGTAAGGTTCCTACCACTCCAGAATGACTCCAAGTCAATTAAAAAGAATTCCCAGTGTGCTTCAAGAAAAATTTCATGCCCTTGCCCTGGGTCAGGATGCTGTTAATCGGTTTTGCAGTATGACCAAAAAAGAGAGAGGAAAAGTAAATTGCCCTTCATTAACTTTGTGTCTCATCTTTCCTCCCCCACGCAATCAAAATGAACTTAAGATACCTGTATGCTTAGATAAAGCCAGAAGATGAAGCCAGAACTGCGCATGGAGAGTATCAACTGCACGCATAGGCAGAAAGGCCAGTAAATTATTACCAAGTACAGTCCATCCAAAGATCTCATTTTAAATGTGCCAGTTCTTGTTTAATCCCGCTGGAAGATTCAATCTATAAAATGCCCTCGTCTCACCTAACGCAGTAATAACCACAAAAGATGAAAGTCATTTCAGTTTCTTCTTTCTTTGGAAACCTGTAAGTGACCTGTAAGGATGGATGGGGAGTTGGGGAAGGGTTTCAAGTGCTGTCTGAGCAGCTGATGGGAGTCATCCTGGGGCCACAGTTCAGTTCACAAAATATGAAAGTGAATAAATAAAAATATCGCCCTTCTTCCCCCTCCCTCCCCACACACTCATCTTCGATCAGCCAAAGGGAGAGAGTCACCAGCGCTTGGTAAATGGTTTGGATAAAAATCCATATATTGAACTCAGAGAAATGAAATAAAATGCGAGCTCTGACAGAATGTCAATTATGGGGTTTGCAAAATGGCCGGTTCTTATTTTTAGGTTTTGAAAGTTGTTAACTTTGGCAATTTCCAAGATCAGATGGAACTAGATTTCAATATCTCATTTTGCAGCATCTCAGGGCCGTACTTAGTGAATGAGCACAAACCCACCTTGGTGGAAGGAGGAAAAAGCCTACCCTTGGGCCCTCAATGCAGCAAGATGGGGACTTACCTGGGGGTCAAACTGCTTTTACTTTACTTTGAGATAATGATCCTTATGTACTAAAATGCACACGCACACGTACAGGTTCCTCTGTTCCATACATGCATCTGCACTGCGGCTGCTCCTCTTGAAAACCAAAATTCACTCCCGGGCTGTTCTTATTATCTTTCAAATAACAGAGTTCTCATATATCTTTTTTTGGGCCATGGGGTAAAAACCCTGTTACACCACTGGAGGAAAAATAAATCATTTTTAATAATTAAGGGATGATTGTAACTGAGTCTACTCATTTTAAGCAGTGAGACTTGTTAAATGGAGCATTAATGACAGAGAATGGTCTGTGTATGGAAACAGTGGCAACAAACTCCCATGGTGGCCACCAGTTAAACGCTACAGTACAAAATGTAATACTTTCCCAGCCCTATTTTACTGATATTTTGTTTCTTAAACAAAAAACAAAAACAAACAAACAAAAAAACACAAAACCCCACAATCTGGAGAAACATTTGTCCTTCCCCAGACAGCTATTTGGTCCAACCATTGGGTTGCTAAATCAGGCCAGAAAAGGACCATGAATCCAACC
This sequence comes from Anseranas semipalmata, assembly GCA_013399115.1. Classification (NCBI taxonomy): domain Eukaryota; kingdom Metazoa; phylum Chordata; class Aves; order Anseriformes; family Anseranatidae; genus Anseranas; species Anseranas semipalmata. The sequence goes on along the minus strand of VXAA01002624.1, from coordinate 1,484,062 downwards.
ACTTTATGTCTTCTTAGGTCCCAACCAGCACTGCACATCACCTGATTGCCTATTAACGAAGCAAAGATCCTCATTTATAATTACCCTTCGTTCAACACTTAACAGGCTCATTCAAAGCAAAAGTGGAAACACCAGGTTTCCACATGCTGTCAACATCTCCTACAGAGTTATTTAAGAAAATAGTGTTTTGCATCACAGAACAAATCAGCCTTTTCCCCCACTTCGGTGTTGAGGGACGGGGATGTGGCACATGAGGGCAGCGGCACTGTAGGTCTGGTACAGGGCAAGCAAACTACTCCACTTTTCCAGCTGAACAAATGCTAACAAGATATAGACAACAAAAATTAGAATATTATGATGCTTTTCATGCATTATTCCCAACTTTTTTCGGGGGTGAAATTAGCAGATATAATGAAATATTTAAATAGTTTATGTAGGGGTAATTACCAGATGCAATGGGCTACCCAGGATTCTTCAGAGATATTAAATGCAAAGGATGGGATGGGATGGCATGGGATGGCATGGCATGGCATGGCATGGCATGTCAAAGCTTGCAACTTTTCACTAGATTCAGCTCTAGCTAATCTGGCTTCACAATAAAACACTTTTAAGATGGAAAAATTCTTCCAAAAAGATTATTCCCCTCTGTTTCACAACTACTGACCTGCTCTTTCTGGTTATAAAGTCAAACTACAATTAAATTTAACTCAGTTATTCACTTTTTTTTTTTTTTTTTTTTTGGTGAAACTGGATAAGGAAAGTGGACAGCCCATTTAAGACTTTTTGCCTGCAAAAAGTCTTTTACAGAAGCTCAATACAAGCAATTTCACCCTCTGTAAATGTGTTGTAAAATGAAGTACTACGGTTGTTGCACGATCCACCGCAAAAGATTATAATTTGGGTTAGCTGAGCAAACACAAACACACGCCGCTGAAACTAGAGGCAAAACTAAAGCAAAGAGCATGCCAGCGCTCTTCAGCGCTGGAGATCAGGCAGCGTGTTCACATGTTGCTCTTGCTCCAAGTATAATAGGCTTTTTAGCTTAAAAAAGTGAATTTTGCCAGCATTTTCAGTTGGAAAGAATCCCTAATATTGGAGTATTTCCAAATGCTAAACAGCAGCAAGTAGTTAGCACGGGTTCAGGGGAGCGATCTGCCATTTGCATCCTGACAGATACTTTTGTAGAGCCATCTTCCATCCCCGTTCGGCCCCGCTGGCAGCCTTGGAGAAGACCCCACCGGCTGTGCACGTGGTGGAGAAAGCCGTCCTGCTGCAGCACTTCGGGCTACAAAACTGTTTTACTTCTCCTCCATGTTGCTTTTCTTCTAGCAAGAGCCCACCTGATGGAAAGTTTTGGCACTGGCTGACGCTGGCATCGCGCATCCTCCGTCCTCTCATCTCTTGCGGGGCACGAGCAAGCTTCAGGACGCGGCTGCATTTCCATCCCACGCGGGAGCTGCCAAACCTCCGCTAACATCCAGACGTGACTTTCCCAAAAGTGGTAAATCTAAGTGAGGAACAGCCTGGAGTTTGGTGACCCTCACTGGGAAACCGAGTTTCAAAAGGAACAAAATGGCAAAGCTCGGAGCTGTTACTATGAAATGAAAGACATTGATCTTGGGTTTTGGCCCCTGGAAGCAAGGTTTAGGTATCAGGAATACAGAACATTTTTGCAGAATAAAAATGCAACTTCTCCTTCCTTTTCACCTTATTATGCAAGATGAATTGCACAATAAGAGCATCACAGATTTTCCAATGTCCCTTGGTTGTTGAAATTAATTTGGAAGAAATCTTGTAAACTCACCAAAAGATAAAGGGAAAGAATACCTAATGCTTGTATACTCTCACGCACACACTCCATCCACCTGCACGTGAGCACATGTACTGGCTCCCTATAGGAACAAAGCTGGGGCTGATAATTTTTGTGCTAAAATGTATGAATTGTTTCTCCTTGCAGTAAGGTCTGCAAACTGTTACCCAAAGACTTCCTGAAGCTTTGCACTCTCTGCAGCCTCCCCTCCCTGAATCCAAGCCAATACATTTTTAATGTAACGTTTAAAGGTTTGATGAAAAAGTTATAAGTATTGACTTTTACTCCAGCTCATTCGCACTCAGCATGGCTCTGCTGATGAACAAGACAAGCGGCACTTCATAGTACATTCAGAAGGGGCTATTTGGGGACCTCATAAAACCACAGAAATGAGAAACAGAAGATCTCAATAAGTGGTCCAAGGTGTGGAGGACCACTGGGAGGAGCTTTCATTTTCAGCTCTACATTTCCAACCCTTTATTTCCAGTTCCAGTTGCATTGTGTGCTGCTCTTTTTTTTTTTCCCCATAATCCTACAGCAAGAGGCTCTGCAGATTGAAGGACAACAGTGGTTTTGTGGCAGAGAAACAGCTGATTAGCAAACATAAGGACCATTAATGATTTGTTCCCTATAAACCACCAAAGTAGCTTGCCTCAAGCTCTTGGACCCCTCAGTGTGCGCTGGGCATCTTTCTTGCAGTGAAACAGTAACATCTGCATTCATAAACACCTTGATCTTTAATTATTGTTAATGTATTTGCTAAAAGAACGTCTAGTTTAAAGCTGCTGCTTGAGAAGAAAGTAACCTTGGGCTTCGAGAAATATTTTTTTAAAAAAAGCAATCTGGAAGTAGATGGTGATTGACAGAGGGAGAGGTAAAGAGCAACACTTAAACAATATACGGAAACCTGTAATTCAGCCTGACACAAATTCATTTTTCTTGCTATGACATACAGATGTAATCCAATCAATGAGACAGTTACGTGGCAAAGCCATTATTTAAAGAAAGCTAGCTTGGCTTAAAAATGCAACAATTTGGGGCACAATTTGGGACAATTTAGGACTGCGATATTATGCACCATTTTGCATTGCAATGTGCTGAGAGATCCTACATTGATCATGATATAAAAAGCCGGCAACATTTCCATAGTTCATAGATTTCCCCCTTCCCTCTGACTCCAGAATCCCCAAACGTGTTAAATAGTCCAGCAGCTATCATCTCTGCTAACCACACGGGTTTTATTATCAACAAAAGCAGAACTGGAAAGACTTCTTAAAAGGCAGACTAGAAATAAGAACACATAACTACTTAAATGCAGCTTGAACAATAGTGCTCTCTCCCTTTTGAAATAAGCATCGCTTTTACAAAATATATTTGACTGCTGCCTCCAAACACATTACCAAAGCTGTACAAAACGGCAGAGAACATGGAATAAAAACTATTCCTTGGGTCAGAGGATGGGCTCATACTTAAAAAGAAGAACAGGGGCTTGGGAAACTTTGGTTCAACTCCTGCTTTCATCCCAAAGCACCAGGGCTACTCCTGTAATTAAAGATCAGCAGATGCTCAGGCCATTTGCTGTACCAAGGCCAGAGGAGTCCAGAGCTCTACATGATCTATCCCTTAATCTTCCCAGGCCTTCATTCCCCATCTGTAAAATGGGAGTAATTATCCTTCTCTGCTCTCATCGCTTGCTTGCCATGTTTAGTTACATTATGCCCTCTTTTATTCCGTCTATGCGCTGCTGGGTCCCGGTCGCGGTTGAAGTACCGATTCATTATCATAATGCACATAACAAACAGCAATATTGCGCTGGCTGGATAATCTAATCTGCTTTCTTCACCTCTGGCTTTTGTAGTTCCGCAGCCAGAGCAAGCACTGAGTTATCACATTTAACAGATGTTGCTGTGCCATCTACCACTGGTTAAACTGGCTAAAAACTGTGGTGATTATGCAGTAAGTAGACAGGACTAGAGGCTAAAAATGTAATCTGATGTAAAATCTTCAGCTGAAGCAAAAAGACTAACTTCCGTATTGATTTACAATGGAATTTCAGCACTGCAGGTTCAATGGGAAGAAAGATGAATTGTCTCTCTGGATGCAGTTTGACTCTAAATGTCTCCGGAAAGACAGCACACGTTTGCTAAGAGCTAATCATTGCAAGGTGAAATCCATTTCTCATATGCCAATTTGTTTTCAGAGATTAAAATCAAAGTCCTGGGGGTTTATTGCTCTGTGAATCAGCAATTGCAAATGCACTGCAAAACAATGCCAACCCAAAATATTACAGCTCTGAAGCAACTATAATCCGGAGGGGATTTGGGAATTTACCCTGAAAGGCACTGAAAGAGATTCCAAAGTTAGAAGAAGTTTTTGAGGACTTCTGTCTTCAGGAACTGTTCCCATTTTGCAGTGTCAGGACTGGCTCATGTCACACAACCGCACTTAACAGCCCAGATTAGGCTTTTTGCTGTTGTGATGCATCCGAGAGCAGGCCTCCCCGCGCTGTTTTGAGAGCTGTAACACCACACGGGCCGCAGAACAGACCCAGCAGTAACTCAGCAGGAGGTACATCCTTGCTGCTGCTGGCAACCGCGCACGATGGTTTTGGCAGCGCTCACAACTGAATATAAACTATTTAGTAAAGCTGGGGCGCTGTTCCCTTAGCAGACAGCCTTGTGCTTCCCCGAGACTCAAAGGAATCTGCTGCTACAGACTAATACATCAAGATGTCCCCAACCCCTCCATATCCTCCTTTCCACTGCTCCACTGTTCTGCCACCAAGCCACCGACACACACACCCACCAGGTCAACGGCAGAATTAATGCCTATTAAAAAGCAATTAGATCCTCAGCAGAAGGGTCCCCACATGGGCTGTATCTGTAAGTGCTGTATGCGGATAAGATCTTCAGCTGGGTAAGACAGGAGAGATGCAGTGACATCCGTGTCAAACCTCGGCTACAGGCAGGGATGGGAAACAAGAAGTGAGGCCGAAGCTGGCAGTTAATACAAAACCTGAAGTTTGCATACAGGGGCGTATCGACCGAAGAGCGTTAAGCAGGCATACATGACATCATGTCTTAAAATCATGATGCAATGGCTGAGAAGAGAGCCTCAGATTAGTTTGGTTAATCCTGCTAGGCTTAGCTGACCCCCTCCTTGCCATCCCAGCGCAGATCAGACACAGCAGCAGACGCAGTGCTTTGCGTTTGGGAGGGGACCGCACCAAGTCTGGTCCGTGCCGAGCCAGGAACACCTTGTTCTTAAAGGAGAGAACTGAAAACACCACTTTTATTTAAAATGCAATTAGTTAAGAAAAACAGCTTGAAAGCAAGGCTCGAGAGAAAGTGGGAAACTTGAGATAATGAAGAGAAGTGTTTCTACCAAATTGCGTTGACAGGACGTGCAAACGGGATGAGATTCTTCCCTTAACTCTGGGTTCAAAGTTGGAGCCCCAGTTATTTAGCAGCGGTTGTTCACGCTGAACCCAACACACAGATAACTCCGAGCAAATCTCTGGGAGTTGCTGATATCAAGCAAGCCAAAAACAAAGGCCTGGAGTAGGAATTAGCAGTGATAGGGATCTTCAGAGAGGCTGGATTTTAACGCTGTTCCACTCCTCTCCTGAGGGAGCCTAAGAGCTTTTCCTGATCAGGAAGAGAGTTAATAGACAAACACTATTATTATTAAGCTAGATTAAATTCGGAACCACCACCCTTGACAGTGGCCCTTTAAGGTGTAATTTGAGAATCCCAGCAGGTGAAAATAAAAATAAAAAGCCTGGCCTCAGTCGTATTGTAAAGCTGGGTTATAATGCAAGCTCCTGTGGGCTGAGGGAAGCAGCAAACTGCAGGGTGATCCAGTAAACAATGAAGGCACAAAGCGAGGATGCCTCTCTTCATCAGAATGCAAGACGACAGCCAGGCGGGGTGCCGCCCGCCTGCACCCCATCGCAGGGCGACGCTGGTAATGCTGCGAGGGCGAGAACGCGCTTCTGCACTGCTCGTCCTCCACATCCTCTGTTTTCCCTTAATTAGACCCACTTGCACGACAAAGCCTGCAGAAAGCACGGGAAGAAGCGACAGCAAGGCATTCTGAGTTTTCAATGGATGCACCCTCTGACTGATTTATTTTCCTTGAAAATAATGGGTGCTCCTTATTTGTTCCCTGGTGAATTACGCTTTCAGCACTGGATGCTTCTGTCCTCAGCTTCCAAGTCCGCTCTAGCACTGGGAAACTATTAACTCGTAATGCTGAGCTGAAAGGGCTCCGCAAGGCAGGCAGGCGGGATGCCTCAGCCCACGGCCGAGCAGCCGGGGGTCCCGAAGTGAGACGAGTGCCCTGACTTCCCCCAGGCTGCTCTAAACTCCTCCTCCTCTTCCATTCAACGAATTTCAAGTAAATGCTGATTTTCAGAGAGGAAGCGTGGGTTTCATGCTCACTCGAAATTAACCCCAACTACCATACCATTTTGTGGAAAGGGACAGGGAGTGCACGTAGGCCAAATCCTGATCAGATTCATTATCTTTCAGTTCTTTCAGATGGACAGCATTGCCCATTATTCAAAATTTCCCATATTACCTTGAATTTTTGGCTTTTTTTTTTTTAAACTCAGTCAATTTTTTTTAAGACAGAAGAAGACTTCAAAAACCCTAATGCAGGGCTCTCCACGACATGACCGGCCTGCACAGCTACCACTCAAACTGTCCTGAAAACTCCTCACCCTGTATTTCCCCAGCTTTGAGTGTGAGACAGCAGTGATCTGCTCGGCAGGGTAGGCTGGAAGAGCAGCTCTGTACTTCCTTGGGGTCTGCCCAATCTGGCATTGAAACGATCTGAAAAATCAAAGTATCTAATTTGTGAATGTACCGCTTATTTTTATCATAGCCAGAGCAACACCACTGACGGTCAGAAAACTCTACGTATAGATTCTGATCTATATTATGGAAGTCGCAGAGCAGCTCCTACCCCAAAAGTCCAGCTCAGAGGACTCATGGGTTGCTGCGGTTGAGCTTGGTAGAGCTGCTCTTTCTGCAGGTGTCATCTTTGTGGAAGCTAAAGCAGTTATGCAGAAAGGAACAATGTGAATCTAATACGACCTTACAAAAGGACATGAAGACTTTGGAAGCAGAGTGTGAATGCACAGTGGGATTTTATCATTTGGATAGTTTTCTCTCTGCAGCTTGAATTGAGTCCTCATGGGAACGGCTGGGTAAAGCTGCACAGTGGGATCCCCAGCACTTCAAGTACAGCTCAGTCTTGGGCTCCTTTGGGCTCCAAAATGTCACCAAAATTCAAATGCTTCAAATCAGAACAAAAAAGCCAGAGGCTCTGTGGTAGAGGAATGTGACCATTTGATACGAAGAAGCAGAACCCAGGCTGCTTCTTATGAAGGACACTATACTAACCAAACACAGACATCCCTTCATTTAGCAGGTTTCTTTTTCAATCGCATAACTTTCACAGTGATGCAATGTTTTTATGAAAAAAAAAAAAGATAAGTTCTGTCATCTAAAAATAACAAAATGTTCTCCAGTGTTCAGAGCAATCATCAGGTAATAATTGCAGATCATCACCTTGAAATTGCAGCTAAAGCTGTCGCATTGACTGCACTGCCTTAACGACACGGTACAGACACAGCTATGGGCAAGCATGGCTGAGCTGAAGTACTGGATGGTCAGTTCTGATTTTCAGATAATTAATCACTGCCTTGGATATTATTTTTCACCCCAAAATGTAGAATCTGGGATTGCTCAGTACACCAAATGGAGCTACTCACTTAACAAGAGAAATGGATTTTATTGACTTAATCAAGAAGAGTAACAACTCAATATCTCATTTCTTCATAGCTGGCTAGAACAAACTCTGGGGGCATGAGGAGAAGACGTAAAACACAGTCTATAAATTATGAGAGTTTATTAAAGAAATGCCAATGGAAACAGCTTCAGAATTAAATGTCCATGTTCTGCAAGACTTCCACACAGCAAGTGGGCAAAATATTGACTTATAACAAATGAGGCAAGCAATCTACAGATAATATATCAGAGCAAAGTCCATAATTTTTCTCCTCCAACTGATGAGATTATTCTAGTGCACTGCATTTGTTGCGATAGGAAACCAAAGGTTATCACAGTTTTTGTTGCCGTTGTTCGGATGACAGCGAGTTTTTGTCACAGCACCTTTGTGTGCACCGGCTGTATCTCTGCTTCCCCGAATCAGCCGAGCGCGCCGTGGAAGAAGCAAGCCCGGCTCAGGCTGGGCCCTAACACTGATGGGGTTGAGGATTATTCCTCTGAGAGCTGCAGACAGCACCGGGGGTAGGGGGAGTCTGTTCACACCCACCGGTCTGCCTGAAACCCCAGCGAGGGCAGACACACCCCAGTGTCTGTGATGTGCCGCCTCACTTGTACAAGACCGGGTCTTACAGGGCTCATCCTTCAGCTGGAAGAATGAGATGAATTAATGAGCAGGATTTTAGGGGAAGCATCAATGAGCTCGAGAGGAACGGCAGGGGCCCTGCTGGTGGGCTACTGGATGGGTGACAATCTTGGGCCACGTTGCTGAGGTGCACGAATGCACAGGAAGGAGACGCTGAGCAAGAGCAGCGAAAGAGCATAAAGCAAGTAACGCAAAGCGTTAAGGTACAGATCACACCTGCTAAATATTAGCGACAAGCCTACAAATTACCGAGACTGAAGCAGCTTCCTCAATGTAACTTAATGCCTGCGTTCAAAGCTAAAAATTTTAAATCGGAACCAAATAGCTATTATATTGATTTGTACACAGTGAGCCACAGGAATACAAAATATGAGAACAAGAAGAAAAAAAGAGAAAATGTTTCTAATAATCTCAAATATTCCCCTCAGGCATCCATGGCGATCAAGGCAGAAGAAACTTCTGTTCAAAGAGGCAATGTTATGCTTTTATGTCCTGACAAATGCAAGCAAGCCTCATTTGTTTGTTTAACTAATTGACAAAATTTCTAAACAGAAATGAACCCTGAAGAGGACTGCACACGCTAGCTTGCATATTTACTGTTTCTAATGGGCCAAATTACGCTGCTGATGATTAAGACCCAAGCCTTGAAGAACTGGCTGTATCTCAGCTTGATAACGAATGGGCTTGTAACACGCCAAGCCTTTAATCTCTAGGATCCTGGACTGAATCCAGGTCGAAGGTGAGTGCAAGTGTTAGGCAGCTAATGGGGTCTGTTCTATGGCCACTGTTAGTTGATCATCTGCGGCTAATTTTAGCCCATTTTAGGATGGGCTGGGCTAAAATCTGGCCGTGCACCCCTGCAATATCTGGGAGTGTTGCACTTCCACTGCACATGCTGTACAGACACGGATTTCTGCTTTTAAGATGTTCTTCTGAATGCAAGTGGAGTTTTTGAATGATGATCAGAGCAGAAACAACCGAAAACTATTGTCCCAACAGTTTGGGGAAAGATGATACCAAGGCTATTCTCATTTACCTCTCCTTAGCCTTACTTTTTTTGCTTCTTGACTGTTGCTGCTGCCCTTAGGGCAACACACTGCCTCGAGGACTTACAGCAGCATCACATAGATGGCAGGCAAAGCACTTCCCAATTCATTCCATCCTCCATGTTAAATAGTCCCACTTTGAAGGAAAACTTGCTTCTGTGTTCTGTGTTTTGCTTCGTACAAGTGCCTGAGAAATTAAGAGGCAGAGCCCAGAGGACATATGGCAGAGAAAACTATCTTAATGTTAACGGCATTACATTCAAAGCTAAATATAAAGGTCATCTCTTGGACAAAGAATTGGGTAATGGACTGTATTCCCTCTCACGCACTCTATAAACCAACACATTATTTCTTTTATTGCTCTGATTGTTTTCAAAGTCTTGAGAAGCCTTCAGACACACGGCAACGGAGAAGGTCTGCAGAGGTCAGCTGCAGGGAGCAGGTAGCAGGAGATGAGAGCTTCACTTCTCGCTGTGCCAGGTTATTTAGTGCTCCTCACACACCTCTGCTTTCCCATCCACAGAACCGGACCAAGGAATCTTTCAAAACACACAGCTTCAGACAGAAGCCACCTCAGACATAGGCTGCCCCCTTTTAAATGCCAACAGACTAACCAGCTGAGCTGTAAACGCACGGAATTATTAGCAAGTGTTTAAGAGGATATTCACCGTGTTTCTAGCTTTTGGATGAACCTAGAGATTTTGTGTAACAGCCGCCGAATGAACAGCTTACACCGAGCTCTTTCATGTGTACCAAGTCCAAAGGCAAAGTTCTGCCAAGCACAAGGACCATGAAATCAAACTTTACAGTTTAAAGGGAATGTCAGGATAACGTGGATTTAGACATCCACACAATGCAAAAGTGCTTATCAATACCCCCAGAATATTTTACTCCCCAACACCATCCGCTCGCTTTGTATCACGTACAGTTAGGAGACGCACCAGTGAATGCAGGTCCTGTCAGAGGATCTGTGCGTAACGCCTTCCACAAAGCCCCTGCTTGCAGCCTCACCCCAAATCATCTCTCTCATTTCAGCCCAAGCATTTCAATACGACTCTACAGGTAGCAAATTGAAATGTTCAGTCCTCCATTGCAGACAGATTGAATCTGAAAAGAAAGCAGCAATAAGAATGAAGCAAGGCATCAATAGCGCACGCTAAAGCTCTCACCGACGACAGCAATGATGTCGGATGAATGATTCTGAGCATTTGTTAAACTTCTACCATTGTGAAAGCAACCTATTATTTTCCTGGTTGTGCTCTGAAATGCCTCAATCACTGACAGAACAAGTGAGTGAGAAATAATACAGTTCATTTTCGATTGCTTTTGTTCAATAGATACATTGCTGTATACCTTATCTCCCATTGTTTCATCAACAACATGGCTAATATTTTTTTCTCATCTCCTTTCTGATATCATGTTGTTAGACTGATGACTCCGCCATTTAAAACTGTGTACATCTTTAAAACTTGCCAATAACATCCTGTAACACGACAAGGTGTTCAATTCAGGCCTGTTTTTGTAAAGAAAAAGACGATGCTGCAGCACTCGTGTGAAGGCTACAGAAATGAGCCAATGCAAGAAAGCAGCTTCCAAATCGCTGTGCTTAACGATGGGAGATGCTCCTACGTTGAAAGTGCTGTCGCAGCAGCTCAACTGAGTAAGGCTTTGCTTTTGCAGCCACGGATTCAAATTCCAGCCGGTGTCCTACACCACTGGTAGCGTGGCCTTGCACACAAGTTTTCAAACAGGATTTTAATCCATGCCTGTAAAACATCTGAAGATGTTTCTACAGTAAGTGGTAGCAGCAGCACTACCACTAATATACACTTCTAGACATGCAAGCTGGCAAACAAAACCATTTACGGGAGCGTGGAGGGCATTAAACAAGAAAAGCGATGATCATAAACTCAACATTCTGTTTTAATTACCAAAGAAATGCAATGTGAGCTGGTGTGGGACACTGCAGAACATGGTGGGATGGAAGGGAAGGTCATCTGGGTTCTTCTGCGCCTCAGACATCTCTCATTAGTTCGGACCAAGATAACACCAATCACCACGAACACTCCACTGGAGCAACGGGGTACTGGCAGGTTACAATTTTGATTTAGATAAAAGGACAAAGGAAAAGAACAAATTACCTGTAAAAACAACAGACTGACAGCAATGGAGAAGAGGTGCTGGCACTGAGCGCAGCAGGAGAAGTCTCTGCAAAAAGCCTCCCAGTTCTGGGCATCCCTGTTAAGTGCTCAGCTTTGAATTCAACTTTTGGTTGCGTGCTTCTCCATAGGAGGAAAAGTCATGCAAAGTTTTCCCCCAAGTCAATCTTTTCTTTAGAGCCCCTTTTGAGCTCTTGGGATCTTAATGTGCCAGGACTTAAAGAAAAAGCCATCATCCTCTTGGTGGCACACATACGGGACAAGCAGCTTTCCAGAATCCTACCACAACGATACATGGATCTTAGGCTACCATTCCATTTTTATTAAGAAAACAAACAAACAAATGAAATAACTCTGCTCTTGGGACTGCCCTGAAGAAAGTGCTTGGTTTCCAAACACTGGATCTTCTACACAAGCAGAAATAATATTCTCCTGTCCAGTCCCCACATCTGCAATGGACATCCGACATCTCTAGACACCACAATCCACTCTCCTGCTCCTGTGATGTGCAGATACCACAGACTCAGGACCGAACACCACAGGGACTAAATGAGAACCAGCTGGACAGAAGGACACAAGGAAGGGATGAGATCTGCAGCATACCAGCTCCTTATTAGAGATACAAGGCACAGTGCACAAAGCAAGGAACCTCTTGTGCAGCCAAAGGCTTTCGCTACTTTTCCCACCTGCTTTTTGAGGGCACTGAGGAGAGCGGTTTGGGGCCCAAGTCCCTCTCCTGTAGTAACTGCAAAAAGACAACACAAGTTGAGCAGCTGAAGTCTTTTGTCACTTTTTCAGTCACCTGTGAAAAAGTGCAAATGCCTGCCTCTTACTTTGGTTTAGAAACCTGTCTAGGAAAATTAGGTGTCTCCTGTGGTGTGTCCTAGCAGACACCCCAGCTGGGTGGCAGTGAGCCAGACGTGTCCACCTCCACTACTTACAAAGTCATTTGGAAGAACCAGTTCCTTTTCTCCCAGGATCTTCACAGTATTCCCTATGAAAGCAAATACTTTTCTCTGGTTCTGCATTCAAAATTACCGTCTTTTGTTTCCTCCTCCATCTCGACATAAGCCTGATGGCAGCAGGACTGTGAAGCCCTGCGGGAACACCGCAGTACAGCAGGCAGCCGATGTGCCCTCCGAACAGCGCGTCTCTTTTACACGAAGGTAAGAAAGAAAAACTGAGGTTTACCTGCTGGTGCTCAGGCCCAAAGGTATCCCGAAGTATTTAACCAACAAAAATAGGTAGAGTTAAGGCAACAGAACAGACACCAGACTGATCATCAAAGGTACAGTCATCAGTTCCCTCCGACCTCATCCTTCAAGATTTCTTCTGTCACTCTGCAAAAACTAAAGCCTCGGGATGGTGCGTGGATAGCTCTGGACAGCAGCACTTGTTTAAGTCTGAAAAGATGTGGTCACGCATAGCCTCTCCGTCTGTGTCCCCAGAAACATATCAGAATCATCATCATCAGAAATGAGAACTGGCTTGGAAATGGGCATGGAGGTTGGAACGGGAAGTGAAAGCACGTGGGGACCCGTTCAGCTAGTGAGTGAGAGAAGCTGGCATGGCTAAGGCCATAGGTTTCCACATGGCTACACTGCACAGAACCACGAAAAAGAAAGCTAGCAGTCTCTCACAGAAAGCTACAGACACTCGTGGCTCTACAGATAGCATTTCAGGTCTCCTTTGGTGGGCAGTGAGTCCCTGGAAGCTCATGAGAACATTCTGCTTTTGTGCAAACCTCAGAGAGCGATGACTTCTTAGCCAAGGAGCAGCAAAGGGTTGGTTTTGGAGCCTGAAAGGTAGTGACCCTTGGGGGTCACAGCCAAACTGAATTAAAGATGAGTGGGGAGCCTCCCTAGAAAGGAAGCAAATAAAACAATTTGTATCTCTATGTCATTTCACTGACTTAACGATAACTTGCTATCATCTCTTTGCGACGATTCACTGAGATGCATGCTCTCCGTCTCGGGGATCCCATTAGCCTTGGCCTGCCGATGTGCCAGGTCTCGACTCCCCGCTGGTCCGACCTGCCTGCAGGAGGAGGGCAGCCCGCGCTCCCAGCGCAGCACAGCGATCCCTACTGCAGTCCCGCTGCAGCTGCCTTCACGCGGAGCGGCCGCAGCCATGCTCCAGGCTTCCCTCGCAGAAATGCAGTTCCCTTAAAAAGGCAAAGGGCTACCTTTCTAAGAATAAAAACACACGCTGAAGTATTAAAATGAGGATCTCAAGTCATTCCATCACAGGCAGCAAAATCAATCCAAATACAGACAACAGAACCCACACCTTAGCCATAAGGTTTGCTGCAGCAAAGCAATGGGTCCAGCAACTCAAAATCACTGCTAATACGGAAAAATAGTTTTAAGAAACGGGGGATTTCTGTTCTAGGCTAAAAAGCCATAAACTGGAGTACATTAGGCAAATAACTGCTGCACCAGTCTTATCTTTTTTTTTTAATAGTGCATTTTGTCTCCATCAGCAAAGAACTGCTCTAAAATAATTGCTCTAAATGACTTTTTGAAGACGTATGTCTATTTGCAGACCTCATCAAGTTACACGTTAGACAAGTCCCTAATCTTCATTTCCTAATTTACAGTAAGAATGAACAAACACAAGGAACCTAATGCAGCAATTACTGGTAGCACGCCTCAGAGAGGGGCGAGCTCCCGGCCCTGGTGCTATCACCGATACTCAGAGGGAGCTGCTAATCCCACTCACTTCTGGGTTTACACAGGACTTCAGGATTCCAGGTAGGGGTTTTGCATTAACACTTCCAACCCTGTAGCTGGCAATGCATCTGAGAGCATCTCTTAACAAACAGCATCGACCTGACAGATCCACAGCCTCGTAGCTCCTTCTCAACACAGCATTCACCAGTGGTTATTAAAGCCAGCAGCAACCCAATTGTACTGGTGCTCAGATCAAGCCCGGTGAATGAGGACAACCACATTATGTGGACCTTAGAACAAAAACCCTGTTTGTTCTAGGCACCAGTGTAAGCTAGTACAAGTTTTGAAAGTGCTCCTGGTCTGGTAATTCATATGGCAGGCTGAATCATCCCAGGACATGAATAAAGATGAGAGCATTTAACACCACAACAGACTTTTTACCCTGTAAACTGCACCATGGATGAGAGTTAGATCAAAAGTGCTTATTTCTTCGCGATGGAGCTTGGCATACAGTACGTTATAAAAGCCAAGCTAAAGACTTTAACCACAACAATATATTCCGTTACCTGCAGCAGGCAAAGAATAAAGTTTAAGAGTTAAAAGATTTAATATAGTAATAATTTCCTTTAAGTACATGCTGGAACAGAAAACAAAATACAGAGCACTCATTCTAACTTCAGTCACTGTCTAACACATTTCACTTTCATATTCTTATATGCTGCAGGGCATTACTCTAGAAATAGTTTTAGAAAGGCAGAGGAGAGAATTTGCAAGCTTTTCCTGTTCTCTCTTTTAATACAAACTCCTTGACTCTACAGAAGTTTGTAAATAAAGAGCGGCTGCCTTCAGGGTGCCAACCCCAGTGACACTACTGCAAAGTGACGGGATTGAAGTGTGTTTCAAAAGCTGCATTATTTGGGTCTTGACAAACACACGTGTCGGTTGGGTATTACTTCTTTATATATGTGAACCCCAGTTTGGCTATTCTGAAATACATACCCATGCTCCAGGTTTGTAAAGAGACCCTATACGCTCAGTGAGTTCTGACACTCCACAGATAAAAAATGTAATTCATGATGAAAACACCGATCTGCACTTTGAGCACGAGCATTGCCCAGATCTGCCCAAGCACACCCCGAGTGCTCTCAATTACACAGTCTTCATATCCGCATTTCTATCGAGCTGGCACGCCTGGAGGTTCCCTGCAAGCTTCTGGCAGCTTGCCGCGCAGTTTGGGGCAAAAGGAACTGGCACAGCTTCAACGGGCTCCTTCACAGCTTTTTGATTGATGGATAATGCCAGCAACCCGAAGAGACTTCGAAAAACAATCAAACCCAGCCCCTGCATTAAGCTTTGCTGATAGGATTGGGAATACGGCCACAGACTTTGCAGCTGATGACAGGTCACATAAGCAAGGAGGTTGAGAGCTTTTGCAAAGAACAACAGAGCTGCCTTGCTCTAAATACTCTGTGACTATTGAGCAAATACTCACAAATTTCTAAGTACAGAACTTAAACAATTTCCTTCCAGCTCAGAGGGACAAGACAGCTCAACGTCAGCTTCAAAATCCAGACAAGTGGGGGAACATTTTACAGAACGGCAACAAAATACAACCATTTCTAAGTCAGTTTATAAATTACTCGTGATGATTCTTAAAATTGTGCCAGTAAGAAAATCTCTCTCTTACCTACTCTCTCTTTTTTCACCAAGGATAATGTAAGAGTAA
The DNA here is from genome assembly GCA_013399115.1 of Anseranas semipalmata. Classification (NCBI taxonomy): domain Eukaryota; kingdom Metazoa; phylum Chordata; class Aves; order Anseriformes; family Anseranatidae; genus Anseranas; species Anseranas semipalmata. Next base: position 1,468,211 of record VXAA01002624.1, on the reverse strand, counting down.
GTAAAAGTAAAGTAAGAGTAAGTAAACAAACCTCACAGTTTCATATCTCAAAAGTTGCATTGTATGAGACTTTTAGCTCCTATTAATTACACGAAAAAGGGCTGAATTACAATTTAGAAGAGCTGCTCAATGTGACCCAAGAGTCCAGGAGATCTGCTCTGGCTTTAGAGAGCTCAACAAATGCTTGCTGCTTTCTGGGAGGAAGATGATGAGCACAGAGTACCAAGCACACCCACCAAACCTCAGCTGAGAGGGGAGCAGTGGTGTTTAACACATCCCGTCCTGATCTCCAGGCTCCTTGCACAATGCCAGCATTCCTCCCAACGGGACAATTTTGGAAGTAAGGTCATGTAGCTTGATGCAAAATCCTGCTAAAAGGGAAGAGGAGAGAGGAGATGGGATGCAACCTGAAGATCCAGTGAGAAAAGCAGATGTATTAAAAACAAAAAAACAAAAAAAAACCCAGATGCTTCAATCAAGAATGAAGGTGAGACTCTACCACAGGGAAGGGATGCAGTGGATGGGGGGTGTCTCGCATGTCTCATAGGGATCATTCTTACCTCACTAGAAAGAACCCAGCAAGCATGTTTGGTCAGTTGATCACAGCAAACCCAACCACATCCTGGTTATGGCACCAGGAACCTTACTGCTTTTTTGGCTACAGCTTGGTATGTAGTGGCTTAGATAAACCATGGATTATTTATGGATTATTCCTGCTATTACTGTGAATACACTACTGAAATTCAACAGGGACCTATATACATATGTCTTCTTCAGCTCACAGCGGCACAGATCCATAGGACGGACTATGGCCCTACCCTCACGCAGTCTTTCTTGGAGCACAGAAGTTCTGGCATTCCACAAACTATACTGCCCTGCTGCAGGTACACAAGTTTTACCGAACTGTGGAATGGGACGGTGCCTTCCAAACCGGGTGCCCTTTGGTAAGGCACAGGCAGGTGCCCTCTTCAAACAGCTCAGGAAATCGCCAGTCTTCTCCCTACACAGCGTATGAAGCTGATCACAGTCACATTCACACGGCTGTGTCAAAACAATCCACTACTTCGTAGAGCTAACTGCAGGGAAATATTGGCCAAAATTACATTGTCGTGTGGTCAGGCAAGAATGAAGCTACATGTTACGCTGCAGCTCAACCCTGGTCCTGGAAATTATGCTTTCCTTATGAAGGGTAACAGAAATTTGAAATGACGCTGCTAGATGACACCAATTGTAACAAGACGTTATGCATTAAACTGAGATGGATATTATCAAATCACTGAGAAACTAAGCCTTTTTGCCTCGATTTACTACAATGTGAAAAACTACAGTTTTAGATAAATACAAATATATAGAGAGGAAAATTATGTTAATGGATGCCCCCCCCACCTAGTATTTCATAAATCTACAGACACCCAGATTGCCTGTACATTCAGAGCTGCTATTGTCTACTGATAGGCACAAATTCACTAATTTTGGTGCTGTTTTGCCATTTGATCTCATGATTTAGCCATTTTATCTCAATTTGCTTATCCGCAACATGTTCAACTTACAAAAAAAATGCCAGTGGGATGTTACTTACTAGGAGTTATAAAGTTTTGCAATATCAGAGATTAATAAAATTACTAGTCATTTATAAATGATGAAGAGGATAATCAGGCAATACAACTGTGCAACGATATGGGGAGGGAATGACTGAATTAAGACCACGAAACCTGCTTTCCCTGCAAAGACGAAACAGAAAGGAAGGACGAGCCTTCAGGAACTATTTCTCAGAGGCAGGAAGGTCACTGATTTGCTTAGAGAGAGAGGATTATCGTGAACTTTCTCTGAGCAACCCAATCCTCAAAACTGGCCCTTTCTCCATCATTTCAGCTTACACAAAGGGGAGAGGAACAAGACCAGAAACCTGAATCAGGGAGGAAAGCGTCCTCTAACACAATGCAATTAGAGCTTGTTATATAAAATTTCAATAACGCTAACAGAAGGGAAAGTACATATTTTTCAATCAAACTGAGTACAGCCAACACCCAAAATACACATTTTAAACTTAAGTATGTTTAAACTTAGTTATATTTAAATTTAAACAGTTTTAATTTAAACTTAGTTTAAATTTAAAATATACTTTCAAACACCTTGGAACAAAGCTTTCATTTTAACAATCCCATCTCCTGCTTCATACAACTTTATTAGCTTAAAAACACTGCTCAGCTCTGCCCTTTGGCTCCCCAGTCACTGTGCCACTTAGCACGGAGAATAATGATGAGCTATATAATGGAGCACCATTTCTATCCCTGCCAGTCCCCGGGGAAGGGTAATCATCTCTATACTGTCATTGCTAATGCAAACTACTATCACTAATCCACTGGGACTCTGAGTAAAACACACAGGGAGATTGTTTTGCTGTTGCCCACTCTTTCTTCCTTCCCTTTTCAAAATCCATCTCTGTCCTGCAGGAGTTGGAGACGTTATTAAGCCCACTGACACCGAAACATGAAATGAATGAGGCAGACGGATAAACATAGCCTGATTTCTCTGCAAAACCTCCTGTGAACCATGGCACAGACCTAACGCAAACCTGCTTTGTTGAGGGCTGGTATTAAATTGCACAGTTGCCTGAAGACGCCGCTATTGTATTATATGGTTTGATTCACGGATTGAATTCCAAGCCATGAATGTGTGAATAGAGCATGAATGGTTTTATGCACTTCATGCGGTCCACAAACATTCGTTAATACAGCAAAATGAACAACCGCATTTTTTAAGCTGCACTAAATAAAGCGATAAATGAGACAAGATCTGATTGTTCATTTTTGCAAATAAGCAGGGTTTCAGTAACGACACATAAATAAAAGTACCCACAGCACAGATTGTCTGGCTTTGAACAGTCAAGACCTGAGCTGTAATGTTTTTGTTTGACACTTAAATATTAGGCACACACATTTTATGACTTGTGTTTCGCTACAAGTGAAGAACAGAAACTGGTTTCAATCTACATCAAAAAGTATCATTCCAAAAATCAAATTCAGCAAGATCATGGCCTTTGGTTAAGGGCAAAGGATGTTCATTCAAACACCTGCAGTAAAGACATGTGGACAACCCTGGAGAGCGTCAAAAGAGGGGAAAGCAGCAAGCCTACAGAATACCATGGCAGAAACAAGCCAGCGGCACCTCCCGGCCGTGAGGACAGATCGCGGTGGGCTGGCAGAGTTACCTGGGAGAGCCAGAAAGCGCTGCAGGCCGAGCCGGTGCTAACGGAGCTCCTCTGCCAAAATTTCAAGCACCTGACTTGGCTATTGGAATGATTCTTTACCCTGTTTTATCCAGAAAGTCTACCTATTAAAAAACCAGGAAATACATGGTTTGGGTCCATAAAGGAGAAAAAACTAATAATCCCAACTCTTTTCTCCCCCTTCCTCCAAATCCCCATTTCCCTCTCAATCAGTATTCAGCTAGTTAAACCCACACTAATTCGAACTCGGGCTTAACCACAAAGTTGATATCGATCAATCGTCACCCATACTGAGCAATCAAAGAGCACTATCATTGCGAACAAACCTGTTGACCCAGAAGAATTTGCAGCAGTACCCCCACGAATCTTAGTCCTCTAATCTGTCTGATAACACTAACAAAAGGTGTCAGCCCGGCCGAGCCAGCCGGAGGAGGAGGAGGAGGAGGGAAGGCTCACAAAGGAAGAAAGGACAGCTCAGAAGAGATGAGATCCGCAAGGGAAAGGAGAGAGAAAGGCTTTACAATTGGAAAAGAGCAGATGACATTCAAGAGGGTCACGGTGTAGAGAAAATGAACCAGGAGATTGAAAGGTTTTGGTGGAAGTGCTGACTTTGAAAACATGCCTTGATCTATTTTTCTTCATTGAAATGTTTTCTTCACAAGGCCCAAACACCAAATACATAAAGGATAAGCTGCAACTACCCGCTGAAAATGAAGGAACATGCATTTGAACGTTGTATCAATAATTTCTTCTCCTCCCAGCCTCCAGTTTGCTGGCATATTAATTTGTTTCCTGTCTGTTACGCGTTAGGAAAACTAGGCACAAGGTACAGAGCCAGCCTGGTATAACGTTCTTCTCTGAATCTCAACCACATTACCCATTTCTTACTCAATATAATCCAACACGCAGCCTCCTCTAGTCCCCTGGCCAAACCATCCATGGGTTTAAATTTGTTTAATACTACGGAAGTACATTTATTTTATCTGCATGAGGATCTGACTCCAAGTTCATTCTACTGTGAGTTAGCAAATACGAGACAATATTGAAATCCTAATTCATTCGAACAGTAGCCAAAGGCAATTCTGGACATCAAAACTCATTTTAAATTAGGAAGAAAAGGCCCTGAGTTAATTACCAGTGTTGAGGGATCTTTAGCATCATGTGGACAGTGCCACCAAAGATGGGTCAGCTTGTGCTTCTGGTGTGTCATGTGGTTCTCCCATCTTGGGATAGAAATGCACAGATGGGAGATCATGATTTCCCAGGCTGCAGAGTAGCAGTGGTACCAATAAAGCTGATAAGAGCAGTTAAAAAGAGCTATTCTCCTACTGGACCTGAAACCACAATTTCTTCTAAGCAAGCATGCAGGCCAGCAGTTCAGGCTTACATTTTTCTCTTCAATATTCTTCCTATCCCCTTCTGGTTTTTGAGTGCATTGGAAAAGTGAGGCTACACTCCCCTCCCAAACCTGAATACCTCCAAAGATTTTATCATCACTATCTTGAGTTCCTCTTTGTAGAGCCTTCCATGTCAGAAATGACACCTGAGCGAGCAGCCTTAGCATCTCAGATACAATCCCTACTTCAATCCACAACAGTTTCCCCATGCAGATATGCACAAAAAGGTTTCTCAAGGTATCCCACAAAGTATCATAGCTATAAGATGCCCTCTCCTCAGTTTGTGTCCATTTGGGTTTGTGCCCTAAGTACAGTATCTCCTCCGCTACGACATGAAGTGCTTCTCCATCCGGGTTTAACTGGCTGACTGCAGCCCAGCAGATCTAGGCAGCTGAAGCCCTGCTACCACAAAGATCATTTCTCTTTCTGAGCAATCAGCACACTTAGCTCATGAATAAGTTTCCTAAATTAGGAAGGAGGAATTTGATGCCAGCATATGTTTCATAGGAGGGTCTAGATGTAGATCTCTCATCCCCTTCCTTCATCCATTGGAGCCCCTTTTTATTTCACCTACAGGGAAGGTTTCAGGGCTCATCTCGTCATTCTGGATTTTGCTTCAGGAATGAAGAATGTGGCGTTCTTCAACAAATGAAGCTCCTAATTTCTCTCTTTCATGGAGTATTATAGCAAACCAAATGGGAGGAAAACACCTACAAGCAAACACAACCTCAAAGCTACATGAGTCAACATACTTACACTCCTCCAGCATCAACACTGAGATGTCTCGCGCTGGTAAAGTATCTTCTTGATTCATACTAATGGGGCTGATTCACATTTGTAGTTTCACTCTGTTCTAATTACACTGACAATGAAGTAAACCAATCAAAGCTGGACAAGACCATGTTGAAATATGGGCCCACACCACCATCCAGGAGTTGCTAAAATCAGATCTTCTTGACACAAACTGGGAACTGCCGTATGAGCTGCACTCATACAGACCCTTGAATATTGAAGGACTTGATCCGTTTTCCCTCTACACCCACAAGGTGGGAATAGTTTCATATCAAGTCAGAAGAAATGGTTTTTGAAATTGCAATTTCTCCAACCAAGTGAAATATTTCAGGAAATAAAGTTGTATGAAATCAATAGCATAGAATGATTTTTTTCTGGAGATGGCACCTTATTTAGTTAACATCAGTCATCATGGGGGGCAGGGGCAAGCAAGATGCATGCAGAAACTCAGTGACTGATTTCATGACTGGGAAGTCCCATGGCTTATCATAAACAATAATATTACCCAAGAAGGCACCAGCCCTGGAATGATTAAAGTTTAAATTTAAACACATGGATAAAAGGCATGAAAACATTACATTTATGAAGACATTAGAAGACAGAGTAATGGATGGTTTAGTGAAAATCTGCATAAACAAAGAGGAGCTGTCCTTGTAAAGGAGGCCTGATCAATTCAGCTGCTCCCTCCTGTGACCTGTCCTTCCCTGTTCTCTCTCCTTAGCTACAGCATGTGGACTGAACAGAGCTCAGGGCCTTGTCTCAGTAGAAAAAAGTATTAAACTTGGTAATCTGTACACGTTTTAACACACGTATGAGTGCAAAATGTCCAGATGCCCCACTGATCAAAAAATGAAGAGAGATTTCATAGCAAATACTGGAAGGTTTTAAGGATTATTTGTTCTAATAACAGAAATACTCATCAAAATCTACTCAAAGCCTATAAAAGTTTTGTATAAAAAAGCTGTAAAAGATGACACAATTCCCGGACCAAATACTTCTCATCCAATACTTCAAATTCTGCAGTCCGGCACACGTTTTTTCCTGGAGTACTTTGTTTCCTACCACACCATATTACGTCCCACACATGCACATCCCAGAATGTGATGCTCACGCAGAGATCAATGAGATATTTTCCTCACAATTCTAGACAACCGCTTCTCTTCCTAGCAGCGAAGGTGATCCCAGAGAAGTCCTGAATACATCTCATTTTTCTGAGGAGCCTGTGTTAAAACCAATGATTTTGCCCTAGAAAACATGTAGATTATTAAACAGGATGACTAAGAATCACAACCGTGCTATGTAAGCCACCACAGACAGCTCCCACCACTTGGAGGGCTCAAGGGATTTAATGGAAAACTACTCGTTGATTTACACAGGCTTTAGGTCAAATTCCTAAATAGTTTCTGTGAATCAACCCAAGTGCGCTGCTAGTATCTGCAGCAGCATTTAGGCTTCATACAAAACCTTATTCTCCCCCCCAAAATGAGATGTTTGTTATCCATGGAAGCACACAATATTTTGGAAACAAGGCGTTAAAGCCTCAGTTGCTGGTTCACTGGTCACAGTCAGAGTTTTCTAATGTGTTTCTTGCCAGAAGCAGAGCCAAAAAGGTGCAATTCAGCCAAGTTGTTAAAAGGAAAGTTTTCATTTGCTTCCTAGTTTTATTTCGAGGAAGTCTATAACCGATCTCCAATAATAAACAACATTATTAAAGAACAGAGAAACTAACTTTCAGGAGCAGGCGAAAGCAGAAAATCGTGTACAGGCCAAAATTGCTTCCCCTTTCCAACATCATTCTTTGACCTTTGATGTATTTCCAGCTTGTGTAGATCTGAGCAGGAAAAGCTGGGAAATTAAACCGATTTCTCCTCCTCTCACTGTTCTGTTTCTATTTTTCTGAAGTTGGCAGAGCACAGTCCACACCTCGTAGCTTGCAGCCCCAATTAAAGTAGCAAGAGCTAAACAAGGAGCTAATCCTAAAGCAATACAACACCAAACCAGACATCTTCTTTAGTGTGCAGCTGCAAATGGTTAGAACAAAACTTCTTAATTTGGGGGGGTTTAACGGGAATGTAAGAGAACCATAGATGATATGGACTTCAGAGGACTATCAGAGATACCTACCGAAGGAATGAGAGGAGGACAGGAAAAACGGGCCTGTTCCCCACAAAATTCACCCTCCTTAAACAATAAGCAATTAAACAAGCCAAGACTGGTTCAACACGAGGAGCCACCTTCGTCACCCTAAGGAAGATCCTGCACACTCGGGACTTCTCAGACACCCAAGAACGGACCATTTACAACAGCATCCCACACTCCATCACTCAATCCGTTTCCAGACTCATCACCTTCCAGTCTTGCTTCCACATTCACTTCACCTCTGATGGCAAATGAGCCATCTCTCAACCCTCTCTCAGCCTTCTGCTTCACAAACAGAAAAGCAGTACAAGATCTCATCCAAAGCCAAGTTTGCAGGAAATACGTGCATTTCCTTCAACAGACTCTACATCGGGCTTTTGGTGGCCAGGTGATACCGGAGCAGGCAAGTTACATGTATTAGATAGACACCCATTGTCCTACCTAGAAGACAACAGGGCTGCAGAGAGCATGTGATTCCACAACGAGAATAAAGCAGACATGGACACAGAGAAATCAGCCTTGCTCCCAAGGAGCAATTAGAGTTTGCTCATCCCCATTCCTCCCAAAATACCCAGCATCCATAAATGTGCCATTAGGGAAGCCTGCAATGTCCCTGACCTAATTTGTTTAGTCCAGCAGTTGATTCCTCCCCGCCTCCCCCCCCCCAAACAATTCTTAATAATAGAGGTTTTCTGCAGAGAAAAGAGAACAAATTTTGCCCAGGAAGGTGGAAATCTTGGCAAAAGCATTTGTATGACTGTAATCAGCCTGCACGGGGGTTCCAATTTCTCTTTTCATTAGGCAGCAACCAGCTTCTTTTATTCGGAGATGTGTATACAGCGGCAGAAGAGATCTCTCTAGTGGGTTTGCTGATGCCATCCTCCCCCTCCTAAAAATAACCAATTGAGGCTATTCCTGCAAGATGCCTTTCATGTGCTGCTTGAATAGGTTATGTGAAATAGCTCCTGCATACCGAAGCATACAGAAAGCTTTATTCTCCTGCCCGGGAAAGGATTTATTTAACCAAAAGGAAAAAGCGACCGAACAGAAGACAGATATCCTCCCATACAACTGGGATTTCCAACCGTCTGAATGATATGTAAATTATATTCGCTTTTAATGTGTGGGCCTAGTTGGAAGAGGGCCTAGTCAAAGACAGCCCCCTTCTCGTTCAACGCATCTGCTGTGTGTGCGTGTGTAGTCAACCAGATTTGATGACTAAGGGTGGTCACAAATTATCTTCTGAAGTTGGTTTTCTCTAGGATTAACATTCAACTAAATGTTTTTGTTTTCACTAGAAACATCCATTTTCTCCATGAAAAGCCGATGCTTTGCTGAAAACAAATGCACACACCTGAAAATGGAAACATTTCAGTCAACTGGAAATCCAACCAACATGACTCATTTTCTATTCTTTTTTTTAACCACTTCCAATCTCCAGATGCACTGCCTCCCACGATGTGACCTGATCCAGCACATCCTCCTAAGGATGCTCCATGGTGGCTCAGCCACAGGGCAGTAAGTTTTAGCATTTACCAACTCCACTGCTGACGTTTGTAGGATGTTTGGAGTCTTTGCCATGTCCTTGTAGCCCTACAGAGTCAAACCACCCAAGAATCATAGAATCATAGAATCATAAGCTGAGCTCTATCTTCCCTGTTTTTTTTCAGCACAGGATTAATTCCCCATCTGAATATACCCTCTGACCAGGCTGAATGGCATTGCTGAGAAATTAAAGGAGAAGCGAAGTTATTGAAACAGGAACAACTTGGGACAGAATCGTTTGTTCCGGGAGGAGACCAAAAGTAGCAAAGGGATTCAGGAGTTAATTTGCAAGACCCATGATTACTAAAAAATACACATTTTATTTTTAAAACATGGGATGTGCTAGATTATTGACAGCTTAAAAAGCATGTAAAAATTGAAGTACAAATCACTCCATTATCATTTTACCATTTTATTCTGTTATTCATCTTTGTACTTTTCAAATGCTTGATCAAAAAATAGAGAGAAGAGTCTCCAGACAGGTTGTTATTACTTTTATGCCTAAACTATGAGTGCAAGTACTTTACCAACAGTATCTGAATTGTGTTTTTTTTTATTATTATTATTTTCAAAGTCTTTTATATGTATTTTTTTTAAAAAAGTCTTCCTGTGCCTACAACCTAAATAGAGTGTAAAATTCCTAAATACTTCCCTTTGAGTAGAAACCTACTCTGAAAAGCAAGTACAAAACCAGATGAGATGCAAATGCCACTGTGGTAACTGTTAATGTGTGCCATTCTTGCTCACTCCAAGCACACCAGGATCAATACTCCCAACTTTTACACCAGAAGAGGAAACAAGCTTTTCAGCCATGTCAACCTTTTGTCCCCCCTAAAAATCCAACCATGTTTCAGGCATGGATAATCACAGGGATAGAATCAACCGGAAGAAAAAAGCTATGACTTACCGGCCTTGTGGAATTTTGTTATTTACGTCTTGACCAACTCTACAACATTCCCATATGCTCATAAATGCTATAATTCCGCACACATGGATAGAAAGTCCAAACGCATTTTGAGAGGTTTAAAACCCCAAATCTAAACCCCAAAATAGCCTTCAGCAGAATACTTTAGATGCAGAATAGAAGAGTTTCATTTGGAGGGGACCTACACAGATCATTGAGTCCAACTGTCAAACTACTTAACCCAATGTTAAAAGATGTCATTAAGAGAATTATACAAATGCCTGTTCAGCACAGACAGGCACGAGGCATCGGCCACCGCTGTAGGAAGCGTGTTCCAGTGCCTAACCACCCTCTTCGTAAAGAAGCTTTTCCTGATGTCTAGCCTGAACCTCACCTGGTGCGGTTTTGAGCCATTCCCCAAACAAACCCAGTGTCCTCAGCCTGTCCTCACAGGATATGCCTTCCAGCCCTTTTACCAGCTTTGCTGCCCTTTTTTTTTGTGTGTGCGTTCAAGTATCTTAATATCCTTTTTATATTGTGGAGCCCAGAACTGCATGCAATATTCAAGGTGAAGCCACACCAACACTAAACACAGCAGGAGAATCGCCTCTTTTGACTGCCTGGCTATGCTGTGTTTAATGCACCCCATAATGTGGTTTGCCCTCTTGGCTGCCAGGGCACGCTGCTGGCTCACGCTGAGCCTGCTGCCACCAGCCCCCCCAGCTCCTTTTCTGCTGAGCTGCTCTCCAGCCACTTGGCTCCCAGTCGTGCCCGTGTTCGGCATTGCTCCATCCCAGGTGCCGCACCTGGCGTTTCCCTTTGTTGAACTTCATGCTGTTGATGCTTGCTCAGTGCTCCAATGTATCTAGATCCCTCCGCAAGACCTCTCATCCCTCCAGGGAGTCAACAGCACCTCCCAGTTTCTTACCATCAACATGTTTACTAAGGGTGCATTCAACTCCTGCTTCTAGACCTCTGATAGAAACACTGAACAGGGCTGGCCCCAAGATCGAGCCTTGTGGAACACCAATAGTGACCTGCCAGCTGGAGCCCCATTCACTACAACCCTTTGAGCCCTACCTTTCAGCCCGTTCTTCACCCACAGTACCACGTACCTGTTCTTCTCACAATTGTCCAGAAGGATACGGTGAGGGACAACGTCAAAAACCTTGCTAAGATCCAGAAAAACTACACCCACCACATTCCCTTCATCCTCTAAATGGGTGATCTTAGCACAGGAGATCCAATTAGCGAAATTTCATGAACCCCTGTTGGCTGGAGAGCAGAAAGCTTGCCCTGGAGTGGATTTTACTAGCCAGTGAAGAAGAAAGCGCAGGTAGCCCAAGAGCCAGCAAATTGCACGCTGAGGGACCATCACGCTGCTCACATCTCTTGCTGTCCATACCTCTGCTTCGACGCTTTGGGTTCAGCAAATATGGCTGTACATTCCTCACCGCCGGTCTCATTACATTCAGATCCCAGTGCTAAGCACGTTGTTAAGCACTGTAATTCTTTCTTTATTAGATTCAGGTATATAAATGGCATCCCAGGGAGCACGGTGAATTTTGATCATTATTTCTTTACTCGAGCTGTGTTCATCTGCCTGCTGAGAGGATGATCACCAACTTACCCCATGCCCCTGTGGGACCCATTATTTATCTTATTACATTTTATAGTGTGGAGTAAATAAATAGCATTAAAGTGCTAAATTTATTCATCAAAATGCGTTGCATTTGAATAGTGGAGCCATTTCTTAAACGAAGGAAATGCTGCTAATAGGCACTCTATGAAGACGTGGAAAACATTCATTCTAATATGGCTGTAATAGGGCAAGACTGCTACGAACTGCTGATGGCATTTCACATGTGTGGAGCAGGACAGTGACACTTTAATATCTCCAGTTCCTCAGATCACTTCTATCGCAGGCAGCCCAAGAGGGCCGTAGTAATTATTTTGGTGTCATTTCTAAGAAATTAATTTCAGTCATTATTAGAGTATGCATATTAAGCAATGATTGCCCGGCTGCTTGAGAGAATATCCTTGGAATATCCTACACACTGGGAGGAAATAGAAGCATGGCGAAAGCCAGGCAGCAATACAACCCTTTTCAACTCACAACTTTTTGCGGTCTTTTTGCAATTAAGTCACCGTGGAGGCGCAGCAGCAGCAGGCAGGAAGCGACCCAACCTTCCCAGGGCAGTGAGGCAAAGCAGACGCAGCCAAGCAATTTGTGCTGAAGGCAGGCACGGCAGCAGAGGGAGATCTGTGATTAAGACCAGGGAGGAGTGGGGTCCCATTTCCTCGATAAAAGCAACTGATTGACATCAAGTGTTTGCCTCCTTCTAAAATTTTTTCTTACAAAGAACGAACAAACTTGCTTTCCCCACAGACTAAACTGTACCAAAACAATAATGCAGACAGAGTAATGTCTTGGTGCTGCTGTCGCATTACACTTACTGCAAAGCAAAGTTAACGTCTCCTTTAATTACCCTTAAATTACACAAGTCACCAAGGTAAAATACGTATCTCCAGAGCAGACTATTTAAAGCTCTACCTACCACGCATGAAGACGTAATGCAACTCGTTCACCTTTACAGCAAATAAAATACTTCAACAAATGTTGCTGTTCCTCCAAGAATTAGGCGTTGGGATGCCTACTTCCCTTCCCCACTCACCCCGGGGAATACACCATACTTAGCCCATACAAGTGACATTTCATTTTTCATTCTGATTTTATTTTTGACCTCTAAGAGTTAAGCACACGAAGGACAGAACAGGTTACTCCACACAAACAGCCATCCCACTGCTACAGATAAGAAGAGCTGTCCTTTAGAGACAGCAGCATGATGTTGCCTTGTCTTATATGCCATTTTTATTAATTTATGTTATTAAATCAAAAGGGTTCTTAAACCAAACAACCTATAATAAACAGGAGCCAAGACTGGCACCAGCAGATGTCTGAACAAACAGAAAAAAGTAAGACAACAAACTGTGCCTTTATATCCATTAATTCCTCAGCCAACATTGGCCAAGTGGCTAGCTGCCCTTCCCAGCACGTACCCACACGATACACATATAGATAACAACCACATCCCCCTCCTCAGACCTAGTTTTGCCTCCTAATTAAATTCAGAAGAGGAGGCGAGAAGTGAAATTTTGAGTTTGCCACTACTGAGCCAAAGCGGAACAGAGCGGGCTCTTCCTCCGCGTTTCTCTTCTGCAGAAGACTTCAGCTTAGAGCCAAAATACAGCCAGGTCGCTCCTGCGATGACCCGTGCTGCGGACAGACGGACCCCACCAGGCACACGGGTGCCTTCATCAGAAGTTTACTGCTCCAGGAAAACTCAGCGATAGAAGTGGTCCCAAATACACCCAAATCAACCAAAATACACAGAAGGTTTACATGCAATGTGTGTTAGGTGATGCCCATTGAATGCAGATAAAATCATAAAAAGCAGTTTATTAAAGCTAACCTGCAAAGACCAGCCAGTATGCACAAAACAGATGGGGAAGGGTAGATGAGATGAGGATAGAAGGCTTAGGACTGAAAAAGGAGGTGGTTTTAATACGTTGTCATACAAATGAGTGAAGCAATGCCGTTGTAGGAAGCATTCCTCCTGTCTAGCTGAAACAATTTCTCTGAACATGACACAGTAAAATAAAATTTATAAATGTTAATAAAAATTTTTTTAAAGGTCAGGTCAGTATTTTCTGTAACATGTGTCGGGGGGAACCAAATACATCTCAGCATCGGGTCACCGTGGGACAGCACTGACATTAAAAGGCGGAGGAACTGCACCTCCTGTAGCAGTGAATTAGTTACTGAGGCAAGGTTTGCTGCCCCCTCCCTTTCGCTCCGGTCACTCTGAGGTGGCAGCAAAGTAATCGAAAGTTTAGTGGAACGAATCCTCCGTACAGTCTGTACCAGAGCGGTCAGAAAAGCTGAATAGCTCTTAAAAAAAATAAGAGTAAGCAATTGCTGAAAGTGTTGTGAAATTTCAGTGATTTATGCACAATGCACAACAGCAGAGAAGCGGAGGAAAGGACTTATTAAAGCGTGTTTAAAGTCAAGGACCAGACTGCCCCACTCTTTGAAGCTGGGCTATAGAAAAGGACAAGTAGCAGGGATTTCAAGCTTCGTCGCCATGCACGCATCACGGGCTGAAAGGCTGGGATTGTTACGTTCACCTTCAATGGCTTCGATTCATCCTCAACGAGGGAGTTATTTTTGTTGATCATTCAGTGATTGTCGCAGGGCGAAGATGACATGTGCTGTCAACAGAGGGTGTCCAATTGGTTAAAGCTGAGCATCAGAGTTTGTAAGGCAAAAAAATATATGGTGCAGATCTCGCTGACACCTCAAAGGCTTCAGATGCTCCAATTTATTGGGGAAGAGGGAGACACAGAGAGTAATGCTGTCATTTTAGCTGATTTTGATAACAGGTTTATTTTTTCAAAGCACGCATCTTACCGGCCGTTAATAGCTACATACAATTTGTTCTCAAACTAAAACCCTTTGCACCCCACATCTCCCCTTAGAAGATTTCCAGAAGAAGATTCAAACAGAGGGGAATCAGCAACACAAGGATGCAGTTCATCCAGACTTAGCCTAAGGTAAGTCATACAAGGGCGGATGTCTCAGCCGTACAGTACTTGACAGCACCCTCTTCCCAAAAGCCGTCCTGTTTTAATCAATTGTTGTGAAATCTCTGGAGATATTCAGAACCTGCCTGGATGCGATCCTGTGCAACGTGCTCTGGGTGACCCTGCTTGGCAGGGGGGTTGGACTAGGTGATCTCCAGAGGTCCCTTCCTACCTCAACCATTCTGTGATTCTGTGAAACGCAGCCCAGAGAAATAAAAATCATCCACCCTCAGCATAATATGCCACTTAAAACATATTTAAGGAAAAAATAATTAGAATAACTATTCTGATAAAAAATATCCTAATAATTCTAATAAATACTCTGTGGTTTTGGATATTTTAATGCTTTGACTAGACAAGTCTAAGAGACAGCCATAAACTCACCATGAGCATTGTCAGATCTTCTGCATTTAAGTTAAATTAATGGACATTTTTACCTTTTCCTCTACATGCTTCAGTCCCCTCTCCTCCACAGATACACACACTTCACTATTTAAATGCTTTATGAAAAAATTAATTGGCACCAAATGCAAGAGAAGAGTCTCCAATGAGATCTTGAAAGAAGACCGTAAGTTCCATTAAAACTAGACATAGAGCACATTATGGCAAAAACAAAAAAAACAGCTTCTGTTTTCAAGGGTATTGAAAACACTATGATGCAATAAAATTAATGACAAATGTCCATGTCTTTTCACGAAGTCTACTCCACTAATCCTCTGACGAGCTACAAATAGCAATTCATTGCCAAGTGTCACATCTATATAAACACTATAAACTCACGATTCGCACAGACATGCACAAAAAATACTACACGAACTCAATGCAATGTAAGAAAATGCACACAATCTCAAGATGATGTAAATGTTATTATTCATTAAACTTCAAGCCTCCCCCAAATTCTTAGACATTTTCAAGGCTGCTTTGCATACAATTAACATTTCAGTCTATTGTGTCCAACCCTTTGCAAACTGGCTCATCAAAATGCTATATTTTTTTCCCTCGAACTACAAACATCAATTTGGTGTTGAGGCAACAAAAGAAGTGATGGAATGAGAAATGGGATGGAGAAGTTTGAGGTAAAAGATAAATATCTATTTATGTTTCAGAAGCTACCTCGGGACTTAACCCAGGGTAACTCATTACCCTGAAACTGGCATGGTCTGAGCATAATAATTTTTTTTTTTTTTTTTTAAGGTTTATCAATATCAGGATAGATCTGTAATTCTTTACCTAGGAGACATTATTTGCATGGCTTCACATAATTATAAGACACAGTTACTTCTTTGCACTCTTTGGTGAATACTGAAATTATGGAAATTCTAGGATCAATGACAAAAATCAGTGGTTTTAAAAAACGCCCACAAAGCTGAAAGACTTCATGTAGACGGAAAACGGGAAGGAAGATAATTAGGTCATGTCCTTCCTGACACTGATTTTAGTAAGCAGAGAATCAGATGGTGTTCTCTCCTTCATATGCAATTCAGAAGGTGAAAAAGTATATTCATAAGGTACTTACCCATGGATAGAATTTAACTGTGGGAATAGATATTCCCACCTATTTGACATACGGTGCAAGAGCAAATTTCTCAACACAGTTATTAATATACTAATAGAAAATGTGCAGATTTCATTACGAGTTTAGCTTTGCTCTTGTGCATGATATGAGGACGAGTGTCAGCAAACAGGCTGATGAGCCCTTGTTAAGGCTTATACCTGGAGACACACGCTCTACTTGGGGCTCAGATTCTGGGCCCCCATCTATGAGACAGGGGGAGAAAGAACAGAGTGCCACGGCCAATTCCGTAAGAAAGTACAAGTGGCTAAAAAAAACTCAATTAAAGCAGTGTTGTGAAGTTTTAGTCACCTGCTTCCTTAGGGTGAACAAGGCTTGTTTTGTGGATATTCAGATGAAACCGCCCATTCCCAGAACCTAAACTGACACTTTGTCCATTCTGCTAAGAAGCAACACGTGCCAACGAGCTTTTTCCTGCTTTCGTGCCATGGAATCAAAAGGTAAGGCTCTGTGGCACTGAAAATTGATGGCAGTTGGGAAACAAACTCCCAAAGCATCAATGGTCAGGTCTCACAAGCTACAAATAAAGACAGGAACTTAAGCTCTGTGTCTTTGTAATCTGTAATGTTAAGAACATCAGTAAAATTCAAGGGGGAGCAGAGAGAAGAGAAGCAGCCCTCAGATCTAATCTCTCCATGCAGTTGTGAAATGGGGCAGACCTGACCGTAGACCTGCTCCAGGGTCTCTCTCTCCCATTCTCACCTGCGGACCTAAATGCTGTGGTTCTTCTTGCTAAGCTGGTTTTCTGCTGAGTTTCTGCAGCAGCAACGGAATAGAGGAGAGCCCCAGCACTCTGCATGTGGTGAGCGATGCTCTCACTGAAACCATCTCTATCTTCTAAGAATGCCTCAAACATCCCTTGAGGACCGGTGACACAGTCAAAGGGACCTGTTGCAATGCATGCATCATGGTCTTGCTGTTTGAAGACTCTAGGGAAAAGTTGGCTTGACTCATATACTAGCAAAGCTCAGCACCTCCCAGCAACCCATGAACGTATGGTTTTTAATTCATCCTTCTCTGGATTTCATAAAAATAGACTATACCAGCACTTAGCTACTGCAGAAACTTTTATAATAACAAAAAGAATCTGATAGCACTTACGTTGTTTCAAAGATTTAATAGCCTCCTTAGTGCAAGTGAGAACATTTTCTATAGAAGGAAGAAAGGAAAAAAAACGGGGAGGGGGACACTAGCATATGAAAAGAGAGGGCACCTTTTTGTCCTATATATTGCTGTGCTATTTGTTACACACCAAATAGCTAAACAAAGGAAAAAAAGTAAGCATGATTTGATGTACAGTGAATTGTGAAAGGCAGTGATTTTCCAGCTGGGGAATGCTGACCATCTCTGCTGGCACCACAGGGAAGCTGTGATAACACAAAGGCCTGAGGACACCATCTGAACACGCACCCATGTGGACTGGGTGCACGCCAGCATCAGCCAGCCCTAACTCAGAGCCCCAGAAGGCTCCCTTAAAGCACACAGGCTTCATCTATTTCCATAAACTAACATTTCCCGTTAAAACCAAAGTGACACTGAAGTCACACACCCCTCGCCAACAATTCGGTACAAGTGCCTTCTGGGCTAATAGTGATTTCGAGATGCTGCACATGAGAGACAATCCTTGAGCTTGAAACTTCACTTCTTGCTCTACCCTTTGGCCACCTCTACATACCTCCTAGACAAATCTCGATGGAGCTCAACAAAGGAAAAAGCCATATTATTCTTTGTAATGATGAAAATTAATGGCCTGTGACACAACTGGTCTCCCTGGGGTGGCTTGTCATACAAGGTGGGAATTTCACCCCAACTTTGTAACGACACGGATATCAAAAATGTCAAAAGATTTACTGTAAAAAGCACCTCCAGGCCATGTTCAAGGTGATTTTCATGTTACTGTTTTGCTTTTTCTTTTTTCCCCTCAATATATCTTGCATCTAATGGGTAATACTATTCACAATTACAAAACCAAAAGCTACAAGGAAATGACTCTTACATGCCCCCAACCACTCTGATACTCACAAAACCAGCTGGTTCCTTGTTCTGTGCACACCTGCAGCAGCACTGTGGTTCTCTGTTTCTTTCTCTTGAGGAGATACCTACTGGTTCTGCACCTCTCAAAAAATTACACTGCATTTCTTATTGTGCAATTATTTTTAAAGTTACACGTTAGTTCTAAAAAAGAGCAAGAAAATGGAAAATGACAAGACACAGGAGATGAAAGAATTCAAACACATGCTTTGAATTTCATAAACAACAAAGATTGTTACAGTAAAAGCCATCAGAAACTGGCAAAAAAATGTAAAAAAAAAAGGCTCAATATAATTACGTATTTAATTAGAGCACCAAACCATTACTGATATATCCTTTAAAACTTGGGAATTCAAAGCACATAAACTAATCCGAAACCTTTCTATTTCTGTATGACTATGTGCAAAAAAATCATCTACAAAAATAACTCCCCATGAACCACAGTTTCAACACCCTTGGGTAGCAGCAGCACTTTGTATCTGAGAATCTGGAGAAATCAGTCTAAATAAGGCTCCCCAAATCCACCTCTCACAGAGAAAGGAACAGAAAAGGAATATATTTAAAAAATCCCCCTCTCAGACTTTTGCTTCAGTGGTTATGTTGGAGCAGCAAACGTCCTGGTGGAGACTGAATTAGAATGCTATTGCAGCATAGCTACAACATGGACCTTGAGCAGGAGAAGCCAAGGAAGAAGGAAATCTTTGCCAGTGGCCGTGGCCCTGGAGGGATTTTGCTAGAAGGGCTAAATCAGAGGGGTAAAGAAAATTCATGTGCTGAAATCGCTGTGCAGGTGAAGCCTTTAAGGCTAGACCGAATTCTCACGCTCCAGGAGACAAAACGTGATGAAGGATTCCTACTTGGACTGTGCTAGCCATGACAAACCCTGTACTACAAGACATTAGCTTAGTTACATCCTACTCAATCAGTCTTCTCTTTCCTTCATCAAACTGGCCTAATTAACAATTAAAAAGGACCCAATTAGAAACCAAGGACTAAATCAGTGGAAAGGGCACTCATTTACAAACTGAGGCAAATAGCACCATTTAGCACTGACCTGCTTGGCTTCATACAGAACCATGGCAACAGAGCCCCCACAGCCTTTCCTGGTGCAATTTATTTAAAATGCTAATTCACTAAATAACAGCATTTTGAGACTACCTGAAACAAACTGAATGACAAGGAACAAAAAGGTCTGATGTACTGAAGCTGCTACTCCCTAAACCAACAAGTTTCAGTGAAGCTCATCTGCCCATACCCAAGAGGCCTGTATCTCTGTTGAGACCAAGCTTCAAAATCAATCCTTGTGGATTTGAGTATAAAAAGACTTACTAAAAGTTGCAAAGGTTCTGGCTGAGCATGGAACCGAACCTCAGACCCCTACATTTACCATTTCTTCACAGCCATAGCCAAAAAAGCTAGGAATGGGTTAAATCCCAGCTGTGAATGTGCAACATCTGATTGTCCTACTTAAAGAACAGCAACAAAAAAATCATTCCACTGAAATTCCAAAGGGGAAACTCCAGTTTGAAGTCTGTGAAGTGACAACCACTAATGACTTTTGACAATTTGACTTGTTTCTGTGTTGAGCTGCTGGGACTTGCCACCAAACTCAGGGAAGCCTCAGAAAATGCCCATTGGCGACACCGACATCATCCTCTCCCCGAGCCAGGCTCCTCATGCCTGATGCTAATTCCATCCAGAGAGGGATTTATGCCTCTTAAGCTCTGTAAAAATCTACTGTCAGCGCCAGTTATCCCAATTTGATTTCATATGAAAAGGAGAAGAAAATAATATATTTTAAATTGCCTTTAAAACTTGGTAGGCCAACAGAACATGGACATGGCTCTGACAAGGTCTACCTGAGCTTCAGGAGTTCAAAAGAATCATTAGAAAGATTTTATTTCATCTTAAATTTTGGACAAAGAAAAACATCCCTGTTGTCACACCATTGGTCTTTTCACATTTTTTTCTGGCAACATATGTTAAGTTAGAGGAACAATCCCTTCTTAAATGCCACGAACTAGGGGAAATTCTGCGTTTGCAATATGAAACCCATCGTGAAACCACACATGTACCATGCGCTTCCCTGCAGAAAAAAGGATGTCACTTTTCAGTCAATTTAAATCTCAAAGATCTAGGTTAAAAGTGTATATGTATGTGGTGTTTTAGTTCATTTTCCATGTGATGCTTTGCGACACAAACAAATTTTGTATCTGGATAGGTGTGGAGTTTAACTTGTCTACACAGGGATTCTGTCTTCTGTCTTACTGTATGCTTTGAGATGCTGAGAATGGGAAGAATGCGAAAAGGTGACAGCTCACCAGTGTCAATCCTTACGAATCGACAGAATTGCTATGAATTATAATTAATTTCTGCAGTGGTAATGGGACTGTAGCATGTGATTTCATCAAAATTCAACTTTGCTGATTAAACATCTTCAGGAATCTGGGTGTTGTACATCAAAATTACAGCAGTAGGTAGAGGTCACTGGGAGCCACACTTCTATTCATCAGACCTCAGATTTTTTTCTGTCCTTCCCCCAGTCTTTGCCAGACGAGGCACACAATGGAACCAACTGAGCATACAGATTTGGGAGTTCAACCGCCTGTGTTTTGTTTGCATTTGTTGATTCATTTGTGCACATACGTAAGGTCAACACAAACTGAAACCTCCGCCTTTCAAAAAACTTTGCCCCATCTACATGTAGCACGTTCATTTCTCGTGCAGAATTAGGGGCAGCCCCACCTGAGAGAGTTTTTCTCTCCTAGCTGGTACTGTAGCAAAGGCAAAATGAATAGCAATCCCTTTGGGTTTAAACACAAAGAGGCTTCCTGGACAGCGCTTTATGCACAACACACAATACTTTTCAGAGCGGGTATGTGTGCAGGGAACTCTGAAATAGCTTTTATTTATCAGCCCTCCAGGCATGTCGCTTATTCTGCCAAGCTGTTGGGAAGGTTTAAGACACTGGAAGAATTTATGGGAAAAGAAAAAAAAACAACAAAAGAAAACAACCAACCTTCATTTTGTTTACCTAACTTACTTGACTGACATTTTTAAATGATATTGTACTCTCAATAGCTATCGCCTTCAATTCAAAGAACTTAGCTACATTTCTTCAAAGATCATGTTTTTAACATTGCAAAACGCTTGATGGTAGGTAATTACAACACATTATCAGAATAACTCAAATACTGCATATACTACATTACAAACGACAACCAGCAATTAAATCCATTACTGCCTTTCATCAAACTAACCAGAGAAAAACATTTAACTATTGGCCTGGGCGTATCTAAAACTGATAATAAGTACCCATTCTGCTTATACTAACAATAGTTCTCTGTCCTTGACAACTTCTATTTATTATTTTTAATATGGAAGAGACGCCAAACGTTTTCTTTAGGAGGCTCTGGAGGGATGCACGTGACTGATCTCCC
The DNA here is from genome assembly GCA_013399115.1 of Anseranas semipalmata. Lineage (NCBI taxonomy): Eukaryota > Metazoa > Chordata > Aves > Anseriformes > Anseranatidae > Anseranas > Anseranas semipalmata. The sequence goes on along the minus strand of VXAA01002624.1, from coordinate 1,446,517 downwards.
ATCACACAAGGAAAAACGGGCATTTCACATGACTGGATGCACCCCCTGTGCAAGCGGCCACATGGCAGCACCCGTGTTCAGTTCTGGGTACGTGACAGGGAGGATGCGGAGGGGACATCGGGGAAAAAACAGTCGAGCGGAGGTTGGATGAACTGTGTTACCAGTGGATTAGATGGACAACAATTCTGGCTCCTCTTATACAGAAAAAGATTGACCCTGATGAATGGGCAGCAGAAAATACTCCCGAATACTCAAAGTGCCATGAAGAACTAGTAACAATGCTATCTCGGATGGAGACAGAACAATAATTCAGGAGCCACATGGAGGAGAGGGGGAGAAATACCAATGTTAAGAAAATACAGCAACTAACAATCTCGAGATTCCTTGCAATTAATTAACTTTTATTACTTTGTAACAACAATTTGCTTTCAGTTCAGATTACTGATTTTCAAGAGGTGCAAGCCCAGTCTGACTTTGAGTGAATTGCAAACCCCATTTTCATTAAGATCAATTATGCGGTACGTACCGAGAGGGATGATTTTCACAATGAGGAATTAACTGCGGTGATAAACTAAACAAAATGAAGGGCTCCAGCCTGAAGACTTGTCTCCACCTTTTGTGAAGATGAAGGAAAAGAGGCTGATTTGATTTCCTCCCTGTGGTATTATAAAATTTCAGAAAACTTAACTTTCCTTCTCAATGTAGCAGTTTTCATTTTCTGCACAGTGATTTATCCCCTGGCCATCAGCCAGACCAGACCACGGCTGTCCAGGGCTGTCACTCATCTTCATCACAACGCAGCAGAATGGTGACGTATTTTTCCCCCCCACATAAGCCCTGGAGACATATTAGAAGAGAAGCAAATCTAACACTTCCCAATCTTTCTCCATTCTTGTTGTATTTAGTGTTATTTCCCTCATAGGAGGTCTCAAATTTTCCTTTATATTCGGAACAATTACATCAGTGTAACATCTCGTGTCCATTGAGCTAGGTACCTGCCTCAGTGCTAGAAATTATCAACTTGGGAATCCCCAAACCAAGTAACAGTTTCTGAGGGATCTATACTTATTCAGCAATGTTGTTTGACCTCATGGAGTGTAAACGTTTGGTAGAGAAAATGGGCTTACTGAAAAACACTCACCAAAAATGATTAAAGCCACTAGGATCCTCAGCCAGTACCTGATCATCATCACATTTTACAGCATATGCAGTACTCTACTACATGCCTTGTCTGGAGGCTTTTTCTCCTATGAGGAATCAGGCAGGCAGGGCTGCCAAAAGAAAGCCTAAATAAAAAGAAGCATTATTCTATTCAGAGGCATTATAAAATCATAGAATGATAGAACGGTTTGGGTTGCAAGGGACCTTAAAGCCCATCCTGTTCCAACCCCCTGCCATGGGCAGGGACACCTCCCACCAGACCAGGCTGCTCAAAGCCCCATCCAGCCTGGCCTTGAGCACTTCCAGGGATGGGGCACCCACAGCTTCTCTGGGCAGCCTGTGCCAGGGCCTCACCACCCTCTGAGTAAAGAATTTCTTCCTTATACCTAATCTAAATCTCCCCTCTTTTAGTTTAAAACCTTTACCCCCTGTCCTATCACTGCACCCCCTGACAAAGAGTCCCTCCCCTGCTTTCCTGCAGCCCCCTTTAGGCACTGGAAGGCCGCTATAAGGTCTCCCAGAGCCCTCTCCTCTCCAGGCTGAACAACCCCAGCTCCCTCAGCCTGGCTCCACAGCAGAGGTGCTCCAGCCTCTGAGCATCCTCGTGGCCTCCTCTGCACTCGCTCCAGCAGCTCCATGTCCTTGTGCTGGGGGCCCCAGAGCTGAACGCAGCGCTGCAGGGGGGGTCTCACCAGAGCACAGCACAGGGGCACCATCACCTCCCTCGCCCTGCTGGCCACGCTGCTTTTGATGCAGCCCAGGGTACGGTTGGTTTCTGGGCTGTAAGCGCGCATTGCTGGCTCATGTGGAGCTTCTCATCAACCAACACCCCCAGGTCCTTCTCCTTGGGGCTGCTCTCAATCCATTCTCTGCCCAGCCTGTATTTGTGCTTGGGATTGCCCCGACCCAGGTGCACTTGGCCTTGTAGAACTCCATGAGGTCGCACAGGCCCACCTCTCAGGCCTGTCCAGCTCCCTCTGGATGCCATCCCTTCCCTCCAGCGTGTCGGCCGCACCACACAGCCTGGTGTTATCGGCAAATTGCTGAGGGTGCATCGATCCCACTGCCAGCCATATTGCCAACGAAGATGTTAAATAGCACCAGTCCGAAATGATTATCACATCATTTAGCATCCCTGGTACCACTACTCAACTAGTTCTAATCATTATTACAAGGCATGGATCTTAATCATAGAATCACAGAATCATAGAATGGCCTGGGTTGAAAAGGACCTTAAAGATCATCTGGTTTCAACCCCCCTGCTCTGGGCAGGGTTGCCAACCACTAGAGCAGGCTGCCCAGCGCCACATCCAGCCTGGCCTTGAATGCCTCCAGGGATGGGGCATCCACAACCTCTCTGGGCAACCTGTTCCAGTGCCTCACCACCCTCTGAGTGAAAAACTTCCTCCTAATATCCAACCTAAATCTCCCCTGTCACAATAAAGACTCAAAAAGAGATGCTTTTAGCTTCTGCTATTTTGTAACATTTGTTTTAGT
>VXAA01002624.1:1417216-1443825 GCA_013399115.1 Anseranas semipalmata | reverse complement strand
AAAAAAAACAGAAACCCACTGACCTGAAGGTACAGACAGAACGAAGACAATGACCTTGAATGGTCCTACTGGGCTCCCAAAATCTCAAGTTGCCACTAACGTGAACAGTGTCTGAATCTAAAGGTCCATTTCCAAATTTAAATTCCCAGTCATATGTCACTGTCTGGACGTTCTCCAGGAACAAAACTATTTACTGGTGTCCATATACTCAAATAAACATCCATAACACTTAGACAAGCTGTGATTCACTGGCGTCTACCTCCACAGAAACACAGCCTCATACTCTCCTGCTAATGCCCTGTCCCTGAGCACAGAATCGCTTAACCGACCGTAAAACCCCACACAACCAGCACCGAGGCAGCACAGTTAGCTGTCTGATGTAGCTATTCATCTACAGATGACAAACTACTCAATGGACCCGTGGAATAACGTTATCTCCACTTCGCAGATAAGGAAGCAGAGGCAGAAGTGATTAAGCGGTGTCAGATCCCTGGTCTGAGAGCACTTCCACTTGGCTTTGCTGCCTCCGCATGGGAGCGGGGTCACCAGCCCTGTGCTAAGAGGCTCCCAGCAGCTGCTCCAGATTTCAGACAATCTCAAGAAAGAATATTCTCTCTTTCAAAGCCAAAATAAAAATTTGGTTTTAAGGAATACAAAACAGTAAGAAAAAAAAAAAAAAGACTAAAAACCCTCTAACGTGGGGCTTAGTGATGTTTGCTGCTCAGGAAAAACTGTTATACTGCTGTTTAAGCAGATGAAAATGTTTTGCAACAGCTTTGTTGGTGAGTATCGTTACTGTGGTCAAAACCAGACCCCAGCATCCCTCCAGAAAGGGGGAAATACTACAATTTTTTAAATTAATTAAATGAACACATCTTTCTTTCCCCTTCATTCCTTCCTTCCAGTTTTCAAATGTCATAACCAAATATAAAGGTGAAAGAAGTTGTTTACTTAAATTACAGGTAAGTGGAGGGGGAGTGGGCCTGCATTTTCCTGCTGGGATCTTCAGTTTAACATTTAGCATTATTTCATTTTTTTTATGGTTACATCCAGCATGTTTGCTCCAACAGCTTCTTCAAAAAAATAAAATGTAAAATCTGCTGAATGAAACTAAGTTACCAAATCACCCAAGAGCTCTGGCACCTCAGCAGTGGATGAACAAGAGCAGAAATTGCTATTGCGCATTTCACCCTGGGTACATTCACATGCCCAAGGAACCCACCCCAGAGCCAGGGCATCCTTCTCCTGCTCCCATTCCCACCAGGTCACATTGCTTGAAGGTACACTTAAACCAGATGAAGGGGCAGGAAGGAAAAGAGGTACATACACGAGCAAGGAAGATAACGTATTTAAATGGGTGCAAATCAGAAATCAAGAAGGTAACTTAGCAGTTGAACTGGAGTTTGCTTGCACAGGAATTCTGAATCACAGCGGAAATTTCATAGGCACTCATTTAACAGAGGTGGTAAAAAAAAAAGGAGAATTCAAAGACTAAAAATTTAATGTAGAATCCAATATCTAATACATGTTATCCAGAGGCTTCACTGTATTTCATGCAGAGGTATCTATCTCTGCTGGAAGGAGCTCAGAGGTCTGGTCGCAGCCTACCAGCATTATTTAATGTCCCTCATGATGCTATTTGTTCAGCATCTCAGAAATGATTGACCCTTTGCTCCCGCACCACCACCCCAGAGCAGGATGAACATCCCTGTTTTACAGGTATGGAAGTCAGGCACAGACAGATGAAGTGGTTTGAAACACGGTCAAATGGGGAATACAGAACACAGGAAGAAATGGCTAAAATGCTGTTTTAATTATCTGTAGAGAATTAAAGCAGTGAAAAAGGGAGCGCAACCAAAGATGAGTCTGAATAAGGAGTATGCAGAGGGGAGGAGGATGGGGTTACAGCGACGAGAATAAAGTTGCTCAAAGCTTGCACAAGGCGTTCAGACCACCTTGTGCCAGCTGCAGTCCTCAAACGGCAAGCTGACCAGATCACCCCTGTCCAAACTGCCCGCGCAGCCTTCGGCACCAGGCTAGAGGACGGCTCTCCCAGCTGAACTGAGCTGTCACAGACCTGTCACACCCTCCAGAGCAAAATCCATTTGTAAAAACATAACCTGGAGAGACAAAGCTACAACAAAATGGAAAGTCTGGACCTTGATTAATAACAGTGGGAATTTATGGCTTTCGGTTATGTTCCACCTATTCCAAACCCGCACGGAATTTATGACTGTTTAACTCACCGCTTCATCCACCACGGCTTCATCCTGACAGAGCCAGGATTTCCACGTACTGAGCAATACACTTCACGCTGAGGTGTTAATGAATTGATGTCTATAAAAAGCTTGAAAGTTATCAGATGAAAGGAGCCACAGAAGTGCTTAGCGGTGGTATTACGCAATGTGCAATTACTGCTAATCTATCTGGTATTCAAGATGCCTGGGACCCAAAATAACCAAAATAAAGGCCCACTTCTTCCCCGCAACATTTATTTATGACTATGCTGCAGATTGCTAAAAATTAGCAGAATTTTAAATGAAACTCCAAAGGAATATTCCACTGAAAGCTTATTGTGTATGACTCACTGTCTGAAAAACATGCTCTTCCATGGGCTGGCTTCCCTGCAAGGCATCTCTTGCAGCGCTGCAAGGACTTTCCTTCTGCTGCCCCAGGGGCACGTAGCACTCAGTGAAATCATAGATGAAAACTAAATACTCTGAGGATCTCTCTCTTTTTTTTTTTTTTCTTTTAATATACTTGGAGGTGTTCAAAATTCACCTCTGTGCTCTAGCTGGGATAACCGCTGCACTTTCCCAAAATTACAAAATTTTATACTGGACATAAGAACACCAGTTCACTACCAAAGGCTTTTCCCAGAATATCCTTAACCATGTCATATATGTGGAATAAATTTAAATTAAAAAAAACAAAAACAAAAAACAAAAAACAATTAAAAACCTTTCAGCTGTGTGTTCTTCTGATTTCTCTACAGGGGAAATGGAACCCAAAAAGCTCCATTATATAAATAAAATAAAAAAAGCATCCTGGGCTTTATATCTTCACTGATAAAAGCAAGTACAAAACACAGGAATCGCTATTTCTGTTTTCCATCACGAAATGGTTCTATCAAAAATTCAAAGTTTTATGAAAGTAACCACATTAACTCCCCTAAACTTTTCAGGACCATCATACTGTAACTTGGATTTAGACCACACTAGGTTTTCACTCTTGGATTTCCTCTATTATACTCAGGGAAAGCCCTCACTGATGTATTTTCTGAACGACTTCCAGAAATAGATTGCAAACCTAGAATTTGACAAGTTTTTTTTTTTCCTTTTCTTCCAAAAAGAAACCGAAGGATCCCTTTCTATTTTTGCCAGCTATGCAATGTTATTACATTTGAAATGGAAACTAGTGACATTAAAGCAAGTTTCAGTTCCCGTGGAAGTTCGTTCCCCATTGCCAAGGGAGCTGCCAGAGAAGACCTGACTCCTGCACAGGGGATCCCTACTTTGTGCTTGAACAGTTTTATACAGCCTGAGAAGCCAAAGCATTAAACGTGGATCTCAATGCGTAACTCAGGATCCCTAAAGTACTCCAAGATTATGCCATTTTGTACTCAAGATCCTCAAACTAAATAAATGGATCCAATCTTCCCCCTTCCAACTTTGCTAAACACTTTTCTGACCAGAAGGTTTTTTAAGAGGAGCTTTTTGGGAGGAGCTGTTGACTCCTTTGAGGGCAGAAACACCTTGCAGAGAGATCTTGACAAATTAGAGGGCTGGGCAATCACCAACCATATGAAGTTCTACAAGAGCGAGCGCGAGATTCTGCACCTGGGATGAGGCAACCCTTGGATATACGTACAGACGGAGGGACGAAGGGCTGGACAATGCTCGCAGCCATATGGTCTGATTTTTGGGTGGTCCTGTGTGGAACCAGGAGTTGGACTTGATGATCCTTGTGGGTCCGTTCCAACTCAGGACATTCTATGATTCTAGGAACAACAATGGTTATGCTTCTGCTTCAGGGGAGTGGGGCGAGTTGGGAGTTGGGGGGAATAAACAGCAAAAAAAGAAAAAAAATCTGTAAACTTCAGTGCATGCAAGACCCTTTTCAAACATATTTAATCTCTCATTTCTTGCATATAACACCTACAAACTTCTGCAGAACATTCTGTATAACAGTTTAACACGTAACCGGTTAAAAAAAAATAAAAATAAAAACGTGATTCTTGGTCCATGTTTCCACTATACCAGCTCCTTTCCTTCACTCTCAGCTGCAATCTGAAAAGATGACCTTCTTGTAACAAAGGAAGGTTACTCCCCATCTCTAATCATAGTCTTGCACCTGTCCTGCTAACAAGGTGCCATTGGGTTATTATAATTTACAGCCGGTTTGAACTCGCACAAGATTCTAGTTTCTTTTGAAAGCAAGCTATGCATTTTACATGTCTCACCTCACAGATCCCCGCTACAATAATCTGCACCAATTCATTTGTCTGCCTGGGTAAAGCACCAGCAGCAAATCAGGCAGTCACTGCCACTGCCTGCACGTTTGTGCTGGAGAGGTGTGGATTAAAGGAATAAAATGACTTTTTTTCCTAGATGCGAGCTAATAGACAAAATTTTACATCAAAACAGAGCTTAAAAAAAGCCAAAGAATTTATGGTGTATTAGATTCTCTTAAGGAAAAATACACATATTTTGTACACTTTGTAAGGAAAAATACACTGGAAAATGTGCTAGTAGGGTTGTCTTTCAGAGGCCTCAGCTAGCTGGCTAATGGCTAAGGAAATACTCTGATGTAGAATTATTAGGTCCAGTGACGTGGTGTGGAAATATAAGAGGAATTCCTGGACTACCTGCCAGGTGTGGTATCGGACAAGAACCATTAAATGAATTTAAATAAATCTATCTCCTTCCTTCTTAGGACTGCTCTAAAAAATCACCAGCAAGACCACCAGAGCCTTGGAAGACCAGAGCAGCTTCTTGTGGTGGGGTGACCATGGCTGGCTGCCAGAGCCTCCCCCAGCCACTCTCTCACTTCTCGGCCTCAACAGGACAAGGGGTGAAAAGATGAAAAAGCTTGTGGGTTGAGATAGAGGCAGCGAGATTGCTTACCAGTTACTGTCACAGGCAAAATAGACTCAACATGGGGAAAATTGATTTAACTTACTGCCAATTAAAATAAAGTAGGATGGTAAGAAACAAAGACTAAAACTAAAACAACTTCCCCCATACCTCCTTCTTCCCAGGCTCAGCTTCGCTCCTTATTCTTCTACCTCCTCCCTCCACAAACTGCACAGGGATAGTGGGGAATGGGGTTGTGGCCAGCTCACAACACTTCATCTCTGCCTCTCGTTTTTCCTCACACTTTTCCCCTGCTCCAGCATCATTCCTCTCTGAGAGCTGCAGTCCTTCAGGATAAACCTGCTCCAGCACGGGTTCCCCATGGCCCACAGTTCCTGTCAGGAGCCTGCTCCTGTGGGGGCTCTCCATGGGCTGCAGCCTCCTTCAGGCCACATCCACCTGCTCCATGTGGGCTCCTCCATGGCTGCAGCGTGGAGATCTGCTCTCATGTGGTCCACCATGGGCAGCAAGGGGACGGCCTGCTCCACCATGGGCCTCTCCACAGGCTGCAGGGGAACTTCTGCTCCAGCACCTGGAGTACTGTCTCCCTCTCCTTCTCCTCTCACCTAGGTGTTCACAAGATCTGTTTCTCTCACGGTTTTTCCTCACCCCTCACTGCCTGTGCAGCATTTTGCTCATTCCTAACTATGCTACCACAGAGGTGCCATTAGCTTCGCTGATGGGCTCAGATGTGTCCTGAGGTGGGGCCATTTTGGAGCTGTCTGGAACAGGCCATGTCCAGCGTGGGGCAGCCCGTGGTCTCTTCTCACAAAGGCCACTCCTGCAGTCTCCCCCAAAAACCAAAATTCTGCCACATAAACCCAATACACTTCCACATTATCATGGCTACCATCATCTACAAAAAGGCGTAATACTTAAAGAAGTGATTTCATGTTTCTAGTGGGTGTTTGGAAGTAGCCAGTTTATAGCTGAAAACACAGGACTTTTAACCTCACCTTTTAACAGGAACTCAAATGGAAAGGTATGAATTAAGAGGAGCTAGAACAAAAGCAGCAGGAATTTCAGCATCAAATGATAATCTACGGAAACAGTAAAAGTAGAACTCAAAAGCTGTCAGTATCAGAAAAACTAAATCAGCTCTGACCTATGTATTCCCTTTGGGAATTATGGACACCAGAGCTGAAAAAAATAAAAAAAATCAATGCAGGAAAATAAAACCCATCAGTAGAGAGAAACTCTTATACGGCCATTAAAAATAAAATAAATTGACTGCAGAAGGACAAGAAGTCATTCTAACTTCTCTGGCGGCACATTACACCTCAAGAAGGATCTACAAATACATGGTTCAACTTCGTCAGTGATTCTCAGCATTTTTGGTCCTTTTTGCAGCCTTGTTGCACAGGAAATAACAGTGTTGCCATTGCTATTACCAGGCCAAAGACCACATAAAACCTTGGTAGTACAAAAGCTTACACGGTTCTGTCTTGGCTCAAGTTTATTTCAGCAGCAACAAAGCTGTCTGACAGCCAGATTATTAATATCTTAACTTGTTTGCAGCTTCAGCTTAGGTTTAAATAATTGTGTTTTTTCCCAAAATTTATACCATACATGGCAAAGGTGTAACAAAATTAAGTGATCACTGCATAAAGAAAAATTTGTGGACCCATAACAAGGAAGTGTTGGAAACAGACTCTTAGTACATAAAAATAACACGCAGACTCAAGAACAAGGAAGTTCTTCCATCAACATCCATCTCTCAGCAGAGTTCAGGACAATAATGATTCACCTGAACAACGCACTGGAAAGGTTACCTAACACCAAAGAAAGTTGTAGATACTACAGAGTTATGTATGTAATTTGTAATTAAATTATTTAATAGGATCAGTAATAATTGAATAGTCCGGTCTATACATCCACATTTTATAACTATCGATTTCACAATAAGTATACTGATAAAAACATCAGTTAGATTAACAGTATGTTCACAGGCCCATATGTAAGACATACTGGCTATTACCCATCTTAAATTTTTGTGTAACACTACAACAAGCTTGAAAAGTCAAAAATACCCCTTTTCCAGTCCAACATCAACGCTTTTACTTGGAAGAAACCCCACAATTATTCTCAACCCAGTATGCAATCAGCATTTTTTGCAAACTTCTGAACCCCCAGGCACCAGCCATGCTCATCTCATCTCTTTGGGAATGAACCAGAGGAGCAGATCTAGACAAGGTTTCCTGGCGTATCTCAAGACTTGCTGTCAGGACGCGACTCAGGTCTTGTCATGCAGTATTCAAAAGGAATAAATAAGTCACTGAAAACTCATATGACTACATCTCTACTTAAACTACAATGAAAATAATAGTGTTCAGCAATATGGGGAACTTCAATTGTACTCCATGAAAACATGAGTTAAATGATAGAACTAAACCTAGCCAGTGTTTCTATTAAGAAATAAGCTAAAACTACTTTGTTGGCTTGATGAACATAATATGGGTTAGAAGTAATTAGTTATCATGGAAATGAATGAACACTGTTCTCAGCTATTCAGTGCAAGTTCTTGCAAATGTCAAATTTCTATGTTGCTTCGGGTTGTATTTCATGCAACGGAAAGGAGGAGCTGGAGAGATGTGAAATTTCTGACAGGCTGTTGATTTCCTGTATGGATGAAGCATGTTTGAAAACTCAAAACTTGACTGATCTGCTGAAGCACATTCTCTGACAGACAATATAAAATCAATGCCTCACATATTAAGAGGTTTTTTTTTTTTTTGGCGTGTAAGAGTTTTTGTTTGTGTGGGAGGTGGGGGGGATCGCTTTATTTTCTGTCATCGAAAATGAACAGCCTTACCTTAAGGTTTTTATAAACTGTCATCTTTAATCAGACACACACAGTAGGACTGTCAGTTCTCATAAGGCATTGGGGGGGAAAAAAAAGCACAAAACATGAAGCTGTTCCCCATCCCCTTCCCATGCACATGCCCCGTTTTTGCGATGGCCTCAGTCAGAACTATACCTTTTCTTAGCAGTGTCACAACAACAAGCTTTTCTGAAATGTGTCTTTATAATTCAGCAACACAGACTTTATGAGAGCTTGTCAAAAGGAAAAGAGTTAGGATTCGCCTGCAAGAAACATTCATTCTTGCTGTTGACAGATATAAAGTACTAAATGTCAACAGCAAGGAACTCGTCAACTAAATGTCTTCTAAACACTCATTAAACCAAGGGGAGAAAAAAATTCAGTAGGTGGGTGTCAAATTGCTCCCTTAAGATTTTGTTGCTTGTGATCGAGGTCAATTGAAGTAAACAGCGAGTGTATGAAAAGTTGCATCAAACACCTGTCACATTCAAGGACGAGTATTAATGACTCCAAAATAAAGACAGGAATATTAAGCAGCACGGTGACTACCGGAACCGTAAAGAGAAGCAGCAGTCGAGACCTCCTGATCTGAGCCCCATTTGCCTCGCTGCACCGCAGAGCTTCCACCAGGAGGCTGACGGAAGGCACCATCTCCCTGCCTCGGTAGCCTCGCTCTGTACAGAGAGGATACTGCCTACCTTGCAGAAGCAAGACTTAGATGAGCTAAGTGGTATTTTTCCCCTCTCTTTGAAGATAAGGGGTACGTCTGAATGCAAGACTTAAACTATTCATGAAATCTGGATAGTTACATTCTGAAGGGGTCACTGGCATTAAAAGTTTGCAAATAATGTTTTCCTGCGTATGTAACAGCATCTCAGATTTAAATCTGATTTTTCTTAACCCCTTCTCCTCTGAATATTATTCATTTGGAAATCTAAAATAATACTGACTAAAGTCTGTAAGTTCCATCTCCTACCTTGAGTCAGTTTTATTGATTTCTCTAAAATCGAGTATTTTAGGTTTGATTTCAAAAAGCTAAAAACATCAGCTCTCATTATTTACCATTATCTGCACCTTAAGACTATTTGACATTTTCCACCTCCTTCAATAATAATATATTACTCTTAGACTGATAAAATGCCACACATTTTTCTTAACAATCCTGGTATCATTTAACATACTCTCAACAAACTGAAAGTAACTAACTAACCCAATTCTCCCACTCCTTTTGCTTTCAAAATAACACATTCTGCAGTATCAAATATTAATTTTATAGTACCCAAGATATTACAGCATATTTTAAAATCAAGTTAGTTGCTTATTACTATAGCTGTAAAAATATTATACTAATAAAAGGGATTATCAGTGACATACACTTGCTCTTAATTACATGCACAGCTTTGTATCAATTACAGGTAGGCAGACATGAACACTGCTCAACTGCAGCAGCAATTGATGTTCGCAAAGACCAAAGGACTCAGATGCCCCACAGGAACTGGCGAGAACTTTGCCATCGCCTCCCAACATTTTGAAAATAAACAGAGGATTTAAATTCTACATACAAAACCTTTCATCTCGACATATTCTGAATTAAATAGAAGCTTGGCATGATTATTTCTAAAGTACAGAAAGCTAAGACATCACTGCTAATACATATGTACCTGCATATACATACATATTCTGTATATTGTGTACCTCCCTCCCAAGGACAGGTTACCAGTGGAGTCTGAAATGTGACCTTCAGCAGTTTAGAGCAGATTGCCACCAGCTGGTGAAGAGCACACTGGTATCAACATGCAGCAAAAAAAAAAAAAAAATTACTGTTCTTCATGATTATTCCCTAAAGCGTTAATTTTATTTATTAAAAGAGCAATCACTCTTTTTTCACCATTAACACAGATGAAAGAAAAAGAAATTCCAAAAATGCTAACAGATGAAAAGCTACTGCTTTAAATGATGGGGACCAACCAGTTTAAATGAACATAATCATTCAGTTGTTAAATTAAATTGTCAAACTGTATACTGCCCCCCCACCTCTAAGCACTCTGAAATACCAGGAAGCAGGAAACTTTGCAATGCCTTGGAGCATGCACGTGAGCATGAAACTTCAGTCTTTGCATCTCAAACAACATCAGCAGAGTCAAATCGGTAGTTTTCCCTTTGTTTTGTTGTTTTGTCTTGGTACTCAAATAAATCAACACTTTGTTTTTCACTTTCTTACTGTCCAGACTCTGAAATCAAAGGCAGCGACTAGCATATCGCTGGCATGCTGCACTTGTTCCCAGCTGGCAAAGAGCGAAATGCCGTACGACAGACACTGCCCATTCAAAAGACAGGTGAAGGGTGCCAAGTCAATTTAGCTGTTCTAAAGCACTAAAGGATACAGTTTCACTTAGAAATGACTGCTTCTTCCCAATCAATGAACACTTTGCTTTCTCTTCCATCCTACAACCCTTTTAATTGCTGCTTGATCTTAATGAAGTGTGGCTGATATTAATAAACGGATACCCTTGCGGCTTTAATACCCAATATCCAAACAACGTTCAACTGCGTTAGCATCAGCGGTGCTTTCACGACTCAAAACGCCATCTCCCCTCCATCTCCAGCCCCTCCTGGCCCTCCCCCTTAAGCCTCAAGACTGCAGACATCTGTTCTTCAATTGTCTGGTAATAAACATACTCTATAAAGCATATGTAAAATGATTATTACCCTGAAGAGCCAAGTGCCTTTCAAATGCCAGCTGAAACAAATAAACAACAACAACAAAAAAAAGCACCAAACAAATGTTACAACAGACATCACTCAGGCTGTTCAATATTCCACAGCGTAAGGGCTTCAGCATTGGTCCCGCACGTTTCCTTCCTCCAACTGGAGACGTCAGTCCACAGACCAATAACACCAGCGCTTTCACGATCCAAGCAGATGCTGGTTAGCAGTGAAGGATGAAGAAAGCAACTGGACTCTTTTGGTAACTTTTATACTTCGACACCTCCCGCGATATGTAATTAAGGAAAATCAGATGTGTGCTCCTCTTCAATTTGTAAATGCAATTAGTTTTCATATGTAGTTAGTAAAATCTATTCCCAGGACTCATCTCCACTAGAATACCCACTCGTCTTCCAAAAATGCACTATTCATTTATTACGTGTGCGGTGGTGTCATTAAGTCCTGGTAATTAATCTGGGCCTTGGTGAATCTCAATTGTCCTAGTGGAAATTAGGGACCCACATCCCAAACGGCATAAGGTCTCATTTCCCAACTCTGGTTTGTTGCTCTAAATGAATTCGAGGAAAGGCAGCCTCTGAAAACCACTTGTATGTATTTGCCCTTTGACTCTCCCTGGCCGTAAGTAAGAGTTTCTCCAAATGAACCTTCGTTACCAGAGACACGGGGGCCGACGTACAGTCCCCGAACGCCTGCCGACTCCCACATTCTTCAAAGGAGTCTGGATCCAAGCTCAGTCTCAGTTTGCAAACAAAAAAGGATCACAAAAAAAAGGCTATTATAACCAGTAAACTTAACTCAGCAATCCTGCAACTCTCTGATGTGATAGAAAACGACACTTTTCTATCAGTAGCACAAAAGAGATGAATTCAGACTGATGAATATGAATGCTCTGGCTACAACTCTCCACTTCACATTACTGTGCTGAATTACATTTTAAAGCCATCACTTAAAGCGATGCTCAGGCTTTAAATCATCACACCAATATCTGGTTTCTCAGTGATTCAGTTAGCTTAATGCTTTTAGAAGCACTCAGCTTCCTAATAAAATCAGCTAGTCCACATAGTGTTAAAACTTCTCTGTCAACATACTTATGTGAACTTGATAAAAACACGAAAAAACCTTCTAAATAAAATATCGATCATTTTGAATTCAAAACAGATTCATTTTAAGCCTGTACATGCGACATCGATGAAAGATGATTGAGACAGGCCATAAGCAGTCTTGAAAACAAATGGAAAATAAAGCAAGTGAAAACTTCACACCTCTGCAGCAATTACCTCCTGGAGAGCTTGACACTTAATACAATAATGCCTAGAAAAGGGCAAAAACCTAACCAAGAAGCAATGGATGCATAAGATGATGTGACAGAAATTATTGCACATATCAATATTTTAGCAAAACCCTCATACTCAGCACTTACAAACAACAGCCAGCATCATACAGCCAATTTTAACAGGAGTCAGTGGTTATGGCAGTTTGCTAGTAGGACAGGTCATTGCTATTGACTCCCATCAGGAACAGAATTCCCCAAAAGGAATTATCACCAAAAGAATCCAGTGCCATGCTCATCCCAAATACACTGCATCCTGTGCAGCATATGCACACCAAAGTCGAGGATCATGAGTTAAAACTAAGACAGCAAGGACTCCTGTAAAAAGTTTATTCTGTTGATGATTAAGGCAGGTAAAATCACATTTTAAAAGTTTCCACATTCTTCACCTACAGCCAAACTCACCTCATTCAACAGTGAGAAAAAGGTAAGCTGGGTCATGGAGCATTTTCTTTTGCTTCATGCAGTTATTGATGCACCATTCAACGCAAGGAAGTTAAGATGTTGCAGATGGTTGGTGAGAAAAATATATTGTACGTAGATACCTTAATCTTGATGCAATTATTTTTTTACGAAGCAAATTATTTCTACCACCTATCTTGCAAGCTGGTATTGAAAGTGAAGTGTTTGTGAGAAGTGCTATTTAAAGCAGAGCACTCATGTTTGATTTGGATGGCAAAAAAAGAAAAAATGAAGCAGGGAGGAAAACAGAAAGCAAGAAGCATTTCACCAGTTTCTAAATCAATGTGAAGCAACTCATCAATAAAAATAAGAGCATCCCCACCCCGCTCTGTGCTTGAAAGAAGCCTGCAAATTCATTAAAGATGAAGGGACCGAAGTTTATGTCCTAGTAGTCATCTTGAATAGCTTATTGTGTCTTAACCACTCCTCCTTTTCTCACAACAAAATAGCTGAAAAATATATGTTATGCTCTAGTAAATTAATTTTCAGCACATTTCTTTCATTTTAAAAGAGATTGGTGGTGAAATAAAATGCGTTTATGAAATTATCATTATGGGCATCTAGCAGTAAATGAAGAGAGTACAATGTACACAACCCTTTTTTCAAGTAAAGACCTGAAACACCGTAACGAACTTTACCATGTCACAAATTTTAGTATGTCTTCACGACAGGTGCTGTTCTAAAGATTATTCCAATATCTCCTGTCACGACAGCAGAAATTTACGTTTGCAGGAATTAAATCACTTTCCCTCTGCATTTTTAAGTCACAAGAATTCACAACTGACCAGTTCTCAGCTGTTGAGATGACAGTCAGGATATCCTTGCTCTCATGATCAGATTCCAATTTCTTGTCTTTATTACTATCTTATTTTTGCTTGCTTTTGGTGCTGGAGAAAAAAATGCCCTGTTGCTTAAGTGCTAGTGAGTAATACAAACAGCACAAAGGAGAGAAGTGCTCTCTGAAGGTGCTAGCACTGACTAAGAAAGGACATGTCTGATGATAAAGAAAAGCCATGGAAGGAAAAAGCAGAGGTGAAAGATTGACATCAACTGAGAAAAAAGTCATATTATTTAATTCCTGCAAAACTAAGAAAATGAACTGTTAGATTGCAAAGTAAAAAGAGCAAAATTAAAGCACCAGAGGTGAGTGACTTGGTGAGAGGAGACTTATTATAGACTTGTTTAAAGTTCCAGCAGTCCTTGATGAGCTGTGAATGTCTAAGATTTTAGTAACTGGCACGGCACTTTAGATCAGGCATTTAATTTGCAGTCCACAGACCATACTTGTTTATCAAAGAATGAACTTACCTTGCAGTTCATAAAGTATCCTTCTGACTTTTTAATAAGCCTAATGGATGGCGAGTGATAAACAATTTGTGACAGGCTGCAACTAAACTTTTCCCTGCTTGTGTCAAAAATAAATTACACTGTTCAATGGAAAGGGGTCACCCAGGCAAGCAGTCCCACCTGGAGCACTAGTTAATCTTGAAAAAGATGAAACAAGCATTGGCAACAAGCTCAACTACTGTTTACTTTATACACACGTGCACCACAACTTTACAGCAAGCCCAAAAACACACACACGAATTGCTGGGAGGCGTTATCTCAGAACTCACAACGTGCCCATAAATAAAGTAGGTTAATTCCATTTACTCTAATTATTCGCATCTGTAGAAATAGTAGAACTACGTAGAAAGTCTCACTTACCTGAGGAGTGGATGGAAGATGATGGTTATGTTTCTGGCTCCTGGTTTGCAGACAAACTTGGATCCTCCACCTTCAATTAAGTTATCATCTGGTCCTCCTGGAAAATAATACGTAACAAGTTGTTTAACAGAATCTGCACATCCCTTGATTTTAGATATTAAATGATAATTAAACATTTAGGTTTGTCTGTAAATGTCATTATACTTAACACTACTCTCAAGAGTCCATTTGGGGCTCTCAAGAATCCATTTCCTACACTGAGTCTAGTAATTTCCTAGCAGAAGTCTCCATTGCCCAAGTGAAAGTTGCGTACAAACACACTCTCAGCTACGGGAAAAATAAATGCTTTGAGTTTGGGACGCTCTTGGGAAGTAAAACAAGCTCAGAGAATGCAATTTATACACCTCAGGCCCAGACTGCAGGGCTTCAAGTAGCATGAAACACCCACCTTCACGGCACTGCAGCTGAAGCAAAGTCACTTCCATAGGCATCTCCTAACACCAAGATACTTCAAATCAGGATATTGAGACGGGAAAAAGGGGGGAGAGCAAATTCTTGCGCTATATCTCAGTTTCCTAGAAGCGTTGCATCTCCTGAGACCAACAAAGTCTACTTGCTGCCCTTCCAGAAGGACACGTTTTTAAGAGAACAGGCCAGATGCCTCTCATACTAACATAAAAAAATATATCTAATTCTGAAATTAGTAGCAATTCACCACATTATGGCCCCATATTCTGGTCAAAATCCCTTGTCACAAAGCTCAGACAATCTTCTTGCTGATATCATCTGACAAATAACCTTATCAACTGTGTTTTTGGACTAAGATCCCCAAATAACCCCAAATACGAACTTGGGCAAAGTCTCTATCCCAAATGTTATGAAGCCACTTCTATTTTGCATGCGAACTCTCCTTAATGATTGAATAATAATAAATACAGAACCTAATCACATTATTATGATAGCTTTATAGGCCGGAAAATGACAAAGTACTTGAAATCAAAACACCACCAACAGATTATTGAATTTTTTGACCCTGACATCTGTCTGCTTCGAAACGAGAAGAAGAATGCCTTCAAATTGGAAAGCGTGAGAGGAGGAGGAACACAACCAACGAGCAAGTGACTCCGATCCTCTTCCAAAGTGAAGTTTATGTGCTTTAGGCCATTACCTGCAACCAATCTATTAAGAAAATAAAAGAAAAAAAAAGCTCCTCAACAAGTTGATTTAATTGGCTCTCCTGTTAGCAACCTCACCGCAATGCCCAAGGACTGAGCCAGTCACCAGCGCCAGTTCTTTCATACCCTAACGCGGTCCCTCCAGGTCAGGATTGTTCTGTCCAAGAACTCACAGCGCTGATGCAGAGTCAAAGATGTTGTTCCTGTGGCCTGGTAAGGGGAAGATATTAAATTCCCTGTGGAGTGCACAAGGAAACCAGGGAACACAGAGGACAAACCAACGGCTGAGGTCACCGAGTGAATGAAAAGCAAAGAGAAGCAGCTCCCTGTGCTTATTAACTATCAGACTGGTTGCCCACAGAGACATCAGCCAACATATTTTGCATACTGTCCTACCCCGTTACGAGATCACTGTGTGTGTGGATTTGGAGGCTGGTGAGAGGATCTCCCCGTACAGATTCTGGATACCTGAGCAGCTTCCCAGACGTGCAGCTGGGACATGGGGCTTCTTGGGACTTCCCATGTTAACATGAGGATTCCCAAAATACAAAGAAACAGCTAAGGACTGGGTTTATAACACTTTACTGGCTGCAGTTAGAAAGAGAGAGCTAAAAAAAAAAAAAAAGGAAGTTCGGGAATTTCATGTTGCATCCAAAAAAAGTAAACTTGCACAATGTGACAGGTTAATCCTGGCAAAAAGAGGCACAACTTCTAGGAAAAGAAAGTTACTCATTTCCCCTATTAATGTCACACCCTGCAATTTCCCGTGGGGTCTGTGTCTTAACTGGCTTATTGAGGAACTCATCCAAGCATGAACTACTGAGGCAGGAAGCAGGAAATCCAGGCTCAAATTAAGGAAGAGGTGTTATTCTCGTTACATCAAGTCACCCTGCGCTAATCAATATTATTGACTGGCATGAACTCCTTAGCAAGGAATAAAGCCATCTGTCTTATCTGCTTGGCCACATTATGCAAGATTTGAGAAGAACAGAACACCAGCACTGACAGAAAAATATGCTTTGTATCTTCTCCGCTCTTAGCTTCCAGTTAATAAACGCTCCGTATGTAGGTGTAAGCCACGAGGAGAAGTAATTTTGTTTGTGTTAAAATATTTTACCTTGAAAAACACACCGAGATAGAAATGCTGCTCCCAGTGATGCCTCGTACATACCAATACCAACGCAACGGTACAACAGCTCCTGCTGACAGCCGCAGCCTGCACCGCACCTCCCACCTCGACACCCCTGGGTGCTGCCGCCGTTCCCCTCGGGACCCCCCCGTCAGCACAGCCCCACTCGTGCCCGGCCGTCGCACGGACGAGCAGTGCTGCTGTTTGCCACAATTTGCTGCGTAGCGGTTTTGTCATGATAGCAATTGGAGAAAAGCCCAAAGTGGAGCAAGAGAGAGTTTAGGATGCTTTTGCCTGTAGGTTCAAGTGGAAATCTCTAGTGGGGGCTCTGCCTGTCTGCAGCAAGGGCTGAGATGTGCCTTATGTTGACTGACCAACATGATACCTCCACCGCAGACGATGTCCCAGACCAAGTTCTGTGCTGCAGACCCAACAGACACGTCCATAAAAATGCACTGTTAATATCCCTTCATCCTTACGGATTCCTACCAAGAGCATCTCTTGCAGGGAGGTGAATTATCATTCATCCAATCTACAAAGAAACCAACGACTCCCTACCAGGTGGCTGCAGAGAAAACAGGTAGGAAACTGAGGAAGAGGGGAAGAGACCCGTCTGCCTTTTTTTTTTGCCCCTTACCAAGATGATTATCAGACAGGCAGTTGGCACAGTCTCTGGACCAAACAAGAGCTAAGCATACAAATACTGTACCGCTGGGTTGTCCCAAACACATGCCATATCCACATGAGCAGACTCCAAGAGAAGAAAACTATCCACCTCATTAGGGAAAGGGGGCTGTTAAGCCTAATTCCCAGTGAGCACCCAAGATTTTAAGCTGTATGTAAGTGCTCAACTTTATTGCCGTGACAGCTCAGGATAAGCACTGACTACAGGACTAACCATCCATGCTCACTGATGTACAACATCACGATGTACACAGCACTCCAATAACCATCTGGACCGAGCATACATCATTGCTTCAGCAATGCCACACTACACAACTCTTTCGTTTGGATTGCAGGATTTTTGTAGTTTAAGGCAAGAAATTATAACAGCCACGTTTCATAGGCACTAGAAAAAAAAACAACTGAATGTTTCACAGCTGTCACAAAGTACTATTGTTGTAGCAGTTCCTTCTTAAGAGCAGCAGCTTGCTGATTTAATCTGTCTGGTAATAAATTATGAGACCAAAAAAAGAAGAAAAACTTTGAGGTGAAGTGAAATTTGTCATCCAGCTAATGACATCCTCCCGCTGTGCTGGCAATGAAGTGTGCCCACCTGAATACCACTGTGAGTGGGAGTCAGAGACGGGTCCATTAGGAGCGCAGCTGAACGTTTCTGAAATGGAGCCGAAAATGTCATGCTTCCGTTCGAAAAAACATCAGATTACCAAGAAAGTTAGAATCTCTGCACGCATTTAAAGTCTGAACAAACATGAATGCTGCTTCAAGTTTTCCGTTCTGCCTGGCATTTTACTGGGGGAAGCATTCGCCACAGATACCTCCCCATTTTACTGCTAACACCTTGTTAGCTGCATACATGGCAGGTCTCAAAATGACGATGGCAAGTCTTCTTGCCCCAGAAAAACTCAAGGGACCTTCTCAACCCAGAGAAGAGAAAGAAAACGAGCATTTTGTTCCATCCAGCAAAAGAGGCGAAAGGAGGCAGATATTTTTATTAAATGAAGAGCAAAGGAAGACAATAAAAGGTATCGCAATTTCTTGAAAATATTCAGGAAATTATAGAATTTCCCAGGAAGATTATGCTTTGCTGATCCATGATGTCAACACAAACACCGAAAGCCAGTCTTCAGCATCAAGATTTTTATTTCTTTTAATTGACCAGTTTGAGAGTTTCTTCTGCCACGAAGGTACTCAAGCTCAAAGCTGTCTACCACGATCTGAAGGATACCTGTACTTATCTAATTTACTCTTTTTGGAAAACTTACCAAAGCACATGATAGCAATGCTAAGGATTAGTAGCATGCTTCAGGAAGTGTCTCAATGTGCTTTGCAAATGCATTAAACTACTTTTCAGTATTCCTATATCTATTTTGTACACTGAAACAGCGAAGATGACATATCTTAAGTTAGATGGCCCACATCACAGAAATCTTATCTCTTCATTTAAAGAAGAACATGCTGGAACACACTACAAGAAGTTCCCCGGCACTCCCTGATGCCGACCCACAACCTCGCAGTTAATGCAATGCTGGTTACCTCCTATAGCCAAGGACTGCCACATTTAAGAAAAAGCTTGATCCCAATTCGAAAAGGAAAAAAAAAAATCACGGACATCCTGCAACTCCGTCATTTGTCAAGTTAATTTCTCTACCATTAGGTTAAAAACAAACAAGGAGATAATAGCGCTTATGTTTCCTTTTCCCAGTTTCTTTTTATTGAAACAATTTTCTCTGTAAATGTCCAAGATCTGTATGGAAGTTATTACTCTTCAACATCATGTTTGAAGACGAATCTCCCTCACTCTCTTGATCTGTTCCTTGAAGGACGTGAACACATCAGAGAGGAGGTAGCTCAGCATCTTGTAAGAGGCTCCTTGCACCTTTTAAAAAC
The DNA here is from genome assembly GCA_013399115.1 of Anseranas semipalmata. Lineage (NCBI taxonomy): Eukaryota > Metazoa > Chordata > Aves > Anseriformes > Anseranatidae > Anseranas > Anseranas semipalmata. The sequence goes on along the minus strand of VXAA01002624.1, from coordinate 1,424,768 downwards.
CAGTTCTGAAAAGGGTAAGAAAGTTTTTGTTTTTGTTTTTTTTTTTTTTTAACAAGGTAGGGAAAGCTCTCTCTGTCTCTAATAAGAGCACTTTAAAAAGGTGAGATTTCTTACACTTTCTGTGTTCTACAATGTCACTGCAGAGCACCATAACTCGTTACCTAATTATTTCGGAGCCACGTCTGTCTTAAAGTATTTCATCCTCAGCCCCGGTACACTTCAAATCCTAGCAGAACCAAAGATTTTCACTGTGCTTAGTGAATAAATAATCCCTTTTCTGAAACATCCAGGATACACTAATCAAGTTTCAATGGAAACCACAGCCACCCAAAAACCATGAGCACCATTAGCTAACACAGGCAAATCTTTCCTGTTTATTCTCTTCCCTCCTAACCGCTGTTTTGGCACAGGACAACTTTATTTTATTTCTCTGCAACTGCCAACTTTTCAGCTAAAGAAGTTCCAGGCACTCAGTGAACAATTCTTCAGCACCTCTCTGTGATCAAAGCGCCTTTCCCAGCGAGCCACTTCATGTTAATCTATGCAACCATAAAAAGAATAAAAAAAAAACAGTCTTTGAAGCCACAACAATCAAGCAATCAACACAGCTTGCAAATCAATGCCACCTCCTCCAGCCTGAGCATCAGAGCAAACTTTTATAGGAGAAAAGGAACCAGTTTAGATGGTATGATCCTTCCCAAAAGTTCTTTATTACGTGGAGATCGACAGCACAGCTGCTACCTGTGTGCCACTTCAACGTATGGAAATAAAAAATTTCATTTAGCATGAAAGGGAAGAAAGCTCAAAGACAGCAAAGCAGGTTATTAGAAAACAGAGCTCAATAGAAAAGAACAATTGATCTGTGCTATTATGGAACAGTGAGAACGGGGTTTTATAAACAAAGTCTGCTTTCTCCTATTTTCATGCAGTTGGGCTCAATTGTCTCACAACTGCACCTCCTTAAAAAAGCCACACACGAGCATCGAGCTCTGCTTTTACTATACTGATTCACAGCAGTGATTTGAGGATTGGTGTCTATCTTCAAGTTGTTTTTAGGAAGAAACAGACATAATTATCTTCTCTACAGATCTTTTGCACATCTTGAGTCATCAAACCAAACTGCATTCAGGTCCTTTTGCAAACTGCTCTAAGATACCTGGCTTTAGGGGAGCCCACATGGTGCAGCGCGGGCGTGAAGCAAGGGCTCAGCAAGCAGCGGTGCTGCCATGTGCTCTCCTACACGTTAAAAAACGAGGTGGCTGACTGTCCTACTCCATCAGACCTGGAGGGATGTGATGGGGCAGGATCTGGCCCGTCTCTTCTGTCTCCAAACCCATCGCTTCACCCTTCCACTGGGGAACAAAGTTCAAAGGGAATCCAGCATCCTGCACCTAAAATCAGCTTTGTGAGTACTTCAAGCACCTTTACTGGCAGCCCTATAAGTAGTGTGTCAGAACCTAGGTAGGTCTTCCCTCAAACCGAGCGGGTTTATCCAAGTGAACAAGCATGAAGCATCTACTAGAAGCCCCAGAAGTGTCCAGCCCCATGCTCCAGGCAGCCCCTGTGATTCAAGGCCAACTCCACAGAAAATAATCAGAAAACTTCCAAATCCACTGAACCCTCCTTTTGAACAAACACCATCGTTGAAGCCTCCTACTGTTATTTAACATACTGTTTGACAGACAGCCCTGAAACACTGCACTTTCCCACTAGTGTAGGTCAACGTTAGGTTAATGCTTTTTGTTTCTGGGCCATGTTCTCTTCCCTCCTTGCTAGACTCCTATGAACCGTGCGTGGTAGCTGTTATGGGGCTGCCAATGCATCTGGAACTGAAACTCAGCACTACAAATAATACAGGAAAGCAAAGGTTATTTATAAGTGAGCGATACAAAATTCTTCTGGAAAGCCCTTCAAACACCAACCACTTTAGGATCCCATGGACGAAACAAGAGATCTCATCTTCTAGTGGCATCTAGTGGATTACTGTGGGCAGACTATTCCTGTTCTGCCTACTCCTGTGCAGCAAGGATGCTGCCTGTCCTCCTCAGCCCCAACCCGCAGCACAGAGCACTACCCAGCTGCTCGTTCCGACAGCGAACCACCCGCCCGCTGCCACAGCGCACGGGGTTGCTATTCCATCTCACCACAGGAGGGAGGGAGGTGAGATGCACCAGAAAAAAAAAAATCCATGTGTTATCAAGATAGAGGAGAGTAACCTCCGGCCAGTGCTTGATTTCTTCCTTGCTTGAAGGGAGAAGCAATTTAAGAAACGTTTCTGACAAAGGAAACATTGCATTTCTCGTTTGCTTAATTACACACTTTTCTAATCATGGCAGCTGTGAATTTATAGACCAGACCATCAGGAGCAAGGGACTGATGTTTATAAACACACAGGCACCCTACCTCCTACCAAAATCAACAGAGATCAGAGAGATGATGACATTGGCACTAGAAGAGATCCAAAATCAATGGGAATTAGGTGGCTAACTACTTGCGAAATACTGGCTGTCAGTCCTTGGGGCGAGGGCTCTGCGTGGCAGGAAAGGAGCGCGGAGATGGTTATCCGTCTCAAAGGGCAGTCGACTGTTCCCAGCTTCCAGTCTGCCCTTCACCTGGCACGGGCACTGAACTCTGCACAGGAGATACCAGCACTGCTGTGGCCAAGCAGAGATGCACCCCCAGCCCACGTGGACTGCAGATCTGCTCCGTTAGCTTGCAGGTATTCTTCTTCTTTGACAAAGAGGTGGGGTGGGAATTAAGAAGAAAGAGATGTGAAGTGAGGGGGAAAAAAAAAACCAAGAAAACTGACCTTTAAGGTTATAAAGTACCTCATGTTTTATTTTATTTCTGTACTATTTCCTTAACTGAAAAAGATTTCAGCAATTCTCCCAGAAGCAGAGTTGGGGTGATGCTCCCTAACACGCAGAGCAGCTTTCCAACCTAAGAAGCTTTCATTGAAGACAGAGGCACGTTCTGCAGGAATCTGGGCAGGGCTCCCGGCTCGTTGTTTGCTCACAGAGCAACGGGGTGGTTGTGCCAGGGGACCAGGACAGGCAGGGGAGTCCAGGGCTTCCAAAACATGCATCAGCCCTGCTTGCTTTGGGGCTGGGAACATGACAGTCAGAACAATGACCCCAAAAGCTCAAAGACCTTAAAATCCCAGCTGAAGTCAAGTCAAGCCTCATGGCCAGATCATCACCAATTCCTCTCAGTGATAGAACTGGGAAAGAAGGGATGAGAGCTGTAGCTTGTGGTCAAGTTTATACAGCACACAATGCTTCAAACCGTGCTGAAGGAAAAATGATTTCCAAAAGCAGGAGAGACCATGCCGTGACACACGGCCTCCCTCTGACCAAAGGGAGCACTAGCACAAGTCTTACTGTGACCACCACAGCACAGCATTTTCTTCTGGACAGGTACAGATTTCCCATCCATGAGCATACACGTTGCTATCAACATTAAAACATTAAAAATCAATCCAGAAACCAAGAGGCAGCTGATGCAGCTCGTGCAACCCAGATTTCGTACAACATCTTCACTAGCACTCAGCTGCAGGTTGGATTCAAGTCATGGCACTAATACAGCCTCTGTGACCTTGATCTGGTTTCTGTGTTTCAGTTTCCCAAGATGGAAATCAAAATAGTGACTCCAGCCTTCCCTTGGTAAAGGTATTTTGAGAAATGTTGTGGACAAAGGAGCAAAGATTTTATTCCCTGTTCTTAAATTCATGCTTTCCATTGAGCAGAGGATATGGCTCCAACTTACCAAACCGCCTGCTAGTGGTGTGTGACTGCACCACCTATTGCAGTCCCTGCCTGAAATTTCTCCTCCATCAGCTTCTTTTGCTTGCTTTTGACCATCATTAGCCTTCATTTGCTACGTATCAGGCTTCAGTACAAGAAGCTGCTTTGGATGCAGTCACATAGCTGATGCACAGACATATTGTTCTGCTGATGTTCCCATGCCCAATCCTTTTACTCTCTCCTATACTGTCTTGTCTGAGATCCAACACCATATGCATTTAAATAAGTTGCTCTTTAATGTTTCAAAACCTGATTTATTAGTTGCTCACACTCCATCTGCCTTGAAAAACTGCACCGTGCCTTCACTTTCACAGGCTGTACAAAAGGTTGAGGTTCAATTTGACTCTACTTTATCATTCGATCAGTGTGTCAGCCACATATGTAAAGTCTCCTTTCAGCCACAGAATTTGTTTAAAATGCATACTTTTCTTTCTCCCCCCCTTTTTTTTTCCCAGGCCACGCAACTCAGCAGCAGGCACTTTGATTAATGTATTTGTCAGCTTGCATATTTACTGTTTTGTCGGTCTCCCTAAAACTACTGTGTACAGATGTAAGCTCTCCCAAAGCACGGCTGCTGCATAAATCCTTATCCGAAGCCAGAAAACATGCTAGAGCTAATGAACTGTGATTACTTACACACTGCATTCGCTTTTCAACTATTTTCTTCTCAAAGCTTGCTTTCTTTATCTTATCTCCTGTAGTGGTAAATGCCTCCTATCTGAATTTTTTTATACTCGTGACATGTTTTCTTTCAGTTTTAATGTCAGAAGAAAAAAAGTGAGCAAACAGAGCAAGTGAAAGAAGACAAAGATAATCCTTGAAATACAGTCATTTATTGTTTTATATTCCTACAAACTGTTCAACTCTGAAACCTCCCACATTTCAACTTCCTTTTTAATTCTTAAAAGCTCATGGGCACCTTAAACAACAGAATCGGGAGTTAGAACAGAGATATTTGGGGAGGACGTAGGCTCACAGTACAATGTTGGACAATGCTGCATCTCAACTCGCCCACTCCTGAGCTTTGCTACCCCCTCTTATGGGCCTGTTACGAGAAATAATGAAATAGTGAACAGTGTAAAGCACTGCACGGTCTTCTAGAATTACAGACACGCAAATATACATCTACAGAGATACCTGTTTGATTTTTTAACATGAGCGCCCAACAAGGAAACTGAGGACTTAGAAACTGTACGCTGCTAGGACTACAGCAACCGCAACGCTGTCCAAGAAAGCCAGCATAGACTTGTTTGCCACATATTAATGAATGCATCTGTTCTAATGAAGATAAATTTGCCAATCTTTTGACAAGTCTTGAAAATGTTACAAATCTGGCATTTGGAGACAAGACAAAATATATCCTACTTGGTTATTCAACACCGCAGTGCCTCTATATAAATTTGTAACAGCAAAAGAACGTCTTTATTCCTCATCTGTGCATACACTAGTGTGAATTAATTCATTTTCCAGCAATATGCAGAATGATCCCCACTAATAACATGGGCTTTCCCCAAGGGAACAGAAATGGATTGTCCATGCCAGTGCACTAAATGCACAAAACAACTCCCAGCTCCAGCAGAAATTATCAGATTGCTCAGAGTATGACCTGTCAGGCAGCATTTTTCAACCTGTTCATCCATAATCTCTTTTAGATGGGTTTCCCCACCTCCTTATCCTCCTTGCTTTGTTTTTCCTGAAATTCAATCAAAGATGAATTAGACTTGAGAAAACAACCAACACTGTGGCTATTAAGTTGCACTGGAAATTGTAGACCCCGGTGTTAATTTTGCTACAGCTTTTACTTCTTGCATTTTAATGCAAAACCGCTTCCCCCCAGAGACTGTCACCGATATTGGCACGAAACCACAAGGGGCTGTAACCGAACCCAAGCGCCAATAAACAGGAGGTAACTCAACCCGCAGCAGGCATTAGCAATGGCAGGAAAACAGCCAGGACTTTAATCACAATTCTTTCAAATGCAGCCAGGGATTTAGAAATGCTGTTATTCTAGGATATGACCCTAATGCAGTGCTTAATCAAAGCAATTGTTAGCACAAGAATAACCTGGCGACTTTAATAAAAAACAATTTCATAGGAGTCAGTATGTCAGAATCATGCTGTAGCTAATATAACACCCTCTAGAAAGAGGAATGACCAGACCTTTCCACGTATGTTGCTCTATGTTTCTATATACGACACCTAACATTTCTCCTAAGCATTGAACAGAGAACACCTATGCATCCTGTGTTACACAAATCTCGAGAGTTCTGTAAACTATTTTTTATTTGTTGCTACTGTTGTACAGGTGTCAAGGATAAGACAAGCACAAAAGATACATGTTTAAAAAAACAATTCAAGCAGTAGCCATGTTCTTATTTTAAATTTCATTGAAAAGCATCCAACAGTTGTAGTGTAAAGAAGCTAACATCTGAATGTTTCAGCTTTACCAGGGGAAAAAAAAATTGGGATTCCTGCTGATTCAGGAGGCTCTGTCAATGGTAAGTCACTAGCTCAGCAGAGCCTCATCTATAATTTGGAATACTTTGTGTTATGGAGTTGGACTCGATGATCCTTGCGGGTCCCTTCCAACCCGGGATATTCTATGATTCTGGTTTCACAAGCAGTACAAACAGGTGCTCTCTTGTTCAGCCACAAGAAGCAGACGGGCACACACTGGTACAGAGCAACTAGAAACTGTGTTTATGGACCAACTGGCGCTGGACAGAAAGGGAAGAGCAGATTTCCTCTGTACTACATGCAGGTGGGCAGACCTCTCTAGAAGGTCTGATTAGCAACAGGATACAATAACACCTTTGCCCATATTGATCACTGACACGATCCTGACCAGCCAAGCACCAAGCAAAGCCCGAGGGCTGCTCAGAAGCCTGTGCAAGAGTGCCCGGGCATCCTGAGATCAGTTCACGCATCCACACTGCAAAAGCAAGAGTTACGCCTGGCATCGAGCGCGTACTTTAAAATAAGGCAGAGGAATGGGCACAACCCAGAGCTATTCCCATGCCACCCAATACATCCCCTAAGCGTGGAAGCTGCTTCTTGCAGCAACACTGAAAAGCCTGGACAATTTATTGTATTTCCAAGCTGTGTTGTACCAGGTGTAACTGCAGTCTGGAAATCCATCGCTCTCTCTTTAAAAATAGATGTAAGCCATTCTGCATCTGAAAGCAGTAAAGGAGTACTGAGTTCAGAGGTCCCCCTCTGCGGTGGTCCTAACCTTTCAGCTTCAAACATCCACCAAACTTACTTTGAAAGCTACTGCTCATCAAGAAAAATCAGAAGCAGAAGAAGCCGTATCTGATGGAGGGAGTACTCAGCACTTTCCCCCCCTATTTTTCCCCTACAAGGGCTACTTACAACCGCGGAAAGCAGCCAAACTGTAACACAGGAAGAGAGTTGTGTTATTCGGACTGACACTCAGTAATGCAAAGGGTCCCACCACACAGGAGCAGCTGCAGATCCAAAAGGCTTCCCACCTCCCCCAGGATTTTAGGATCCATACCGTACGCCTACGGCAAGGCGCTGTGATGCAGGGCAGCAAGAAAGAAGTTACCTGCCGGCACCAAGCAGCGGGCAGGCGCGGATCCTCAGCGGGTTCTGCACCCCTAAAGCTGACAGCAAGCCAAGCCGCCCAACAGCACGTGCTTGGCAATCACGGCGATACCCCATGCTCCAGGCTATGAAATTAGATACAAATCAATGCAGTAAGAACGTCAGCAGAAAGTTGTTTGTTT
>VXAA01002624.1:1406329-1417136 GCA_013399115.1 Anseranas semipalmata | reverse complement strand
TTTTTTTTTTTTTGATATGGCTGATGTTGGGCTCAGTTTTCCAGGATTTTTTCAGAGGAGAGAAAATCAGAGGGTTTAGGCAGGGAAGGTGGCCACGTGCCCCTCACCGCCACCAGCTGCTGCAGGGAACATTTTCCCCCAGCACATTTACCCCCAAAAATTCAGTTGCACTTGACTAGACAAAATATCAGGAGGAGTCAGACTAAGGCTGGAAACCACCTGGTCTCACAAGACGACCTCTGCTGCTGAGGCTATGACAACTACCAACAATTACCCCAAACCAGACCTAATGTAAAATAGCTTTATGCCATTAAAGCAAAGCTACACACTCGAGGCAAGCCACGCAATAACTGGTTAAAACTATGGCTTTGCCCCTAGTGCTAGGATTACAGCAGGGACTCTGGTTGTAGAGGCTAACACCGAGATCCCTAAGCATCGCTGTGCTGGCAGAAATCTGTGCCTGTCACGGGAACATCGCAGATGAAGGTGGAAAAACACCTCCGCTGTTCCCCTGCCAGTAAATGACAAAGGCTTCCAACGCATTAGGTGAGCTGGCCTGCTATGCTACCTCAACTCAAAGACTGCAGAAAAGAACGGTGGAGGGAGGAGGCTGAAGTCAGAAAAACATCATACAAACATCCATTATTCTTAAAATAACGGGCTCCAGAACAAAACCGTCGCGGCTGCTACTTTTGACGTACATAACACACCTTAAGCCAGACCTCTGAGCAACCCGTTACTATTTTTACATCTCTTTTTTTACCATGTAACATCCTTTCCTAATGACAGTTTTAAATGTACTCGTGTTCAAGGGACTATTGCTTAATACTTTTTTGGCAATAGATCACATGTCCCAGTGCTACACATTTAAACTCTGCAGCGTAGCCTCCTTTTCCAACCATCTGCTTGTTCAACTAATGCAAACCATTACCAGTTTTACCTACAAGAAAAGATGCTCCAAGCTTCAAGGAGACAGCTACGGTTTCACCAGGGGAGGAAAAAAGTGCAGCACAAAGAAGCTAGTCTAACAATGAGAGAAATGTCAAGAAATAGAAATGTCAAATCCCTTAGGGTGGAAAAAAAAAAAATCCAACTCCAGTTCATCTCCGAGCACTATATTTTGTAATGAAATTACACTCCATAGTCTTCCCTCGGGGGAAACCTGCTCCAACTAATCAGACTGTTGTTTTTCTAAAGTTCAAAACAAATGCAAGAATGGCTATGCAGCACTCATGCCCTCGCTGTCAAGAACTGCATTTCACTCTTCACAAGCAAATAGTTCTTCTGAATTTTGCCACCAGGAACCACAAAATGCCTTTATATCTCAATATTGAAATAGCTCGAAATATCTCGATGTTCTCCTTGACATTTACCACTTATGGCACTTTTCCTCTGTCTTTTAAATCACCCTCCAAAAGCTCCCCAACAGTTTGCTTAGCTAATCGAAAGGCTCTCCTATCACTCTTTAACCCTCCAAAAGCCTTTACAGTGCAATCATTTCGGATGGTGTCCCTCGTATTCTTGGCAGTGACAGCTCATGATTCTGCCAGCTTTTTTTTATTTTTATTTTTGTGGATTCCTAGAAGTGGTTGCTGACTTACAGCTGCAGTACCGAGGTTGCCTCCCATCCCGTGAAACGCTTCCCTCCGGATACCAACAGCGATTTCGAGCACCGCCACGTGCCAGCACAGCCGGGAAGCAAGGTGGCCGAGGCACTGGTGGCTGCTGCTGCCAAGGGCCAGCATGGCAGCTATCTCGCACGGACGGACCTGGGCTCTCCCAGCACACGCCAAATGGGTGAGCCAAAGGACCAATTGCTCTCTGGCCCCAAGTCTTCGGATAGCGCAGTGTTTGACGCTGGCTAGACCTACATCGTAAGCCACAATGCTATAAAAAGGGAAAACTGTCTCAAGAACAGCGAGCACTTGCAGCTGCTTACTAGCCAGGTTCTCTATACAAAATGCCATAGCCTTCAGTCACCCCAGGCAATGAAATACTTACAAAAGGCAAGATACTGCAGAAGCGGGTGTTGATTCAACTGAAACGAGGGCTTCAGCTTCCAGCCTGGAGCTGGCCTTGCCTCCAGCCGCTCAGAGCACGGGCAGAGCGCGCACCAATATCCACCTGCATCAATGATGTCTGTGTTTCCCACCTATACTCTTGAGAAAAGGAGCTTTAACAGAAGTTACAATACTCCTTTTGAGACAGAAGTCTAGAACTTGTATATTAAATAGGGTCCGGACAGAATGGTGACCATAAAGCTTTCGGAGTTCAATGTCCCTCTTCTACAACCAGGTGAGAAATCCTAACTCACGTGTTGGCCTCGGGATCGTGCTTGCTTGCTCTCGCTGGGCAGTCCTAGCAAACTGTCAAATCCAAATAGGAAAGCAATTTTTCTTTCAGTAGCTTTGCCAATTGTACATATACTTGTAACAGATAAGGCGTAAGGCAATGAGGAATTAAGGTTGCTGTTTTGCAAATGAAAGCATTAACCACAACAAGTAAAAATAAATAAGTAAATAAATGTCTAAGTCGAGCAGGTTAAAAGTTAGCTTCCCCGCACTAAAGCAAGAAGATATGATTGATTACACAGTGCTCCAGCTAGTCAGTCCTCAGAGCAGCTGGGCTTTGGCAACAGAGAGGGAGCAAGATGCAAGACTGAACACAGGGAGGGGAGCTGCTCATCAACAGATTATTAAAAAAAAGTGCACACAGACCATGGTAGACCCAATCTTCTCCATCACAAACTCCGTTAAGACAACATGGTCAGCATGAGCCTGTGAGGTAACTCCAAACTGCCCCACCACGGATGTTGCAGCAGATCCCAACCTGCTGCGGCGGGGGCCAGGCGAGCCCTTCTGCCTCCCAGCCAGCCCCCGGGGGTCTCTTCTTTACCTGAAACAGAGCCAGAGCCTCCTCCTTAAACCTGCAAGAGCACATTCTCAGTTACTGCTACAGCATGCTCAGCTCCACACAAAGGAACAGCCAAAAGGCTTGCATGCATTCAGTTAGTAGTTTATCCTGAAGTTCGATCAACTTGTGTTCAGATAAATGAAACATGCTCTCCTCCCTGCTGATAAATAACAACCAAAAATGTTGGATCTCTTCTCTCTGGTTATCCTTGGGGAATTCCTCTGTATTAGCAAAACCTGTTATAAGGGTTAGCTGAATAATTTTGGAGCAATGATTCATAATGGTTTACTGCTTGACGGTTTTCACTCTCTTCTTTAGAACTCATCATTTAACCTTCAACTTTCTTAACTTAAAGCCAGCAAGAAGGCTTAGTTTAATTTGACACCACCAAAGCATGCTCATTGTAGCGACATTGGAGAAGTGAAGTAAGTACAGCTGAAGATACCGCAGATCAGAGCTAGCCAAGAGCTGCACAAAAAGCTGTGTTGCACAGATACCATCGGCAGATGCAGTAACGCGCACCTACAGACTGAAAACGCAAACAAAATGCTGCGGCAACCTTAGGGTGGAAGGTTTCAGGCTTGTGTTTAAGGCAAATCAACGTCCTGAAGTGCTCAGCAAGGCTACAGGATGCTAACAGCTCCAGCTGGAGTTACAGCCACACACGTGGGCACAGCAAAGGTACCCAAAGGATGCCTTTAAAAAACTGACACAGAGCAAACGCGGAGCAAAGAGCATCTTCTGCCCTCAAGGAGGACTCGCGACTCTCTGCGTCCTGAAAACAGAAAGGCAATTCCTTTTCGACCTCCGCTCTCCCTCCTCTCCTTCCCGCATTTAAATAAAACTGTTTATGGGTGTTTGGAGACCTAAAAACCCAAGTATCAGTCTGTCATTAATATTTTAATTGAAGACATGAATATTCATGATCATTTTGCTTCTTTAGAGGACAAGATACGATAATTAAATAATTCTAATATGTAAATGTGTTCCTGTCATGACACCTTGCCTTCATCTACATTACAAAACCAAGGCATTTTTAGCTCTTTCATTATTTATGTAATCCTGGTTCTTTTCACTTGTCTTTTTTTTTCCTCCCAGACTAACTGGAGCTATTGAATGCAGACAGGATTTCTGAGTTACAGGCGCAGCCATTATGGGCTATTTCAAAGTCACCTCCCTCTCTTGACTTTGGTGGTTTCGGAGGATTTTTATTTGTGGTGGGTTTTTTTGGTGTGATACATCTTCTGTTTCCAAGCTAATTTCAACAGCATCTCCAACACCTGATATTTGCCACAAGCCCAGGAGAACACAGGCAAGCACAAAGTTATTAAAGATTTCATCATTTCTCAGACTTCAAGTAACAACAAAAATGTTATGGTTTCTACAAGAGACAACAGCAGTAGCTGTTTTCTACAATAAATATAACATTTCTTCCATGTGCAACTATACCCAACAACAGAAAAGTGGCTAATTCTGGCAAGCCTTCCCTGTAATTGCTTTGAAAGTCCCCCATTTAAATACGAACTGAATTAAAATCCTGAAGCGTGTCAAATGAGGACAAAAAAAATGGAAAGGATTTCCAGGGTCATTAAGTTCACCCTTCAGCTGAGTACAATCTCCCACATCTCCCCCTTCATAACTATCACAAGCTCAAACACCAGAAGTTTCTTGTCTTCACTGTCCAGAGCTCACTTCTCTACTTCCTAGAAACCTTTTTCCCATTCCCAGATGAAATGATTTTGGGCCTGTTTATTCCCATCTGTGGCAACACTTTTTTTTTTTTTTTTTTAGGCAAATAGCTCTTTACCCCCACTTTATTAGTCTGATGCCTTTGTAAACAACTGCATCACCTTTAAGACTACTTTACTGCAGTGTTGAAGTCTTTTTTTCATTTTTTTCCCCCCAACAGAGGCGACCTGTAACTGCACCCAGTATTGCAGCTGCCATCTAATCAAAGACTTGTACAGGAACATTAACACTTCCAATCTCTGCTCCAAATACCCTGCCTGGGTTGCATTTGCCTTTTTTTTTTTTTCCCGAGCAGCATCAATTTGGCAGCTCAAAGTCATTCTGTAATCAACTAGTGGTGTAATCACTTCTTATCCTCTGTCATTTCCAATTGATTAGCTCCTGGCTTATAGCTGAAATTTCTGTTATCAATCCCCAAGCGCGTGAACCCTGCATTTAGCGCTACCGAATTTCATCCCCTTTCTATTACTCCGGTTCCTAAGGGCAGCCAGCTTCTGTCGGATATTTCAGCATCGCCACCACGGTGGCCACTGCTATGAGAATGAGTCATTAAAATATTTCCTAAGACCAACATAATGAGAAAGCAGAGTTGTTGAGGCCACTGAAGACATCAGGTAACAGACTCCCAATTAAATACAAACACCATCTGAGAACAAAGTTCAACGCAACTTCTACTGATTTTGCATAACACAGCCTCTTACAGAACCACAGACTCTGAATGACCCAAAGGCAGGACAATTCGGCACATCAGGCAGGAGGCAGGCAGCTGCTGGCAGAGGGAAACCATTCCAAAGAACACACCAGCACTGCAGAAAGCTCAAGCAACAGTTGAAAGGTACTTCTGTTTTTAAAATCAAGTCTCATAACAACAGATAATGCACTAAAACCCAGGACAGCCGTGAGATCACCTACTGCATCGCAGCCGAGAGCTCCAAGCCGCACTCAGAGAAGAGCAGATGCTTAAAAGCACCTTTGCTTACACTGCCCTTGGCTCACCTGCACGCGACCTTCCTACATGGAATATTTTCTATGTAAAACCACTCAGCCAGTGAGATGCCAGTGGCAGTCATGGGGGCTGCTAGAAATCCACAGCACTCAACTTTTAACTTCGGTCTGGTGTTACTGGACTTCTTTGACCTGGGTTGAGCAACACTGCAAGGCAAAGCAGGTGGCTATGTTCTTTCCTTTTCCTTAGTTGTGTTTCATTTCAATAGAGAGGAAAAAAGTAACTTTCAAAAGTAATGAATCTCTCCAATTATATTAGAAAACAAAGAGCAGAGTGCTGAAACAGAGCAGTCTTTGCTGGAAGTCTGACTTCATTGCATCAGTCCCACGACTGACTATCCAAAATCGTAGATCAAGTGATCTGAAGCAGCTATGCTGGGGAAGAAAAGAGCATCACAAGCACCTGAGGAAGTCCAACCACAGAGGGTTTCCTAGTGGTGTTTGGAGAGCTTTCGAATCTCCTCCAACACAAAGATGCTTGACACGGACATCATGGAAGGAGGCCAACAGCTGCTGCCTATCTGGGCTGTCTTGCCAAAGCCTGCGTGCGCTGCTGAAGCTGGCACGCTCGGATGTTTCCTGGTGAGCTTCATCGTGTCTGGTTTGGCTTTCCTAATCAGTACCACAACAACTGCTCCCTCCCGGAGCATGTCAGATGAACACTGTTTTCCACACCTGCACAGGTTTTTTTTGTTTGTTTTTGTTTTCTTTCCAAAAATGAGTACTTTCATACATCAGTTCTTGCCCTGAAGGTTAATACCATCTTTGATAATCCCATCACACATACACGTCCCAAAGAAAGTGATGAAAATAGTCTTTTGAGTTGTTCAGCCTTCTAGCAAAGGAACTCGTGCAGAAGCAGGTTACAGCACTGCTGTCCGACTGCAGTCAGCTGGGTGCAGAGATGCCCAACAAGGTATTGAGCAAGCTGGCTCCACAGGGAAGCAGGATGGCCACATCCAGGCCACACCATCATCCAAATCTGCCCAGGAGCTAAGCAGGGGTGTCTGCCCAGCTGCGCTGTGCCACATCAACGTGCCAGTATGCCAAGGAGCATCTCAATGACAATGGAAAGCTCTCATACTTTTAATTATTCTGATAAAAAAAGAAAAAAGCTGTGAAACACCAGGAAAACATAAAAAGATCCTCCATCTCCCAGCTGTGGACCTATTTTAGTGTGTTTAATTTGAGGCTGGCATCAGCAAGATTTCATTCAGGTTACGCAAATGTTGCTGATTTAAGTGTCCAGTTCTGGACTAGGGCACTCACTTAGGAGCCACTTTGAGATCTAGAGTCCTTCACTTCCAAAAATTAGCTTCAACGGGGGGGGAGAAAAAGAAAAAAAAAGCAGTTGGAAGAAGCACAAAAGATCACTTCCACCTGCCCTGTTATCTTCCCACTTCAGAAAATAAAAGGACTGAAATTCCAAGCAAAGGACAAGGAGCAGTGGCACTGACTAATTAATCAATGAAATTAAGTGAGAAACAGAGAAAAGTAGCCATACGACTCTTAAAAACAGCAAAACACCCAAACACACACACACACAGACCCCGAGTCGGAGGAAAGCAGCGCGAGCTGCCGGCGATGCCAGGCATCTCGAGCTGTGAATCCACCTGCATCTCCCACTGAAAGGCGACGGCAAACTTACCCACGCTCTGGCCTGTTTCCCTCGTGCATCTCAGGCAATCACATAGTCCAACCATACTGAATTATTCCTCCAAATACATATATATATACACATATATACATCAGTTGCCATTTTTTCCATAATTAAGCCTAGCACACTACGCAACCATAACAAGATGTTGATTAATTTACTGATTTGATTTAAATGTATCCTGGCTGCGTCAATCTCCTCCCTCCAGATCTTCAGAACAACCTTCACTTCTTTAAATAAGGCTGGGGATGTAATCACTTCCTTCTCCTTTTCACGTATGCAGATAGGACAATTATCCAGACATCCATCAGAATGGCTCGCAGCAGCAAGAAACTCATTTTAAGCCAGTTTGCCACAAACACCGGCTGAATATACAAATGTGATCGAATGAGATAAACTTGCTGAAGATTATTACAGTGCTCCCTGCAACGCTCCGCAGAGCAAGAAAAAACCTGAGACAGCAGCAAAAAGATTTGCCCATCCTGGTCCATGCTCGCTGGCTGACACCCCCTTCTGCAGCAGAACCCTGACGTGTTTTAAAAGACTACGAGAAGCATTTTACAAGCATAAATCACGTTACATTACGGATAAGTAGGAACATTATGAGAATCCCGTTGTATATGAGCAGAAGCGTGACACACCACCGCAACGTTTGTCTCATCAGAGCAAGAGGGGGATGAAGGCATCTGCAAAAAGGCACGAGGACTCACAAATATGCTATTTTGCTTTCAGAGGTGGTGAGATCAAAAAGCTACCTGGAAAAGAGAGCAGGGTCAATATTTCAAAGCACCTACAAGGAAAAGAAAACAGACTTAAGTGCGTAAGCATGAGTACAACTTCCTTGCAGGTCGCCTTCTCTGAGTCCTGCAGAACACGACGCCCTGTGCAGTAGCAACGAGCACCAAACTCACAGCCGGCAGGGCAGCCACGCCATCCTCAACCAAGGTTTGCAGGCAATTTGTGGTCCATGAAATTCAGCCACATAAGCTGACTTACCCTCTCTGCAGCTACTAAACTGCAATAAAGGGACGCCATAAATAAATTGGCTGCTTTCCTGACTTCTGGTTTTTGCATCTCCAAAGCTGTCACAGGGCTGCTAAATGATTGAAGACTATCACTTCAGAAAAAAATTGAGATGTCCTTCCGGCAATAAAAATAAAAACGAAATTTACGACTGACCCAAATGCTATTTCTTCAAAGACAATATCTGCCAGCCCTCACAAAGACTACAGACCCTAATATTTCCGTTCTGGGCCATATGTGCCATTCTCAGGCAAAAATAAATTTGTTAACGAGTCTGCAAGAGCAGTTGGCACTTACTTATGCCAGTCTGTACTAACATCTTGAGACTTTCTTTAATAAGAAAAAAGAATGTTTCAGGAAAGTACAAACCCAGCAAAATATGCCGGAGATGCAGGGGAAAAAATAGTAATTCAAGGAAATATTTTAAATTCTTCCGCTAATATGTAACAGAAACGTTGGCAAAGTTTGTTGTTCATAAGCTTGGGGATCATCCAGAGGTCCTGAACATTTTAAACATTCAGTGTGACCATCTGTCACTGACATAGTCACTGAACAGAACGAGCAATTACTGAAGCCCTTCTCAGACATAATCTGTCAACCACATCCAGTTTGGCTGCCAAGAGAAATCAAGCTGAGGACTATGAAAGCAGATTGCCCTTCTGGGATATGGAAAGGGTCCACCTGAGCAGGTGAACAGGGGCTGGGAAGCAACTGGGATCCAAAACCCTCGCGACAGCCCCCAGGCGCTCACCAGGTTGCTCATCGTGTTTTTATGTATGCCGGTGTCTAATGCTCCATTGTCCCCTGCTCCGCACAGCAGGAAAGGGTAAACAAGTCATGCAGAACCAAACAGCAAAGCTAAAGACCATTTTAAGGATGGTGGCAATAAGGGCTTGGTTATGGTTTACAAAAGCGTTGGCAGGTTACTTGGAGCAGCAAAAGAAGCTCGATACTGTGAATCACAGAAGTTTAGTGCTGAACTTGTCTTAAGGACTTCCAAAATGACCATCGGAATACCATCCAGGAAGACGACTCCTCTTCCTCACCTTCACCACAGCTACATCGATGCGCTCAGGGACGTGTTGTGACAGCAGAGAACTGTCAAACCTTCTAATAAGAAGCAGCACGCTGACAGTCCTAATTGCCTTTAATTTGTGTCTCACCAGCCTGAGCTGAATCTTACTGGGGGAAAAATGCTGCAGACTCCAGAATGATCCTCTTAAACGAGTCCCAAACTGCTACACAATAAAAATCCCAAATGTTTCCTAGTGGAAATCCATGTAGCTAAACTGATTCACAGAGTTTAGCGCTGAAAGGGACCATTAATCATTTAGTTTGGCCTCTTGTAGAGAACAGTCCATTGAGTTTTACTCCATGGCTCATTTTTAACAAGATGCCTACGTAACATCCAGAGATGATTCGGCCAGCCAGAGAATCTGCCTCTCCTCTACAACTTTGTTGTAGAGCTACGTCAGCTCACTGCTAAAGACTGCATCTAGTTTGAATATATCGCACTTGAGCTTTGAGCTACTGTTTTCTCTTACACCACTGTGCACCAAAACAACCCTGGTCTTCCAACACTCACTATTTTCTCCCTTGATGAAGATATACTTCATCTTCTCTTCATTATTTTTTTTCCTGGAGACAGGGAGACTGTGGCTTTAAAGCCTCTTGTAAATGGTATTTTTCTGTATTCTTCAACCAAAATTAGCTCTCCTCTGTATCTGTCCAATTTTCACCATTTATTTTAAAGAGTGCAGGCAGCAGTCTAGGCACGGGATCAGTATGACCATTTTGTCTTCTTCAGAGCTGCTCATTTACAGAAATGAGTGGTTTAGTTTCAGTCCTCCCACATTTAAAACTTTGATTCTAGTTGCATAAAATATGTCTGAACAGGCCACAGCTCACCAAGGAGCCGGACCATTCTGCACAAGGGTTCAGCAACCTGCTACACCACTTAGACGTATGCAAGTCTATGGGGCTGGATGAGATCCACCCAAGGGTACTGAGGGAGTTGTTGGAAGTGCTGACCAAGCTGCTTTCCATCATTTATCAGCAGTCGTGGCTACCAGGGGAGGTCCCAGTCGACTGGTGGCTAGCAAACGTGACGCCCATCTACAAGAAGGGCCGGAGGGAGGACCCGGGAAACTACAGGCCTGTCAGTCTGACTTCGGTGCCGGGGAAGCTCATGGAGCAGATTATCTTGAGTGTCATCACGCGGCACTTGCAGGGCAACCAGGCGATCGGGCCCAGTCAGTATGGGTTTAGGAAAGGCAGGTCCTGCTTGACAAACCTGATCTCCTTCTATGACCGAGTGACGCGCTTAGTAGATGAGGGAAAGGCTGTGCATGTGGTCTACCTTGACATCAGTAAGGCTTTCGACACAATTCTTGCTTCCCACAGCATTCTCCTGAAGAAACTGGCTGCTCATGGCTTAGACTGGCGTACGCTTTGATGGGT
>VXAA01002624.1:1351135-1393496 GCA_013399115.1 Anseranas semipalmata | reverse complement strand
GTGCTCAAGGCCAGGCTGGATGGGGCTTTGGGCAACCTGGTCAGGTGGGAGGTGTCCCTGCCCATGGCAGGGGGTTGGAACTAAATGATCTTTAAAGTCCCTTCCAACCCAAACCATTCTGTGATTCTGTGCCATACAAATCTCAAGAAGCAAAACTTAATTTTTATATTTATGTATAGGCTAGTGGGAAGTCATGATTCTAGGAAAAAGAAGTGTGTATGAGGGAATCAATTCAAACTTGAGAAAAATAAAGTTACACTGCTTTCAGACAGGCTGAACGCTTCTACTGTTTACCTTGAGTACAGGAGAGGATCTTCAGCATAAGAAAAATCAAGGCCAAAGTCAATAATGAAGATGTCTTGTAATAACTAAATGCTATTTCCACCTCCCGTTACAAAAATCTTTTAAGGTTCAACACCCAGAAGAACATTTCCTTTGTCCCTTAACCTCTTTCCACACTCCACACAGCACTATCCATAAATCTCCATACGTTCCCTACAACATTTGGCAGGAGGTACCATCAAATGTACGTCATTTGAAACTCTGTGTCTCATCCCTGGACAGTGGCTTCTGCTAACCAGAGCACGGAACAGCCAAGTTTTACCTATTTTTCCTTCACCATTTGTCTCCTCTGCGCAGCTGCTGACGGATAATTTTTTTTTTCTTTTTTCACCAGGAATTGCATTTGTCTTGGCATCTTCTGCTTCTTTCAAATTTGCCTGATATCAATCACATCAGCAGGAGGGAGAGACAGCACAATCATGAAGGACTCATTTCCTTTATGATAGGACTCATTTCCTAGAAAATCAAGCTAAAACCATAATATAGCTGCTATCAACTGAATTTTAAATCTACATTCATCTCTTGGTAAGATAGCATTCATTTCACTCATTTCTAAAAAGACAGGGTTATTTTTCCCAAATCTAGAGGATATTGAAGAAATTATCATTGATATACTGGTGATCAAATACCTGAAAGCATAACCATGATCAAGATATCAATTTCTACCCTCCATCTTTCATGTAGCAGAAAATTATCAGTTCAGCAATATTCTGAGAGGGACGTGCATTTCAGAAAGAGCATAGAGTAAACTATGTATTGATGAAACAAGAGCATTTGAGAATAAAAAAATATGAAAAGGGAAAGAACTTATATTTTCATTCCCTCAAGTCCCATTACAAGAGAGTGTTCCTCTGGTTCCTGACATGACAGATTCGAGTCACATCACTGAATGCTTTCCTGGATATTCACACTCTACAGAGATGAGGATTATTTGGAAAAAAATGTCAAGGAGAAAAGGAAACAAATCACAAAATCACACGTACACTAATCTGCGTTGCTGTGGGAACAGTTTCCCTTTAATAACCACTACTTCTTAATTTCATAAATATTGAAGACGTGCAAAATTCAGCATCAATATAACACAGACTGAAAGCAGTAAAAATTTCCTCATACTAAAATTTATGTGATGTAAAACTTCATTAAACTTTCACAGCTATATAGTGTATAGCTAAAGTACATTCTCTGCCTTCTTTTCAGATCCCCAGTAAGAGTACGCACCACTGCACTATATGGAAAACATACAAACTAGCAAATCAATTTTGCTTACCTCCTCCCAAATCCTTAGAGATTTAAAATTCATGTATGATGCGTAAGTCACCCATAAAATCTCAACAGACCTTCCCCAACTCCATTATGGCAACAGGAGGGTGAGGAGGCTCTTGTCATGTGATGCCTCTGGTGATGACTGAGGCCCATACATACGATAAAAATCAATTACAAATATCTCAAAGAAACACCGTCCTGTCGGTGAGTCTCTCAGAGGCTTTAACTCACTCTGCTTTTCTTTCCTCTATTTCTTCCTCCCTCCTCATTATTCACGTTGAACTGAAGCTCAAATTCCACAAATCAGAGACTTTAAGGGAGCTCTTAAAGATGCATGGTAAAATGCTGCAACAAATAAAACAAAGTTAATGGGAAAATGCACAGATCTCACATGAGGTGGAGTGAGCACAGCTCCACACCTGCCCCGTGAAGACTACAGAGAGGTTCTGCGCATGCTGCAACCACTTTGCAGGAGAAGTTTCCTTTCCAACCTATCTCGGGTGAATCCCCTCTGCTGCCACAGATCACACCAGGGGAGTGTCTACACGGGTTTTGTAGGAAGCCGAAGACTGCAATCAACTGGACTGCATGAAGCCCATGTAGGTTTGAATTAGTTTTATTGAAAATGGGAGAAGCTTTCTGGGTATCAAATAGCTTTAGACACCTATAGCAAGAGTCCTTCATTTCTGTAATACATGCTTGCAATTCTACAGTGAGTTTAAATATCTGAATGTATCTTAGAGGAGTCAGATTGCAAGAGTCCCATTAGGGCTAATATGGGCAAAAATAAGTATAGACTGGAGTGGATTTTCTTCCTCCACAAGCTGTTTAAATTACTTGCTGTAAACATGAAGAATTAAAAAAAAAAGATTTCTAAATTATTTCCATGTTAGTACTCACAGGCCTTGATCCCACTAATAATTAGGCATACAGACATGTGATTAGTCAAAATGACTTCCATACATTTAGTGACATTTACATTTTTACAGTATGTGGACATATGGCAATATTAAGAGATTAAAATCTGTCAATATTTTTAATACAGACTTGTTTCTGAGAAAAGGAGGGAGAAAAAACTTGAAGGCTTTGATTACCACATAAAGCTAGTACTGTTAACTAAAAAAGCCATTAGCTCCTATGAAACCCAACTCCATTTTATCCAGCCTTGGTCTGCTGTACTCCGCTTTAAGGGCACTTCTAAGCTCCAAATCAACCTAGTCAGGGTTTTCCAATTATGCCAGTTTAATGGGATACCTTTTTTTTTTTTGGCCTGTGTGACTTCAATACCCAAACAGAACGGTCACCATATGTAGAACATCTATTTTCTATTGTTGCTAAAAATGCAGACGGTAAAAGAAAGCTCAGAGAGTAAGTCACACTGTGCAGAGAAAAGCCCGACTAGATGATTGCTTCTGAGGAAAATGCAGTTGCAGCAACTGCATAATACATAACACATCCTCCTCTTTAGAAATAGGATGCAAAAGGAGAAGGAGAAAGCTCCTTTGGACGTCAGAAGAATTAGCTCCACACACGTATGGAAATTCCATTTAGGATAAGAATCAGTGACAGGAAACAGCCAGGAGGGACTATTTGTACTGAAATACAAGCCATTAACTTGAGCCCAGCTAACAGCAAATGACTACACCAGCAACTGCTGGCTGCAGATAATTAGTTTAGAACCTATTTTAACATGAATATTTTATCGTGCAGCACAAAACTCGTTATGGAGAAGAATTAGAGAGCCAGGACGTCTGGAAGCACTGGAGAGGTGATCTGTCAGGTCCCTGTAAAGAGCCTTCCAGGAGAAAGAAAGTTTAGTGATTCAGTGAGACTGGATTTCATTAAAGCTACAACAATCCATTAAGGCCGTATCTGGTCGCAAGCTCAGGAGTGCAGGTAACTGTATTTTAATGACTTAACTATGTGCTGCCATACATACGCACACAGCAGCATTTACAGAACCACCTCAGCCAGTATTTTCCTTGGACATGCAGTGTTCATTTTAATCATGAGCAGCTAAAACATTCAGTAAATTCTTCCTGGGAGATTTAACAACTTGTCCTGTCCCTGCACCAGAAGTACACATCCTGGTACACGAAAGCAGGGCTGGTACATTAAAACCCGTCCTCCACACGCACAGTGAGGATACCGACCTCTGGGCAAGGGGAACATTAAAAAGGTGGCTCAGATGTCTATTTGCCACACTGGTTGGAAAAAGAACATAAAAAGTTCATTTCATGGGACTTCTCTATTTTTTTTCCAGCGGGCAGGAAATTAACTATAGATCCTAAAGACCTCGAGAAGCCTTAGTTGTAAAGAATGTCTCGATTAGTCAAAAATACTGTACCTTCAGTCTACAATGGCTTCTAGCTGGAACTGAACAGAAAAGCTGGAGCTTTAAAATAAAATAAAAGGAAGAAAGGCCCTTGCAAAATAATCGTGTAGGCATAGCAAATGCGAATCTCTTCTGATTTGTCCTGAAGTCGTTACCTATTACATTCAACTCCTTAAACTGCCTTTATCGTTTAGAGCCTGAACACCATCCAATATACATTAAAAATCATCTCATCTAGACAAGTATCTGCCACACACAGTTAGCATCTGTGGCGTGTTTTAAATGCCAGCCGCAAGCAGTCCTGGAAAGCAGAGGCAAGAACTTCAGATCTCCAACGCTTCTTCCCTCAGGTTATGAAATATTGCATATCTCCTCTCGTTGCCATCCGGACACCAGAACAAAACCTGAGAAATATAATAGAGTGCCAAAACTACAGATTATTGCAAAATAGGTCTGATAAAAGAACTGGGATCCAAAAAAATTGGGGTTTGGTGCTACTGATCTCAGTAACAGATGATAGAAATGCATCTCAACCATAGTCACCCATGAGAGCTATTCACAGAACATGCTTAGCTCCCTACTACTCTACATACTACACTTCATTGAACAAAAATACAGTTTCTCTAGCATTTAAGCTTACCCACAAAATAAGTATCCTTCATTGAGGAAAGACATGAAAAAAACAAAGGGTAACAAAAGAAGCACCACAGGAGACTGTGGGTGATCACTAGAAGAGATTTTTAGTTGCCAATGTAAACAGTTGTGGTCATGAAGATGGAGCAACTCCCCTAGGGAAAAATATGAAGCAAAGAGCTTCTAGCCTACTCAGCAGGTCTCTGTCGTTCTCTGGAGCACCTAAATATGTTGCTGGATCTAGTGACTGGGGTGCACATGCAAGGTCTTGCACCCACAGGCTCTTATTTCAAAGCCTGAATATTCACTGTCTCTATAAGGGAGATGGAAAGAAGATGGTGTCGTGCCACGGCAGGAGCGTAAAGAAATTCTAGCAAGATTCCTTTAATTCAGTGACGTCAAACTCTTATTAGCATGGAAGATACCAGTTCCTGGTTTACACCTACCCAGCTGAATTGGGTAACCTGCTCTTGCCTACAGGAGACCTCAGTTGCATGGGTCAAGGAAAGCCCCTATCCAAAATTCCCTGCAAAAATGTTAACCAAAGCTTTACACTTATCACAGCTGTCCCTGTGAGAACTTTCTAAAGCCCTACTCCCTGCCATACAGAGATTTCACAGAATCACAGAATCTTTTAGGTTGGAAGAGACCTTCAAGATCACCCAGTCCAACCTAAGACCTAACACTAACAATCCCTCCACTAGACCATGTCTCCAAGCTCTGCATCCAAACGTCTTTTAAATACATCCAGGGATAGTGACTCGACCACTTCCCTGGGCAGCCTGTTCCAATGCCTCACAACCCTTTCAGTAAAGAAGTTTTTCCTAATATCTAACCTAAACCTCCCCTGGCGCAACTTAAGCCCATTCCCCCTCGTCCTATCACCTGGTGCTTGGGAGAAGAGACCGATCCCCACCTCGCTACATCCTCCTTTAAGGTACCTGTAGAGAGCGATCAGGTCAGCAGCATCCAAAACAACTGCATGATTATTTTAATAGAAGCTAATGCAATTCTCTGACTATATGAGAGTGGAAAGGTAGATATGGCAAGAGATTTGGAGCAGCTTTAGGTACTTTTTCATTAGGGCAACAAGTTACTTATCGCAAATGTGCAGGTAAAACCACAACCAACTTTGGGAAGGATCTAACATCCAATGAGCAGATGTGTAGTCAAAACAGCAGTGATGAACTTGGAAGAATTTTCTCAAAGCTGGATGGTACCATTCTCACCAATCACCAGGCAGCTATCAATGGGAAAATTTCAGAAGACAGCCCTAAAAACATAAAAGAGCTATGCCATGCCCATATTATCACAGCAACAACCTATATACATGAGAAAAGTAATCTTTGAAAGCAACAAGAGAGAAAGCAGTATGTTGGTAACACAACAAGAAAGAGAGGGCATGTCTATAGGTCTTCCTACCTAGAGCAGAGCTATAAGCCCTAGACAACATTCTTCACTAAAGAAAAGCAGGCCAAAGTTGTATCCATCAAGAGTGGCTTTTTAAGATTGCCAAAACTCCACGCTGTGCATTTGCTCTTCACAGCACTAGACAGGCTGTACAGACTAGGTTTGATGACACAGCAGTGAGAAAGGCTCTGTACCTAGAAGGAATCCATCCTGCAGGCATTGCAGAAGCACATTTTATTTAACTACTGATGGTGGGATGGCCAAAACTGTTCAAAGGATGCGATGAACCAGCACCAGCCTTGTTCGTTCGCTTGTTAACATCTGGGGAGGCACACAGCAGCACAGGGTGTTCAACATAACTGGCTCTTTACCGAGCGCCCTGCTATGAGAATTAGCACATCGTGGAGACAGACCAAGTCCAGTAAAACATAAGGAACATGTCTCCTTGCCACATCACCTAGCTATTGAGCTAAACAGTCCTACAATTAACTGTGATGTAACTACATGGCTTTACATCACCCAAACCAGTAACACAACTGCTTGAAAACAAGATTGTTAAAAATTATTATATTTAGTTGTGTGGGTATACATATATATTTTTTTAAAGAAACTGGCCTTAACAGAATAAAACTACCGCAGATCATTCATATGATGTACTTTCCTTGCTTTTTTAATCATTCAAAATTGTAAATGTTATTCATTACATCATTATTTCTGAACCATGAAGACACATTTAAACCAGTTAGCAGTATTACTTTTAAAGACATCCAAACTCCTTTAATTCCATCTACTCACAGAAGCTGAATCAAAACAAAAATTATTCTGTCTTTTCAGAGACAAGAAAGCGCTTGGAGCCCACCTCACCCCCACTAATGAGGCGGTGGAAACACTTGTTCTGTATTACTGACATGCTCATTAAAGCCATTTGTTTATTTTTTTCTTCTTCTTCTAGTAATTACTGTAACAACAGTTAAGTCACATAAAACTTCAGTCTTTACCACTGCCATCTTATTTCTTATTTCATTGCTGTACTTATTTTGCTTTATCTCTTGGGCAAATTCAGTGATTGAAAATCAGCTTGCCTACAGGTGGTGGAAACCCAGAAAGAGTCACCATATGGAGACCCATATGCTTTGGCACTGCATCAGCATGTGACAGCACTGTGATAATACTGCAGAACAACTGAGGGACACTGCATTACTTCTTTCTCTGACTGACCTCCAGTATTTAAATTTTAATCCCATGCCACAGAAGGCATTCACAACACTGCATGACGTCGAGTGTAGTGGAGCCAGTTTTCACTCTTTCACTTAACGTGAGTTGGGCAGACAGGGATAGAGCCAAATCCTGAAGGATTTTAATATGCTGTCAATGTTAAGTACTCATTTGGTCCCTTTGCAACAATGCTATGCCAACACCAGCTCTTAGACCTTGGGCTTGCTGCTATGAGCAGCCACTATAAGGTTACCATAACTCAAGAAATGGGTCCAATCTTACAAGCATTGCAAGCTCCCATCTCACTCTTACGTATCAGCTAAGAGAAGAATATGACTATGTGTAAGATTTGGCATAGCGCTTGTACAAAGATCCTGCACAAAGATCTGTGGCTAACTGTAATACAACACACTGAAACTCAAAATAGGAACTAAACTTGCTTGCTTGGGCTTAACGCATCAATGGTTTTCATGCATCTCACTTTAATCTCAAATAGGCATTTAACGGGAACCTTTTTCACAGCTAAAAAACTTTCAGACAAAGCTCAGCTTCAGATCCCCTTGCTTTTATCACTGGTACAAGGCAGAATAAGAAAGCACAGAATGAAGCACAAGATTTATCCCCCTAATAACCTAAATCTGATCTCTGTGTTCTTTCATACTGCTAAACGCAAAGATAACTAAAACATACTCCTCCAGAAAAATAAACTGGGAAGATAACAGAGATTTTTTTTTTTTTTTTTAAAAGACTTCAACCCAGCGGATCAATATCCTGTTGCTTAAGAAAAGGAATGTAAAAGAGATGGTGCTTTAATTTCCATTTCAAGAACTGGGTCAACATCACCTACCATTCAGCAACAGCTAAAGTGCTTTTTAATTTTGTCCTCGTGCCAAAGCATTCAGAGAACAACAACCAAAAGGACAAAGCCAAAGTTCAAAGATTCAAGACACAAAGCAGAGCTGTAGCTCTTGTACAGATGGGACACTGAGCTGTAACCTCATTTAATTTGTTGCAAGGAGATGTATTCAGAAATTCCTGTTAATGGCAAAGAAAAAAAAAAGAAAAATGAAACTGGCACTCAAAAATCAAGATGTTGGGATAAGAGAATTTAGGGAAATAGCTGTCACACAAAGGGGTAATGAGCGTTTGGCAGAAATCTCTAAGATAGGTCATTGCACCAAAAAGCATTTTGCAAGAAATCCACTTATGGACATGTTGAAAGGATTACAGAGACTGGGGTGAAAAAAGAAAACAAAGAGGCTGTTTTTTCAGGTCACTCTAGATCTAAGAAATTGCCACTCGTCCTGAAATAAATTGAATAGTGGGTAACATCCTATATTCTTACCTGGACACAGACATGAGTTTGTACTCAACTCTTCTCCAAGTACCATATCTGGAGCAAAAGAATAGATGTGAGGAAGAAAAGCGTATCATAGCTGCTGACTTTTCCTACATGGCTATAAAATAGCTCCTAGATTACCGATGAGTTGTATCATTTGATTCTTTCAAGACAGCAATATCAAAAATAGGTCACAATACCACTGAATCCTGTGGGAAAGGTTTCAAAGGGAACTCAAGAAATGGTGTGTTAAGCGACGGGAGTCTGTCCTTTCACATCCATTCACTGTCTGCTGGATCAGATATGTGCAGGGATCTTCCTCCAGCACTGAAGGCTGCATTACCAAGTGGCACTGGATTGTCCTCCTCCTCCTCCTCCACTACTAACCTGGGGTACAGGTTAATCCTTGCATGGGAAACTGGGACGCTGCATGAATGGCAAAATGCTGGAGCAAGAGAGGGAAGGCTGCTAGCTGCAAGGTGGAACTAAGAGAGAAAACAGTCTCCTTTCAGTTCAATCCTCTTCCACTGTTCAGGCAAAAAGCCTACCAAAAAAAAAAAAAATAGGCACAGAAGGCAGGAACCTTTACAAAGAAAAATGAAACAAGAGTCAGAGAAACAAAGCATAATTTGTGTAAATACACAGTAATCCAACCCAAAATGAAGGATACTGTATCCAACAGGTATAGAAGCAGTTTAACCCATGCAGGGAAGCTGTGGGTTCTGCACGATTCGTTATGAATTCTGGACAAGACACTCGGATCCTGTGGATCAGTACATCACCAAGACAGCCTACAGTCAGGCTATACAATACAGCCTTTGGTACTGCACATAAATGAAGGAAAAAACCTCTCTCTGCCTTTTCTTTTAAATTCTGAAAAATGGACTTAGTATCACAAGACTCACAATGACTAAGTAGCAATATTTGCGAAACACTTCAAGAGCCCTTACATGATGACAGTATTTAAGAGAAAGCTGTGTTAACTTGCAGGTATTTTTTAACTTGTAAAGATCTCTATGGTCCAAAGAAAACAGGGACAGTTAGCACAGTATATGGGAACTCAAAGACTAAATGAATTTAAAAAGAGAGATGAGAAAAACAGTATATAACCAGGATGATAAAAATACATAAAATTGTGGCTTTGCTAAGGAGATTGAACTGTTTGCAGAAAAAGCCTTGGGAATTTTTGGTAATAAACACAACTTCGACTTAGCAATTAAAAAAAGTGTTTATAAAAATAAAGCTGTTCTTAAACTTACAATGTTCCTCCAACAGTTTCCTTAGGGAGCAGAGATGTAATTGTGTATAAACAGCTGAAATTACTCTTGTTTGTAAATTGTGTCATTGCTTTTCATTTTCCCTGTGTGGCAGTTCCAGGAAATCTTCAGCAACAATTTGTTGATAAATAATACACCCCAAAACCCAATAGTTTTTCTACCATATGTGGATATAATAAGAAAAAGGTAATAGTTTTTGGTTTGTTTGTTTGTTTTCCTAATCTATAAGTGCAATACAGCTTGCAAAAAAGTACTGTATCAGAATAACACTCCTGAATGACGTAGAAGCCAGATAACTTGTGTGGGGATTGTGGGTTCAATTAAAGCCTTAGACAAACAGGTGCCAACACATTATTTATCCATAAAAAAAACAATATTACTTTGGTACTAGTGATTTCCATACAAACACATCACCATAAGACCTCACAACAAGATAGATATAAAACACATGCTAAAAAATGAGATTGCTGTACATCTATCCCTAGGTGATCCCTCTGGGTTCGGACAGAGGACAGACTTACGCTCATTATTATGCTTTCCAGACTCCGCTACAGCCTTAAAATTGCAGGTCAGTAGCTGAAAAACCCAAACATAAGATGATTTTAGAACCAGACTTCAACTTTGTAGCTAAAACCTGCCTTTATATCTGCTGAGCTCCAGTATGAAGCTGACACCTGCAGATGCTGCTGTGGCCATTTGGAAGATATGCCTGAATTATAAAGCCCATTCTGTTTTGCAAGTAGCTTCTGCAATTCTCCTTCACAGGGGATCTTGAGAACAAATGCTTCCCAAGCCATCAGAGACTTCAGAGAATAAAGAAGGCTTCGCCATCCCTGCTTACTCTATATTCCATTTAGCCTGCCTCTGTGTTAAGCACTGCACCTTTTGAACACAAGGTCTCTTTCCATCACCCCTTTTCAGATTTTCTTCCAGCTGTCCAGTGCCGCTAAGCTCTTGTTCATCCGCTTCTTCAGATGGCAGAATTCAGAGGCAGGAGGTGCTGAAGGCTGACAATTCTCATCCCAGGTCGTACGTTATTTGGATGTGATTTTGAATATATTTTACAAACAGACCAAAAAAGAGAAAAGCACAGGAGGAAACAGCAGGCTGAGCTTATTCCCAAAGAGTGGTTTCTTTGACAATCGACCACGTCAGCACTGCAAGCAAAACACCAGGGTAGAGAAGACACCAGGGCATTCTGGTTTAAGGCCTTCAATTAAATCCAGGGCTCACTAATGAAGGCTGCACACAGGAACTGGTTGTTTCCAATACATGCATGCTCTTGTACTTTGCTGTTTTCGTTAAGAGGGAGCCTGCATTTTCTTTCCTTTCTTTTTTTTTTTTTTTTTCTTCCCTCCATGCTGTATTTTGAGGGGATAGCTGGGAAATCAGCCCAGGGGACAGGTGGGCTCTTGGGAAGGCTGTGCTGAAACAACAGTGCCCTGGCAGGACCCTGGTGCCAGAAGCAAGATGTTAACCTTTAACCAGGCCTGGTGACAGCAAAAGAGGATGGAAGCACCTTTTAGCTGCCATCATAACTGGTTAAAGGTTAACTGTAAGTCTCCTCGACAGGGCAGATCTGCCACTGACAAATACCATATGACAGTCTTTTTTCTTCACTTTAACAAGGCTTGTATGGTCTGTCATTAATTAAGTCTAATGCCAGCAAAGTCTATGGCAGTCCTGACTCAATCCTAACACCAAAAGTTGGGCAAAAACCCTTTGAGAAAGCACTGCGTGCAGCTGAGGGAGGAACCAGTGAAAATATGCTTGGCAAATCAAATTGTTTGTGTGTCCATTCCTGTATGTAGTGCAAAGCGACTCAACAAGGCCTTGCTGAGCCCGCACGAGCAACAATGAGCTTGGTCTTCAGTGCAGAAAATGCATCACAAACCTCTTTGCCTGATGCTCGTTCCATCACTGAGTCTTAAATGCACACACATGTATGCACACATGTACATAATTCTAGCATAAATATACTTCCTTAGTGTGGAGAAATTTAGAGGTTTACACAGGCATTTAAATCAGCGCCTGGCTAGCTTCGTTCTGTCACTCTGACTCCTGTCACGCCACTGGGCGCCACTGCTGGTTAACTTGCAATTCCGGCTAATTGCTAATAAATTACCAGAATGCTCCTAGCACTGGACTGGAACCTTTTGTGCTTACAGTTAAACAAACAGAATGTCAATTTGGGAGAAGCAAATTATTCTTTAAAGGACACATGGTCGACCCACAGGTAGGCAAATGCCTCCTCCAAATTCAGTAGGGCACTGACTGGTTTGATGAATAACAGCAGTAGTAATATTTAATGCTAATGCTTTGTACTTATGCTTGTAATCCACAAAAAAAAATTAATTTTATATTCTATACAGTTTGGTGGCTAAAGACACATTCACTGGCTATCATAGGTAACGGGAGGCTATTTGACCTGTATGTGCACATAGCCACACACAACTTTTGAAGTAGAAATACAAGGCACAGGCTGTGTTTCTGCAAGCACATCCACGGCTGGAGGCATCAGCATTCAGTTCCAGAGCCTGCGTCCTCCCAGCAGTTCTGCACCCGCTTCCAAAATCATTGTTGCCTCTGCCAAAACCTAACAGCCACCCTTTCTGCTGAATTGTGGAAGCACTTGTCTGTCTTCTGAGCCCAAAGATGTAATGATGGGAAGGTCAGACTAGAAACTCAAATGCTTTACTCTCTATCTTCAGAGCAAGGTGCTAATCATCCTGAAACAAATTCACACATCACCTACAGTTTGTACATGTAACTGGACTGCTTCTTTGGGTCTGCACGAGCAGTAGGCTTGGTGGGAAGTGAGCATGCAGGTAGAAAACAGAGAAAAAGGAAGAAATAGAGGCAATAACCAAGCAACACCCGGGTTAATGATGCAGCGAAGATTTATCCCAGGGATAAAACGGGCTGTGCTTTGATACATGGTTCTCTGCATTAAACATCAGTTCACATTCTCTCCCTTTAATGATTTCCCACCTTCCCAATCTTCACAGTCTTAAATACCAATTCTTAAATACTTTGTCTCATTAACATTGAGGGCCTAAGCAGTTAATGTGAGCAATGCTTCAGCCTAAAACCAGGTTTCTGTTCAAGTCCTAATATTGTGTTGAAGAAAAATAGGGAATACATGCACGTGTTAATGCAATTCAATAGCATGCGGATAAAAACCAGCAGAGAAAACAGTTACAAGCCCTTGATTAAGGCCTCCATTAAACTATCAGGCCCCATCAAAAACCCAGCTGATGAGAAGCTATTTGGCCACACACAGAGCTGTGATTTCCATCCACTTTAATAATCAGGGAGTTCAGATTTACTGTTAATGTGACATTGATGAACAGGAATGACGCTAATGTGACATTGATGAACCGGAATGACAGTTCAGGCTTGATTAAAATTAGCCACAGCTCTTCAGCACAGGACAAAACAGAAGGGCTTGACATATAACTTGCAGCTGAAATACTTCCAAAGCAAAAAGAAAGAAGAGGGTGAGGCAAAGGGTAACATGGGGAGAAAGTAGCAAAGGTAGCCACAAGGGATGTTCTCAGATCAAATCCTGGGTCCTTCAGGGAGTATCATCATCTCAAACCTTCCTCTCACTGCTCATTTCATCTATTCTTGATTTGTCTACATGCTCCTACAAAAGCCACTACCAAGCCACTGCACATATTCCCTATTTAAATCTGCCTTCCAGAAGCTCTAGGAAATTCTCCCCAGCTTGGTGCCACCTGACAGATGTTGCTTCCCCCTCTGCTCTCTACTCTTTCTCCTGTATGCACTCCACCGAGAGCCAGCATGCCATCAACTGCCATGTAACGAGTTCATTAAGTGATGCACTTAATGGTCTTCTACCCATTTGAAGGTCTTTCATCTCAAAACACATGCCTCTGTTTCTGCAAATCCCTTAGTTAACAGACAAACGGGTTTGAAGTAAGATTTTAATGCAGATGGCAGAAGGTGGGCACCTACACACACTACCTCATACTCACATTTATCGCTCCTGATGACTTAGCTTTAGTACCCCAGGACTGAAAGTACAAGGCCAGAAGACTTATCAGAAGCTCCAAAGCGAGTCAGCACTAGATCTGGAAACAGGACAGAACAGTTCTGACTGAGAATTAGTAAAACAAATTACAAAGTTAAATAAGCTGACTCCACCCTTTAAAATCAGACTTCCAATAGTAAACCCCGTTTCTAACAGGCAATGCATACTGGCTCATCAAAACTGTCTAAAAATGTTCACAGGAACAATAAAGAAAGCACTAAGACACATACAAGCTCAGGACTGGATTCTGTTCACTAATACGCTTCCATAAACAAGGAGAAGCACATCCTGCACCTGGGGAGGAACAGCCCCAGCCCCAGGACATGCTGGGGGCACCCAGCTGGAAAGCAGCTCTGCAGAAAAGGACCTGGGGGACCTGGTGGGCACCAAATTGAACATGGGCCAGCAATGGGCCCTTATTCCTGAGAAGGCTGATGGTATTCTTGGCCACAATAGGCAGGAAATATTGCCAGCAGGTGAGAGAGGTGGTCCTTCCCCTCTACTCAGCATTGGTTGAGGCTGCACCTGGAGAACTGGCTCCGGTTCTGGGCGCCCCGCTTTCGGTGGCCCTGCTTGAGCAGGGGGGATGGACCAGACGACATCCAGAGATCCCTTCCCACCTTAACCATTCTGTGTGATTCTGTGATAAGGCTTAAACTTAATAAAGCTACATCAAGAAGTTCAGCTCCACACACTCCACAAGCACCAACCCTGTCCACAGCAAAGTTCTGGGAGCATCAGAGCTACACATTCACGGGATAACAGCCTTGTTAAAAACTCAACACTAACATCTGAGAACATACAGCATTTATACAGCAGTCAAAAGCAATCTCCCAGCTTTAGTTTCCAGCTGTGAATTAGTTGAAATGGTCCTAACCTTCTGTAGTTACATTACTTGTTCCTTTTATAAACAAAATATTCTTTCATTCATGATATAATTTCCTAGATTATCCATTATTAAAATTCCCCTCTCAAAAATGAATTTACATCTGAATTATCTCATTACTTCTGAACAAGCCAATTATTGCCTCTAGTGAACAAAATAATTAGACTTGTGCTCACTGCATTCGAGATCTTCTTCAGCAGTCCCAGTGTAATCACAGTCCCAGAACACAGAACTACAGAATGCAAAGACACAAACATATACATGCGCACAGAACAAGTAAACGGAGCAGCATTTTTTCTCCTGAATATTGTTTTTCAAATGAATAAGCTAATTTTTAGTGTATATACACACTCGTGTTAAGAATGCACAATGCAAAAATTTAAACTCTTCTCATCAGTCAGTATTGACAGCAGCAAAGAACCTAATCTAATTTGTTTCTCCAAAACCAGAGTCAGGATGTCTCTCTCTGTTGACATTTTGTCTGTGCTATCACAAATAGCAACAGAAATGGGTCTAGAGGGGAAGGTGTATGAAGAGCAGCTGAAGTCAATTTGTGGGTTTGTTCAGCCCAGAGAGGAGGAGATGAGGGGAGGCCTCATGGCGGCCTGCAGCTTCCTCACGAGGGGAGCGGGGGGGCAGGCGCTGAGCTCTGCTCTCTGGTGACAGCGACAGGACCCGAGGGAACGGCGTGGAGCTGTGACAGGGGAGGGTCAGGCTCGGGGTTAGGAAAAGGTTCTTCACCAAGAGGGGGGTGGGGCACAGAACAGGCTGCCCAGGGCAGTGGTCATGGCACTGAGCCTGCCGGAGGTTGAGAAGTATTTGGACAACGCTCTCAGACATAGGGTCTGATTTTTGGGTGGTCCTGTGTGAAGCCAGGAGTTGGACCCGATGATCCTTGTGGGTCCCTTCCAACTAGGGATATTCTATTAGTCTGTGACTCTATGAAATATAAAAATGCTTGAAGATGCAAAATATTTCCAGAGGTTCAGGATTCATTTTTAGATTTTTTTTTTTTTTTAAAGATTTTCTACTACATTTGTAGTAGAGAATATAGAATTTGAAACATTTAAAAGTTTCTTCCAATAGACCAATACCTTCTCTTTCTATGAATGGCTGGCTTTGTCAGCAAGCATCTAAGTTTCTATTTTCACTACAGTATTAATAAAAATGCTTCAGTATAGGACTATTTCCAGCCTTTGTACCACAATGAAATACAGCTGTAGGTCTACCTTGCTAAAATATCCCTTACAAATTCAGAACTGTATCTTAAGCTCACAGGAGGTTGGTAAATCAAGCTACTACATTTAACATCTGCCTGGATGGGTATTTGTGAAGCTCCAAGTTCCATTACTCAGCTGCCTTACAACCCCTGAATGGTGGCCAGTGGTTTAAGGGGTACAGGGGAGAGAAAAAAATACTTACCCTGAAGTCACACATGAAGCTGGCTGGCATCAGCTGGAAACAGAATCAATGCAATGTTTTACCTGAGCAACCAACTTTCCCACCCTGATAAATACTTTGCATTTGTTCCAGTTTCAGATCTTTGGACATGCAGATATAAAATATTATTTAGAAAGAAGCTAATTCTCTATTGACTTTGATGTTTTTACAAGACTTTGGGCTTTCAGGATTCCTGCATTCTCTCGGTCTCTTCCAAAATAGGAAATGCCACGCTAACCTGCATACACAACAACCATATCGACATGGGTGTCACTTATCCCTTTCCATTTATTTCACTATTATTAGCTTTGAAAATCTCTCAGTAATCCCCTGAACTTTGCTGTTTGGAAATCAGTTGACATCCCAACTATGAAATACGATCACTCTATCATTCTGGTTACTTTCTTACATTCCTTCCCCTACATATGTCAGCCCTAGCATGCTTTTAACACCTAATACATCACCAATGTGTAGGGTCAGAGGCTAATGCTTTATAATATGTGAAAACAGTGTTTCCCAGCTGCTTTCAGGTGATATAAATCACTGATACCAAACTCTAGTGGTTCTTGCAATAGCGGTTACTAAAAACAGACAAGAATGGATGTGGGGTGAACGGAGTCAAAATGGCAATTAGTGATATACATGTTTATGGACCTAGTCCACCTGACGTACCTGGAACAGAAATTAATCAATTTTAAAGTCTGTGGCACATACAACATAGTTGTTTCTCTGTACCAAACTCTGTCAAGGGAAAAAACAGAGCTTCCCAGCAAGGTCCTTCATGTATTCAGAGTATGTATTTCTAAACATGCCTTCTGATAAGCTTCCAGCTATGTAAACAATATGTCTTTTAATACCAATTTGACTCCAATACTGGACTCCATTAGTCTTTTTTGACAAAGGAGATGAAGTGGAACTAAGTAACATCTTTGTACTTGTCAAGCAAGTGACATAAGGATAAAATGGAAGCAGGTACTTAAACAACAAAGCAGACAGCTAAAACCATCACCTGAGGTTCAGCATCTAAGAACAGTTATACCCTGCATCCCACATCAACATTATGTAGAGGTGAGCACAGAGAACCAAAAGGCAAATATTCAACGGTAGATGGATATTGCTCGATATTCTTTTAAATTTACTGCAAGATAAAACATAGAAGACCTTGGAATTTTCTTTCTTTTGAAAAAAAGAGGGGGGAGTACTTACAGGCAATAAAGAATTGAAAGTGACAAGGACAGGCATGCACTTATTTTCTTGATCTGCCAAATCTTTCTGGTTTAAAAACAATGCTTATACTGCTGCAGTAACAACAGCGGTAGTGATTTAGAAACCTCACTTTCAACCAAGCATCAGCTGGAAGTAGAGAACTTCCACAGGCTACAAAACTCAGCTGGAAACGGTCTAAATGATTCCGTGCTAAGCTCTATTATCAGCACTTGACAACCATCAGTGCCTTAATTTAAGGAATATTAACATTTAAGGAATATTAGCATAAACTAAGCTTAGCCATTTTTTCCATCTGTAAAATAGGGGTAACATCACCTTGGCTTTGCAGATCTTTGTGATGCACTTTGCTGAAAATCATCATATATCATAATTCACAGGAGATAGGTGAGTACCAAGAGCAAAAGAAAGATGACTTTGAAAAGGTATTTATGCGAACCAGGCTGAGCCCTAAGGTTCCCAGAATGAGCTATTTCCTAAAGGGGCGAGAAGACAAGTGGCAGAGAAATACGTGACTTAGGCCTTGCCATGAAAACGTGTCTCCACTCTTCATCTAAACACTAGGAGAGAAGTATAAAACATCTCCTGTCTGAAGGAGTATTTTTCCCAGATGAGAAAGAGAGCAACCAACTTTCACGCTTAGTTCCCCTATAAATGACCCTGAAGGCGCATGATGAGCGACGCTGGAGGAGCCTGACTCACAATTTCATTAATGATTTGCAAAGCCTCTCTGCCAGCTGTCAAAATGAATACATGGCTTTAACCTCAAATTTCTGAAGCAAAAAGATTCATTTTTATATTTCGTGTATAAGTCAACAAGCAGAGAAAATCAGATACCTCACATCTGCTTCTGGGGCCTCTTGGATCCTTCAGTGGTTCCCTGCATTACATACAGCAGGAATTTCTCCTGCCACTAACCATTAACAGCACAGTACACAACATATTGGAGTATAATAAAAACAATGCAACCCTCGTTTATTAGCTGGATGAGAAGCTGTCAAGGCAGTCGGCTGAGTAAGATGACCCATCAAGAAAGCCGGAGAAACAGAAGATGAAGAGGTTTGGTTTTTTTCCCCTTCAGTTAGAAATGATGCACCAGTTAGAAATGATGCACTGCTCCAGCTACAGTACGGACGATTGTAAGTGAAGAGAATTGGAAGGAAAGCTTTACCTCTCCTTCCTTCCCCCTCTTGCCAGCACTATTTATGTAGAGTGCTTGACAGGACTTTGTAGTCTTACTTTTTTGCTGAGCGAGGTTTGAACTTCTCTCTTTCACTTCTCCACGTGGCCCTGCCCTCCTCTATACAATCCAGGCTATACTGCACATGCAATCTAATGTATTATGTTTCTCAATTATTTATTTTAAATTAATGAGCTGTTTCAAATTGAAGATGAAAAGCAAAGTCTCCCTTTCTTTTTGGAAGGGCAGTACAATAACACTGACAGTACCAGATGGCTGCCTCCTTAGAAAGCCAGACAAAGCAAATGCATCCCTCAGTGTCCAGAATGTCAGATGCAAGCATCAAATAGAAAAGGTCCAAGCAAATACATACGGTTATTGCTTCTCAGAAACCATGAACATTTGCTAGTCCTGTCAAAGAACAGATTATATTTTCCCCCCTCCAATACCCTGAAATTTCCGAGAAAAGCTGAAAACACTGAGGTGTCTTGGTCTCACCAGGGAAATAATTTTCCACAGCTGATTTGATCTGTGAAAACATTAACCTAACAGCAGCAGCTGTGCTCAAAAAGGAAAAGACTTCTCTGAAATAGCATAGCACTGATTGTCTCGCAGACAAGTTCTGTTAGAAAGCCTATGAAACCCAAACTGCTGCTAATTTGACGTGCAGAGAAAAGCTAAGATCATGGTCAACCAGTGAATCAAAGTGTCAGTTCTGGGGTATCTACCGGGAGCAGAAAACAGCGTGGTCAAAACACACGCAGCTTCCCCACCACCACCTACGTGGATCTGGTTATTTTTAAATGCTTCAGTTAAGGTGCTCCTGACAGCTGTGTTCAGAGTACAGCACTAGCTGAAATAATTATAGACAAAGGCTGGAGCCTGCACTGCTGCTACCCAAACTGTTTTTGCCCTGTGGCTTAGTTTGGTATGAAGATTTATATTTTCCTGAATAAGCCCTAACAGCAGTATCTGACCAATTTAACTCAAAACCATTTTGTTGGAAGAAAGCTGGTTCTACCTCTATTGAGGTTATTTCCTTGAGAAGTGCAGAATAGACCCTAGGAGATGTGAAAGGCTTCCCAGTACTCGCGCTTCATGACCGACCAGCTCCGTAGGCAGCCTGATTCAGCACCCAGCCCAGCTCCAGCAGCCACCTCTTCTCCCTCACCCTACAACACCTATTTCTTTATTGAATGCATCTCCAATTCTCCTGTGAGTGCTGACAAAAACTTTAGCAAATGCATGTTTACGTATAAAACTTGTTAAGTAAGAAAGCCACAACGTTATCCTCCACTTTTAGCTGAATTTCTAAGGAAAATAAGGTTGATGCATTTCTATTTATCTAGGCACCCCAGACCACTAATCCTAGTCAGTAACTCCCAGTCTGCAATGACTTCTGGGCCCTCAAAAAAATTTACCAGAGATGTAGAGACCTCCAGGATGCGAAGCTGCTGAAAGTTTCATAAAAGACTGGAAGGTGGGGGCGAGAGACCCCAGCTGAACGTCCCAGCTGAAGGAAAAACTCAACTCATTCCCTTCTTTCCAAGAGGCACGGCAGGGTATTTCTGCTAGAGACAGAATTACAGACCTTTGCTCCAAGCCAATGTTCCCATATTGAGGAGCAGTAGTTTCATCAGGATCATACATCTTCCAAGTAACTCAAAAACTCTTGGCTGTATCCTGTACATTCCTTAGAAAGGCACCTCGTTTCAGCATCTTAGGAAAGCACACCCTGTTTGCCTTCCAGTCTCAAATTTCCCTTCCGTGTACTTAAATTAATACATATACATGAGAAATTCACGTGAAAATTATTCAACTCTACCTTTACTTTACCACTCAGTGAATTCACTTAGTGAAATTCAGAGGCTGTACATGTATTTTCTAAAAGATTGGGCACCACGAATGGAAAATAGCTTTCCTCCAGTTATCTCTACAGGAACCAAGGGCTCAGCCCAACCAGAACACAAACATCATAGCATGTTTCGTGACATTTCTGATGCACTGAGGAAAAGCGGAAGTATTTTAAAGTAAAATAGGTCAGTTGAATGACTTTGAAAGTCAAGTTCTACTCAGGAAAAAAAAGAAAAAAAAGACAAAAAGCATGCATCCAAATTTTCAGGACTCATTCACTTTCTCCAAGTGATGATTTTCAAAGCCTTGAAAAGAAGTTCCCAACCAGGGAATGGCTGATCAAAAAAGGAAGAAAAAAAGGTGACAGAAAATATCTGTGCCAGCATAACTATT
This sequence comes from Anseranas semipalmata, assembly GCA_013399115.1. NCBI lineage: Eukaryota > Metazoa > Chordata > Aves > Anseriformes > Anseranatidae > Anseranas > Anseranas semipalmata. The sequence continues at coordinate 1,372,648 of VXAA01002624.1, read as the reverse complement.
AAAGGAAAGTTGCATTTTGTCCTAATGCGTGATGTTCTTTGAAGACATTTTTCTTTTCTCTCAATATGCTGTCTGTTGTGTTGCTTTATATTCCTCATGTCTGTCCATCTGTTCCGCTGATCAACCTCAAGAGACCAACTTTCCTGGCTGCTCTCCGAAAGACAGCAACGGTACAAGCTACCCAGCCACAGAGCTAGCCGGCGCCAAGTGGTGATAATGGGATCCCATGGCTCCAGTACTGCTTCTGGTTGGCAACCGGTGAACCTAAACCACCAGGGACTAAACAGAGGCTGCAGCCCATACCCCCAGCGCACAGACCCACAGCTGGTATTCTAGCCAGTGGTGCTTGTCAAAAAGTCCCTTTTTCACCTGATGTCAGAGTAATAGAAAAAACTCTACATCCATTTAAGAGAGACATTACTTTTTTCTTTTCTTTTTTTTTTTTTTTTAAGGCTCAACAGCCAGCAGCTGGTCTTGTTATTAAAATGGGCATTTATTCTTTCCAAAGGAATGTCATTGCAGCCAGTCATTAGAAAAGGTTTGTTCTGTATGGAACTGTAACTGTGTTAGAACAGTTTATTCCCATCTGCTTATTTAACTTGCATTAGAGGAGAGAAAAGCCTTTGTAGAATTAGTGTTTTCTGCCTGCATCCAGTGCTAGTTATGTTTTTATCGCACACTATAATTTCAGTATACAAAGAGTACAGTTTCACCTAGGGGAAGCCCGAGTCTGCTTAGAAGCCATCAGTCACTCTCAAACCGGTGGCCTTCTCGTCACTAAAACCAATGCGTCTAGATCCACTTACTCTATTTTTGTTCACAGCAAGGGAAGCTACACAATAAAAGGAACAGCGCTGATAAATTAATGAATGTCTGTACCAGTATTCAAAAATGAGGAAATTACAAACAGCATCAGCGAGCACCATTTCTTTACATTACGGATAGCTGTAACCACCAAAGCGATGCTCTGAAGAACATTCCGAAATGCATCTTGCTAGTGCCACAAGTGAGGAAATAGAAGAAATGATAATCTAGTGAGGCACAATAATTTGAAAACAGTTACAATTAATAGGCAACTTAATAGAAGGTTAACATTAAGGCTACTTAAGGTTCGAAACAATAGAAATGTCTTTTAAAACATAAAACAGACTGGGATTTAGTTCTGCAAACTTCCCAAATAAGCTAAGAAAAACAGATAATGAGAAGATGACTTCTCATTTACCCAAATCTCTAGAGAAACTGGCTGTTTTCTGATGCACTGTTGCTCCATGTAGTCTGATGCTACTTGAAATGTGAAAAATATTTTCAATATTGAAGTCTACGCTGAGAAGTACTCGCACAAAACCTGGCAAAGCTTTAACAGTCCTATTCTCTGTTAAATTCTGATTCCTACTAACTTTGCCTAAGAATACAGACGTACTGCCACTGGTTTTGTCACTTAGACACGCTGAACCAGTACAACCAAGAGAAAATGAGACTATTTCTATTCCTCCTGAACACCAACACAATCTCCTGTTAACTCCCCATCTGTTTTACCTGGACAAGTCTGCCAGAAGCCGTGGTGCTGTGCTCGTATCACTGACAGTGTAAGCAGAAAACAACGGGCTTCCAGCGGTTTGGTTAACAGCTCAGCTCCTGCTCGCCTCCCAAGTGTCACCGGGACGACAAATTATAAAGTTCTGCTCGTACAGAGTCACTTGCCATCCTGGAAAATTATAGCATAGCTTCAATATCAGTATCAGAGCCTGCAGCTGACTAATGCCAGCAGCTAAGTGAAGACTCACACAGGATCAACACAGCCTCACTCTTACTCGCTGTCGCTTACAGGGTGCAGACTGGATGTTACCCGGCTGCTATCAACCAAGGAGGGCGCGCAGAGGGCTAAAACCTGTGAGGCAGAATGGATGTCTCTCCGCTTACTTCATGTTATGCTTATAGATGTTCCTAATATATTGCTAGTTAGAAAAATTTTAAAAAGGAAAAAAAAATTAGTAACAAATGTAATAAGCAAGACCTTATTGGAAAACAGTTTGGAAGTCAAGCCCAGCAGATTTTTCCAGGTAAACCTTTCAGGTCAAATCCCTGCTGCGCTCTCTGGGAACACCAGTGATTGGACACTGAGTGCACTGTTCATGGTTATTTTCCAATAAAAAATGCCCATGTTTCTGAGAAGAAAGGAAAAAAGTGAAGTCAAAATACTTCCATCCTTTGGTTTTTGGCATATGCATCCTCAGAAAGCATGAAGTGGGTTAAATACATTAGATAACTGTAATAATCGGCACTCAGGCTGCAGAGTAATGGAGTCTTGCATCAAGGCCTGGAATTAACCTGCTTAATTTTACTGGTATTACATCCACCACATCCATCCCCTTGCTCTGCTTCGTAACTGCGTCATTAACTTCCTATATAGACAATCAAACCTATCATTCCAGCTTGCCTCTTTTTCATCAAAATGTATTATAATTTGCTTATCCACTGCCATTTGCATCAACTTCCTATTAAAATGGAGAGAAAGAGTTTTTAATCTTCTTCCCCTACATTTAATTCAATTGTATGGCATTACTTAGTTTTAATGACTCTTCTCAGTGCATAAGACATGGTTTATGCTTGTTTTAGACTAACTTGGAAGCTTCAACACCCAGTAAAGGAAAAAGGACTAGAAAAAAAAAAGGGATTAAACAAAGCATCTTCTGTACTGTCAATAAGGTTTGTATGGTTGTACCCCCAACAGATAACTGATTTCCTACAATCCAAGAAATAACTAGTAAGCGCACCATCCAACACTTAAAACCAACACCACTTTGCTCAGAACATTTCCAACAACCTACCAGAACAGTCAAAAAATGAAACGAGCTGGGACTAATATGGATTTCATTTACTCTGGTGGGTGAGGATGGAAACTCATTCATATGCTACTTTTGTTACTTAATACTACATTACATTTAATAACTCCAGTCAAGATTAAAAACAGAAAGCATCCCCCACAATCAGTCATGGTTTTCACCTACAGACTGGCTCTGTATAGCCATGAGAGGTCAGCTTCGTGTCACTAAACCAACTAGCAAAGAAAGCCTAGTATAGCTTCCTAGTAATGAAAAGGCAAGAAACCAAGTGTCTCATGGCCAAATTAGACTTTAACTAAACTTTAAGATAACTTAGGTCACGGGGACCACGATATTACAGCATACAACAGGGAATGCAAAAATCTAGAATATATTTTCAGCTAAAATCTCCAACTTCTCTTTTCTCTGGTCTTTTGTTACAGAATTCAGTGCTCTCAGAATACCTCTAGCTAATCTACATTATTAACAAACCAAGGTGGGTAACTAAGGTTTTTCCAGCTTTGCACTCTGCTCCTCGACTTCGAAGTCAGAGAACCACATCTGCACCAGGGTAACCTAAAATTTCTAAAATCACACCAAGATCGTACTCAGACTGTATAGGTAAGATGTCACACAAGCCTTAAAATGAATGCTCCTCATTTAGGAAGTGATCACTTAATTCCTTCACCTGGTCCTCTGTCAAGAACTGAAAGCTGGTTATTCAATAGGCAGACCAAGCCTACCAAGGCTACGAATTGCCTCGGCTTGGGGTTACCCATGGACATCACGAGCAGACAATTCAAATCCTGAAACGCAGACGTGGGTACTGCTAGCAAACAAGCGCTCAGCAGTGCTGAGCTACAAACCCTACAGATATCACAGCGTGTCTCAGGGGTATGCTACGTGAGCACAGTGCCACGCAGCCCTTCGGCCTCTCACTACAGCACACAGCCAAACGAGACGTGTGCCCCGCTGACCACGTGTGGTTTGCAACTCCACGCCAACCTGAGACCTTACCAGCTCACAGCAGTTGTCTGACAGCAACTTCTCCCCCGTGCTTTTTAATGTTTTTCAAATGTGTCAGTCAATCCAGGCTCTGTGTGAAATATAAAATAAGTAGCAGTTCTCTTACCACTGCCTGGACTTTTCAGGACCACGTAAAAGCAATGCTTTCTGCACTCTTCTAATCATGAAATTATAAAGCTTTATCATTAATGCAGGTAACCATTACTATATCAAAAAGGGTCTGAAATAGATGATTTGTGTAAAAGGCAGCGCATCATGTGAATAGCACAGGTCTTAGAGGTACTGCAAGGAGAGCACAGCTCAGTGGAAACAGGTAAGAGAGAAGACGGGCTCATACAATAAATAACAAGCAACTCCATATTAGAAGAGCTGGTGTCACAACCGGGCGTAAGCAGCAGATATTTAAGAGAGCTTGGTCTAAATAACGGAAACGTGGAAGCTGGACAAAAAGGAAGAGTTCTTACAAAGTGCCCAGAGAAGTAGTTTTAATGGGAGATACTGCATTAAACCAGGAGAAGATAATATTAATACCAGCATTTATTTTATCACTTCTGCCTAATAAGATGACATATAAGTCGGCCCGGAAGGCCAACTATGTCCTGGGCTGCATTAAAAAAGGGGTGGCCAGCAGGGAGAGGGAGGTGATTGTCCCCCTCTACTCTGCTCTGGTGAGACCCCACCTGGAATACTGCGTGCAGGCCTGGGGCCCCCAGCACAAGAAGGATGTGGGGCTCTTGGAACGGGTCCAGAGGAGGGCCACTAAGATGATCAGAGGGCTGGAGCACCTCTCCTATGAGGAAAGGTTGAGGGAACTGGGCTTGTTTAGCTTGGAGAAGAGAAGGCTCCGGGGAGACCTCATTGCGGCCTTCCAGTACCTGAAGGGAGCCTATAAACAGGAGGGGGAACGCCTGTTCACACACGTTGATAGTGATAGGACAAGGGGGAATGGTTTCAAACTAAGACAGGGGAAATTTAGGTTGGATATTAGGAGGAAGTTTTTCACTCAGAGGGTGGTGAGGCACTGGAACAGGTTGCCCAGAGAGGTTGTGGATGCCCCATCCCTGGAGGCATTCAAGGCGAGGCTGGAGGTGGCGCTGGGCAGCCTGCTCTAGTGGTTGGCAACCCTGCCCAGAGCAGGCGGGTTGAAACTGGATGATCTTTAAGGTCCTTTTCAACCCAGGCCATTCTATGATTCTGTATGACAAGATGACGAGGTATCAGAAACTGTACCTATCACGTTCCCATCTGCTTTGGGCTCCTTGAGCAGACCAGGCAAGACTGTCACTACACATGCTGAAGCCCTTCCCTTTAATGCCTTGCTGCACATACACATCAAACCCTACCCAGGACAGCATACACAATTTTAAACTGTCAGTCACCAACTATGCTACAAGTATATATATGTGTATTTGTATATATAACAGCACGTATTACCCACTCCGCATCATATCCTAGATGTCCAGGGTATGGATATCATTTTTTCAAAATAACCCTAAGGTTTCTGTGCAAGGACTGTAGGTTTCCAAAGAAGTAAAAGCAGCAGCAGGGAAGAATAGGATTCAGAGATGTGGCAATCCTCCATCTACTTTTTGTAGCATCTTTTGACTGGGAATGGGGTCTCTGCTCTTTTAGCTCCCAGACAAGAGATGCTGTACTTTTTCTCCTACCTCAGGCAAATTTATTCTCTGTATTTCAGATCCCTATCCCCACTCAATAGGAGAAAATAACATTTATTCTCCCCTTTTTTCTTTGTAGTTGTAGCACCTGTAATAGGGTAAGCGCTTTTTGTCATACAAAGGTGAAGGCCAAGCTACAGTGGGCGATTTTTTGTTAAATTCCTAAATTGGATCCTCTAGTTACAAAAATGGTCTTAAAAATAAAGCTTTTAGCTAGACAAATTATTCTTACCTGCAGGATACCAGGTGAAATTAAGGTGCACAGATGGCACGGTACCATCCACACACAGCCCAGTATCTCAGGTTATCCCCTCCCCAAACTCCACGTGCCAGCAGGAACACAAAGCACCCTTGGTCTGAAGCTGAACAGTTCAGACGCACAAATGCAGGAACCACTCATTATCTCTGGATGAAAAATGTAGGCTCCGAAAAAGGATCAAGTAACTGATAATTATTAATAAGTAAGAATACAGAGCATTTAACTATAACACAAACCAAGATAAGCCCTAAAAACAATTATATAGACTTTAATAATGAAATGGGTTCCTAAACAAGAGGAAAAAAAGAGTTATAAATAAGGTCAGTAAAAAACATCCCTGGCTTTTATCTGTAATACACTATTCTATATTACCAACAGGCTCTGAGAGAATATACTGGTAGTAAGAAGACATTGGATAATTACAAACACAATATAACAGTAGAGATAAGTGCTCGATCTGGTATGGTTAATGTAATAATACTAAACTGGTCTATTGAGATGAAAAATTGTAGCCTGCTGTGTGTTTGTAAGAGTAATGCAAGTGGGCATTCAGACACAGCGCACCTCCTTATCGCACCTCTAAATAAACATTTGACTTCCTTCAGTTATCAAGTAAGCTGACAGTACGGAAAAGTCTTTGGTTGAGTTGTTTTTTTTTCCTCCCAGATCCGTGGACTACCCAACACAGCACCGAAGTCATCAATTAGGGATAACAGACTGTATTAACACCACCAGAAGTGTCAGGTATGGACACGGGAACGTATCTTGCGATGCATCGTCCCCTCTGTATATACACACGCGCCAGCTATTAACGCTAATAGAGCCCTAAGCACTTCTCTTCCAGGGAATTAATTAGAAAGCAAAAGGTTGCAAGAAATACACTGGTATCCAGATCCTGAGGTGAAGGTGGCATTTAGGAATATCTTATGGTTGATTAAGTCAGAGAGGGGAATAACCCAAGACATCACTGCTGGTGAATTATTTCAGTTTTGCTTTCTGTATCACAGTGCTCCACCTACAAACTAATTCAAAAGGAGACGGAAACAACGCATGGGATGGTACAGCTCGTTGTTCTGGCAGCACAAGGTTGCTTCCTATGCAATGTGCAATAGCTGTACCTTGCAGGCTAAGTTAGGTGTCAGAGGACTTCTCCTCTCTCCGCTCCCCTCCTCTCAATACCAATAAATCTCACAATTAAGAAATTCTTCTTTTGCATATAAGCCCTGAGCCTCCAAAAATCATGCTCTAGGTATGTTAATATTAAGAACACAGACATCAAAACCAAGCTTCAGGCATAATTTCATATTCAATAGAGAGACTCCCTGTTAGGCTTCTCAAGACCCGCTCTGTTATAAGCGCCATTCAAGCACACCTAGAGCCTTCTGGAAGATGTTTCAGACGAGGCGCTTTTGGCAGAGGCTACATCCAGATTTACTGTGTTAACAGGACCGTGCTCCCAACGACGGGACGCCCGAGTGATGCAAGGACACGGAGTGTTTCATGCCTGGGACATTTACAGTACGAGACCGAGCACTGTCGTTCCTAACTCAGTCTACATACCCATTTTCCCAGCTGTAAAATTCCTCATTGAGCTCTGCCCCACATTCCAACAGTGTGGATTTTACAAATAGAAGTTTTACTCAAATACTTCTCTGTTTTAGGATTCTGCAGTGCCACTGAGAAACTGCCTGGTCCTCCTGAGCTGAAATAACTGAACACACACAAAAAATAGGCACACTTCCAGATGCAGTGGGTTTTGATCGCTTTTTGCATAGTAATTGTCTTTAAAATGTAGTAATGCCCTTCTGGCTACACACACCACAAAAACTATTTAACGCTGTGGCCCCTGAACTCTTACAGATTTTAGAGTTCACCTGCTAATAGTGTAAATAACTTTTTTTTTTTTTTTTTTTAAACTGTAATCAAATTCTCCCACTCCAGCAATAGCTAAAAAGGCACCATTCCCCACGGCTGGCACCTGACCCCACAGATCATGATATCCTATATCCACACACTGGTCACGTGCTGCTTCCTTACTTAACCTGGGGTCACGCCAAATTGGCATCTTACCTTGCTGAGGGAAAAGCACCAAGTGCACTATAAACCAATTATTACTGGAATTACAGCTTTTCTGCAGAATATCAACATATCTCCTATTATAAAGAAATACATAGTTATAGTCTAGGGAAGAGGCCATTTGAAATCACTTACATATTCATTAAGCAGACAAAGAAAGTGCCATTTGTTACATTTGTTCACACATTTCTAGATGCTATTGAGGTGCAGTGAATACAGTGCTTATGCAAGGGATCTCATCCAATAACTACTGATGACAATTAAGTCAAACACAGCCACATGATCAGTGCAATTAAAATTCCCAAAGAGGAGCACAGATGCACTTTAAGCCCCCAATCACTTAGAATATTTTTGATATTATGTAAAAGAATCCAGCTACTGAGCATCAAGTCTTTGCTATTATACTATTAAGTAATTACAATGAAATTTGAAAACACTAATGAGATCTTCAGAGAGTATTTGCCGTACCCACTATTTAGAGGAAAAAGAACCAGTCTGCGTTTCTCCAGCAAACTTGGAACAACCTCCTTCAAGCAGCTGCAAAACTTTTATATGGAGAAAGCACACAGAAAAATCTGGTTCCAACAACTTCTCTGCATTTGGGGAGACTGCATGGCTCAAGAGACCAGTAATAGATGTGTGAATAGATGCGTGCATTTGGGAAATCTGTATACAGAGCAGGAACTGAAATTCAGAGCCCACTGTGTGTATGCATGGGAGAAACTGCAAACTCCACTTTCACTGTGAAGCTTGGTTACCCCCCCTGACTCTTCTTTTTCTCCCCTGAAATTAGATACACATAGCATATGAGTTCGGTGTCCATTCAAATGACAACTTCTTGGGAAGCAAGCTTCATGAGCACGCTCCTCTCCCAAGCCAAGACAATTGAGCTGGTTCTGACCACAGTATCAGCCACTTGCTGAAACTGTGAGCCCACTGATGAAGAGATCAATTGCTATCAGCAAACAGGGGTCTCACCCTTTTAGGAGGCTGGGTAGGAACTGGAGAGAGAAAATATGCACAGAAAAGAAGCCACATCAAGAAACAGCAGGCCTAGGACTGAAAAGTTTCTCTCCTGGCACTCCAAAACGCTCCAGAATGAAATAAATGTCCTTCATTTTGTCTAAAAGCCTCTGTTTTTTGTATGTTGTTTTTTTATTGTTAAAATGGAAAGAGCAGACTTTGAACTATTCCAAGGCTCCTTTCCTCCTTCTTCAACGACCCCATATCCTTAAGGAAGCAGCTTGCGAGCTCAGATGACTCAGTTTATCTCCAACTCCAGTAAAAGGACAGGCAAAGCTACCAGCAAATTTATAGGGTTCAGAAATAGCCATTGAAGTGTGTGACCCCTGCTTTTACCTTTTTATAAGATGATGGCCTTGCCCAGGACATGTCCCAAAGAAAGAGCCTGCATAGCTGACCACAAAAGTCACTATCATGGAGCCTGTGCACATCACACTAGTGTTACCTGGCCAGGGAGATAGCTGGGTACGGTTCGAGAAGAAGACAGTTTTCTCAGCACTAGGTTCATGATTCAAACATTTTTCCATTGAAGTATCCAATTTCAGACCTTTGAGGCCAAATTAAATTGGACTAACAACCAAAACAAGCTCCCATTAAAGATGAATCTAACATGCACATCGTGTCCTTCTATGGTCTCCTCATCTGGTGGCCCTTGTAACAGCAGCAAAACGAGGCTCCTCTGCTGAGCTCCAGAAATGCCACCACCTCATCTCTCAGCGACTCAAAAGAACACGGGCACAACAGGAAAGGCAGAAAACACAATTTCTCCTCTCCGATTCAAAAACAATACAATCTGCATTTGTATTTGGTTCCTTGGCCAGGTCCTTCCAGGTGATACTGACCTTGATCTGGTGAGCTGCTAATGAAAAGAAAAAAAACACCAAGCAGTGAATTGGGGAAGGTACAAGAGGCCAGATTTTTAGTCAATCAACAGCAGAACGGGGCATTTCTAAATGTGTTCCAAGTGCCAGGTCTCTGCACTGTAATGTGTACAAGTAGTAGTCACCCTGCTATCCCAGACCTTTCACTGAGACGGATGGAGGCAGCCACACACTCCTGAATGGACAATTCCATTCAGGCTCCATAAACAGCAACAAAAAGCCACAAAATTAGAGACTTAAAAGCCTACTGGCATGAGGCTTCAAAGCTCTGGTGCTTCTCAAGGGTGTTCTCTTTCACCATCTCCAGTCTCCATGAAAATAGCCTTTTGACTATCCACATACTCACATTACTACTGAACGAAAAACCTTCTTCTTTGATACTCTCATTGCCTGAAAAATATTTCTACTGTCTTCTGATAATATTGTAATACTGTACATACAATATTAAGAAAAAAATTCAACAACAGTTCACTTAGTCCCAACAACCCTTCAGAAACTGTTAGCCTCTGTATCTTCTGAGCTCTACATCACATCACATTATTAACGTCACCTCTATTCTGCAGAAGGGAATCCCCTACTCAACACACATTTACCTCTAGAAAAAGAAGAGCCTAATGCATATATGAAAGCTGTTGCAATTTTTTGTGATAATTTCAGAAATAGCACACAAACAGGTATATAGGATAGCAATGCCACACCTTAAATTCATATGTCAGACAGAATGAATTGCAGCTAACATAAAAGCAAGTATGTAATATTTTAATCCTCTAATTACATAAGAATCAGTTTCTTCCCAACAGTTCTTCCTTATTAAGAAGGAACTCAAGACATCTACAGATCCTCCAACTGTTATTCAAACTCTAAGCCACGAAAGTCTTTCAAGCATCTGGCGTGTTTTATGCTCTGTGGCAGCTTCTTTAGCTTCGAATTGAATGATTTATTACCATATAGCCTAAGCCTCTGATGAGATTATGCTGCCAATTTGTGCCTTCTTTGCGAAGAGAGGTCTCCTGGAACCCAGGCTTTGGACTGAACGTGGTGAATCTCAATTAAAGGGTGACCTTTACAAGACAAGGGAAATGTTAATTCATGCTCACCTAAATGGTTTTAACCCTACTTGAAAGCGGGGCTTTCTAAAGCTGCCCACTACTTTGTCACTGTAAAGTTTAATTTCAACATTATCAAGATAAAAAACTCTTCAGTGTAAAAAAATGTATATATCCATCAGTCAAAGCCGATGGAGAAAACCAAATGCTAATATAGCTGTCCCTGGTGCCTTTTTTATGCTACTTGAAAAACAATGGTTTCACGTTTGTAGGGACTTCAAATACAGATTAGAGGCATTAGAATGACAGGGCCAGAGATTAAACACTTCTTTCCCCACTGAACAGGTACAAGACAAGGCAAGAGCAACAGCTACTGGCTCCACATTCACCCTCAAGGTACAAGCTGTAATTTGCCATACCCTGTGATACCTAACTGCTTTCTTGAGATGTCTCGGCTTGGAGGGTATAAAATTAGCAGAAAGGCAAGAAGGCAGTTCAGTCTCAACAGATAATGGTTTGACTTATTTTTTTAAATTAAGATTAGCTACTCTATCAAGCAAGAGAAATAAAAGCAATGTTTCAGCAATGTATTTATTATCTTGCAAATTAAGTTGGTGAAAACGTGGTTTCACAAATCACAGACAAGCAAACAAGAATTTGACCCGCATAAAAAAATGGATCTGTACAAACTTCAATACAAAAAGAAATAAGAAATTATTGAAAAACCCAAATGTTAGCAAGATTTCAACATAACACACGAACATCTCAGAGCATCTTAGAACTCTACGCCATTTAACAGGCCAGATTAAACAACAACAAAAGAAAGATATATACAATGCCAGCACAGCAATTTCAAAATAAAGCATTCTAGAAAGTACACTTGGATAACGTGCAAATCTCTTCCAAAAAGTATACATCATCTTGAAGGGCATATGTCGCAGTTTTGGCTAACCTGGTCATTAAAGGTCCCAGAAGAACGGGATTACTGGCTCATATTGGCCAAGCTGAATTCCAAGCCAGCTAATTGTACTCAGCTGATCCACATTCCCACTGGACAATTTATTTTTCATTTTATACAATTTATTTTTCACTCTGTGCAGCCTAACTCTACACACAGTGGTGTTGCACAGCACTTAGCGACTGCCACCCTGATTCAAATGAACGCAAACTATTGTCATTAACAGTAACAGAAGATAAGTGTAGGAATCTAAACCTGGGGTACCAAAGGTACGCTGTAGCGTCCTGGTATCAAACAAAGAAACCAACAAGGGAGCAACAAAAATACTCCTTAAACTAGTCAAGGAAATGGCTCCGCAGTAAATAATGTCCTAAAGTAGGGCAGAGCTCAAAAATAGGATTTTGGCTTCAGACGATAGAAGTTTTAGAAGAGACAATGGCAGCACCATCCACTTAACCTACGGAACCTTTTTCATCCTTTCAGGTTGTTGCAGCCAACTTCCACCAGTGCCACAATGAATATTCTTCAAAGCAGAGTAGATTATCAGAAACCAGACCTCCTCAGACCAAACTGAGAGAATCCTGATCCTAAACAGCAAGACAGAAGTTTTAAATAAATGGGTTACTACTGAACTTTACACAAAGGCACAAATTCCAGGAGAGTACGAAGCTCTCATATGGAGAGAAAGGAAGAACATGTTATTTTAGATCACAGTAAGAAGAGTACATGTCGAACTGCACCATGCTTATTGTATTGCTGGCTGTACTGATGAAATGTTTCTGCTGTCCTTGTAAAAGCAAAGCGTGATTCATCTGTCCCAGCCCGGGACACGCCGGACACGCTGCCGTAGCACAGTCTGCTGCCTGGCAGAGCAGCCCCGAGAGCCGTGCTCCGGCTGGTGCGAGGGAAACAGGAGAGCAGATACTCACCAGCTCAGATAAAGTCACGTCACCGAGCCATGCTCCCTTTTATTCCCCCACCACACTCACCCCCAAATTCAGATCACTTAATTTCACTTAGATGAAGTTATATCCAATTAGAAACTAAACATATGAAAACACACAGACTGATTTTAATGGATATCAAGGCGTGCAGCATATATCTCACTGCATCAAGCTGAGATGGCTCAGCACCTCCAAAAGCCTAGTTGTCAGGAAAAAAACTCCTAGAATTGATACAAAACAGGATATTATCGTTCACAGACATAAACATTTCCTACCTATTCTGTTTTTAATCTGCATAATACAAGATAATTCTGCATTGTCTTTGTAAATTCACCACAAAGCCCCCAAATTCTTTAGTAATCCAAAACTCAAAGCTGAAAAGAAGCTGTAAATAAGTGCCTTGAAAATCAATGATTGCTTTCCAAACAAGGGACGCTGTGACAGAGCGAGTCCCAGAAAACCTGAACGTCTCTCTGCCCAGAATTGTAACAACAAAACGCAAGGCATACCTGGTCGGACCAGCCTCCCAGCAATACTAATAAGACCGAAGTGTCCATCTGTGGAAATATTATTTTTATAAAATGAGTACATTTTGTGAGTGTCCTTCCTCATGTAAGTGGGGAGAGAAGCTTAACACTAGTAATTGATGCAGAAAGAGTGGAAAATCAAAGCTCATGAAGGAATTCGTAATTGATTCCATCATCTTTGATTTTCAGTCTCCATTTGACAAGCTCCTCTACTGATAAAACACCTTGATGCCCTGGTATTTTTGGTTTTCCATGCTAAAAAGGGACTGTGTGGCATCTGACAACCTGCATGGGAGAGTTACTAGAGGTCCTTTGGCTCTGTACTGAACAGTGTATGGAGCCAAAGGCTAAAGCAAGAAGACCTTGAAGTCAAGAATGAGGATTTATTCAGGAGTCCTATGCAGAGACCCAAAGCCAAAGACTGCCCTAGCCAGAGATCAGAGCACACTGCCATGCCACGTCAGGGAGCACAGCACAGCTGGGGTGCACTGCTGGGCTTGCATAATGTTCAACCTGTGAACATCAATCAGTGGTGCAAGCTAGGACTGAGCATCCTCAATAACGTGAGTGCTGCAGTAAAGGATGCAATAGCTGTGGGCACCGCTAGGTAAGACCCAGGACCTAGAATGCAGCTAATACAGCTGCTAGCAACAGTTAACTTCATAATATTTGCTTTCACAAACAATTTCACTCCAAAATAATACAGCAAATATAAAAAAAAAAAAATAAGAAATGATAGCCACTGAATTGTATGGTCATTTTGAAAAGCAACAGCAGGCGGACAGACAGCTGACTCCCCGCTCTCTTGCGGAGATGCAGACTGGCAGTCTCCACACACTGGTCAGCAAATGTCCATCAGCTACCAAAAACAGCTCGTACTGCCTTGGCCTGCTCCAAGTCCCCAGCACAACCCACAGAACAGATTTCACAGCCCAAGGCTGACTTTCAACACCTGAAAGCATCTCCCTGAAAGTGCGAACAATTAAGCGGGAGATGTAACCCCCCAAACGCTCAGTGTTCTCTACAAGTGGCAGAGATGCCCTGCTTCTCGTTCCACCTACCCCGAAGCCTGGCAGAGGTCAGCCTTTAATAAGCAGTGATGTATGTCCTCAGACACCAGGAGTGGATCAAAAATATAGTAAAAGATCTATGTGCCACGTACTCGGTTAAAGGAATGGAGACAAAGCAGCCTATTAAAACAACTGGATTGCCTCCTTTCCCAGTATGCAAATATTTTGAATATTTAAAAACCACTGCAGAATTCTCAAAACACATCGATTAGGAAAGGCAACCACCCCCAACAAAGCAATGAAAACCTGTTGCTGTAAATCAAATGCAAAGTGTGCTCTCCCTAACACCGGGACGAGGAAAGCTCTTGGCACAGTGAGGAGGACGCTAACAAAGCCAAGGGTTCCTCCTGCTTCTTTTTTTAGGGATCTCCTCCTCCCACTCTTTGCCTCCCTCTGAATTCACCGTAGCTTTAATAACAATCTCAGAGGCAAAATCAAGAAACAAATTATTTTCTTACACATAATCCCCCTTTTGCTGTCAAGTGCCTGACCCCAGTTTGATAATCTCATTTCCTGAGAATCAAAATGCTGGAAATTTAAGCTTCCTAGAGTGTTAATTGCGGCCCTGCTCTATTGCTAATCAAAAAATTGGATGTTTTGCATGAAAATGCTGCTCTAATTAATTCTCAGTCATAAAGCGCCCCAGTTTTAATAACCCCTTCTTGATTGGATAGCCTTTGAAGAGACAGTGCAGCTAATCCGCTAAACTAGAAAAAACACACGCAGAGGAAATAATAAGTGGGCTTACAAGGTCTGAACTAGCTGATTGCATTAATGCTGCCACACCACAAAAAAGCGATTCTCTCCCCTCTCCTCCCCCCAAGCTCAAAGAGAACTGTGATCCTCGCATCACGGGGAGCCCAAAGCAGCGGCATGACAGGAGGTTCCCAACATCAGATCACTTCCCCCTCCTTAGCATAACCAACTTTCCGATTCTTCGACGGGTTATCCCTCTTCTTTTTCTAAATGGTATTTTTAACCGGGACCGTCCACTTGTCACGTCTCCCTTAACCAGACAAGAATTATATTGCTTCCCCCTCCTCATCGCCTCCGACTGACAACATATTATCATACACATCTCTAAAAGGTGCTGAACCGAATTTTCATTATCCAAAGTGTCAAGATTCGTTTTTGTCACCGGTGAACACAGCTGGCTCCCTCTGGCAGCCCTTTGGTGGATTCAAATGGAACAAGGCACCTACAAATAACTGCATTTTCCCTGGACCTGGCCTTACATTGTGCCCTTGTCATATCAGATACCATTTGCCTCCACCACTATTTCTTGGCGTCAAAATCTTAATTAGCAGAGTTTCTCTTTGATTTACTTAATTACTTAAAACCTTCTGGTAAGAAATTTTCAGCCTTAGACTGAGAACAGTTAAACAGCATACTGGCGAGTAACCCAGACCCATCCCCAGTCTTCAATCTGTATCACAGGGATGCTCAGTGCTTTCCATTTTTATTCCTCAGAAGTTCTGCTTATAAGAAATAAGTTAAAAAATAATAATCCAGTATCTACAGTCCCATTACAAGAGACCTTTGTTTCACAGCTCAATTTGCCATCCTTTGTCAGAGCTGGACGTGACATGCCTTTAGTTCTGCAGCCCTCCTACCGGTTCACTTGGAGCACGCCCGAGATTTTGGATTTGCAGAACGCGGGTAATTTTAGGCATTACCAGTTATGCCCGAACTGTTCACCCAAGGTCCAAACTTCTAGCAGGATCCAACTGAAACTTATGAAAACTGAAGCAAGGGGAACTTACCAAAATTTTGAAAGAGTAGAAAGAAGTGTACTGCATCGCAGGGATGTTCTGGACAGAAGCTGCTTAAATAACTTCATAAAGAAATACGGAATTTTGGCTGTTTCAGTTCAGCACACAAAATGGGCCCACTAGGTGGGGGAACACTGCTCTGGGGCATGATTTTCATCCTTCACTCTATTAAACACTTCCTCTGCGAAGTCACGCAACTTTTTTCTGCCTGCCTTGTACGACAAGCACTGCCCTCCCTTCCAGTGAATCAGAGCACAAAGTTATGAAATCTGCAGGATACCCAAGTCGTAGGATCAGAGATGACAATTTCTCAGATAAAAAAAGAAAAAACCCAAAGGCACAGTGACAATACAAGAACATTTTCAATGCTCTTACACAGCACAGATGTACTCGGAGGCAGCGATTCCTCACGCGGCACTGCGCAGGAGCATCCTCCGGAGCTCCACCGCCACGCGGAGCTGGGCACAGCAGTAGCCACAGCCCTGCAGAGCCACCTCCGTCAGCACACGGCTGTGTCACGTGTGCCCCGACCACCACTTCCATTAACACACCGTAACACCATAGCACAGTCAGACTTGCATCAGCGCGATCTGCCCGAAAGGTGACTCTGGCATTGTGACTCGAATTCTGCTTCCATCGCCCTTCCCAGGCCGATTCACCTCGTACCTCGGCTTGCACACCTACGATCAAAACAAATCCTACTTCACGAAGGCGCGGAGAGGTTTAGTAACGTGGAATTGCACTGAGCTTCTGGGCTGAAAGAAATAAGAAGCCCAAATTTTAAGAGGTGCCGAGCAGCTGTGGAGTCCATTAACATCCCCGGGAAAAACAGCTGCTCGGGAGCACTTAACATTTCATTCTTAAAACCGGCCCAGATGTCCAACACGAGCAAAGCTGACCTGGCTGTGAACTACCAGGGCCTGCGCTCGCACAGATAACAGAAGCGGGATGCTACTTGCCGTGCGGATCAGCACCCTCAAGGCTCTGCAGATTTTCGCAGCGTATAAAAACATCTTTTACCATTTCTGCTGATAAACTCAGCTGAGGACACAGTTGCTGTGAGCACAGTACACATCTACGTTAACTCCCTATGGCCACAGGACCCTGAAACAACACCTGATGTACCTAGAAGGAGCCTATAACCGACGGCACCATGCCAGGAATCACGGCGCACGGCAGCTGGCGAGCCTTGCTGCGTTCCGGGGCTCTCCTACCCCAGCGCTTCTGCATGCTGCGCACACGCGGCGATCCACGAGCAAGAAAGGTGGCTAACCAGGTTAGGCACCTCCCGAAATGCAGGTTATCATCCACTGAGTTTTCCATTTTCAGTTATAGCTTCTTTTGCTGGCTTGCTTTTTTAATTGACTTATTTATTTATTTACTATAGGCACTAATGGGTATAGCTGAACCATTCATCCAAGGTCCGAACTTCTATCAAGACCCAGCTAAAACTTAAGAAGCTAAAGAAAATGGAAGCAAAGGGAACTTACCCCCAGTTTTTTAAAGTAGAAAGTTGCTCCTGCCACGGCCCCTGTACCCAGCCACAGCCACACAAAGTTTAGACACGAAAACCACTGGAAGACAGACTGCAAGACACTTGTGCAGTGCCGCTGTGCTGGTGAAGGCTGCTAGCTGACGTGAAAACTAATCCTTCCAGGTACGTACGATGCACTATCGTGGGTACCATGCTTGGTACAATGAAACTAACACTCGGGTTAGTGCTTCTAAGCATTACCAGAACACTAATTCACAAATCCAGACATGCCTACACACTACCCAGAACAGTAGTGATATTTCCTCCTAATTTTTTCTTGAAGCCATGTTTTCCTGATACCGATCACATCCAATTTAATGAAAAAACCCGAGGTCCCTGCAGACTGTCTCCTGCCTTACTGTGCAGCCCCCCCTACCCTACTGTCACCCTCCTACCACCTACTGTCCCTCTTGCAGTCCCCCTTCTATGGGGAGAAGCCACATTTTTCTCCTGTTCCCAAGGATTTGCTGGCAGCTGAAGGCAGCAGTGGAATGAAATAAGGGGCACGCATGGGATTCATTCCAGTAGTCAGTGACAAGCAACCACCTCTGCAATGAAATACAGCAGTGTTTTAGCCTAGTTTCCTACGAAAATAAGAGTTATCTGATCTTCTGTCTGTCCAACTGGCTGTCCCATCCGCACAACCACCGAGCTGGAGAGCCAATTTCAGCCAAACGTGACAGAGGCATAAATCGTAAAAGCAGTAAATTCTTAGAGGTTTTGTGGAAACAGACAACATGCAGACCAAAGTGGGATAAACGCGTGCCTCTGCAGAAGGAAAACCGTCAGCAAGTACTCGTTAGCTCTCCACGCTGTTGGACCTACCAGCACGCTTGCTCCCAAGGCACGGGGCTGCTTGGTCGGTATGTACCTTGCTTGAGCCAGCCATGGCACACGCTGCTTTTTGCTTAGTGGGTGGTGGGGGGACACAAGCAGGCGCTGGGGGTGCCAGGAAGGAAGAAGCGAGGGGGATGAATCTGGTGGAGAGACGTGGCGAGAAGTGTGGCTAATGAAGAAGTGTTAAGGGAGAAGAGGACACATCTGTGACGAACCAGGCTGCAGTCATTCAGCTCTCCATTTGCTTTTTAAATATACCCCCGTTATTTAAGACTGTCTATAAAAAGAACATCATATTTGACAAATGGCAGAAGGGCTCTAAGAAGGAAAATGTAAATTCCCCAGCTAGCACCCGGCCAAGATATACAAGACATACTCTTGAAGAAAAAAAAGGAAGCTTCAAGATGATCATTTTTGGTTTTGTTCAGAAGAAACCACCTCTGACACTGTACTTCCGACAACATCCCAGGGCACCATATCTGTTATCTACAAGGAGATATTTCAGTTATTTACTTGCTTTTGTTTTTCCTTTTTAATGACAATTGTCAAACAACTTGTGTGTCCAATTTAAAGCAAAAAATACATGGCCTAAGTCTTCCTCCTCTGATTTCAGTGGAATAAGATGCAAGAATTAATCCTTCCATCTCTAAATCACTTAGAGCAGGTCCCTTTCTCCCACTGAGGGATAACGTCTGCCTTATGCACTATACTATTTCAGTCCAAACGAAAGAGGTTAATGACAAAGCATTACTCTGATCTTCACACACTTTAAGGCTATTTAAATTAAATTCCTATTTCAAAAAGTTGGCAAGAGCCAAACTTTTATAAGTTTTTTTTTTTTTTTAAATGCATATGCTTCTTTGAAGATCTTTTGAGGAAAAAGATTTCCTAACAAGCCACCCTCCCCCTGCTGCCACTGAAAAATCATCCCTGTGGATAAGGCTGTCAGGAAGAGAAACTGTGGGGCATTCACAGAAGAGAGAGTGTCACTTGCCTGCCTTCCAGTAACCTGATTGAACAATTAAATTGTATTTCTCTTTAAAAGGGGGAAAAAATCAAAATGCAGATCTTGCTGTGGTCTGGGATTCAGGAAGATTAATGAGCTACCTAAAAGGGAACAGCAGCTTATAATAGAAAGAGAGGATAGTACATTTTTAACATAAAGTTCAAAGGCAAACTTTTCTTGATGGTTAAACAGCAAAGATTTCTTAGCAAAGTCATCTCATCTATTGTCCCTACTGACTCCCTACTTTGACTTTTTGTCACCTATTGCATCATGTTCCAGCTCTTCCGATTCATCCATAAAGGCAAAATCATCTTGTCCCTATCCACGCTAATTCTTATGTTTTGTCCTCTGCTCCTTTGTCAGCTCGTAAGCTTTGTTCTCTCCAACCCCACGCTAGCTCGGCAGCTGAAAGTCTGCGCAGCTCTTTCGCACCCTCTTCTCTTGAAAACGCTCACAACCTCCTGCTCGTGGCAAATGCTGCCGCAAGATTTGTCTTCTATCAATAAGGAGCCGCTCTTTCAAGAAATCTGGCTGTGCCCGACAGCACCGAGTTCTGAACCCTGAAAAGGAAGGGAGCTATTTAAAAACACCTCCTCGGCTCAGCGCAATAGCAATGGTACTGCGCCACAAGAACACCCAGGTCTCAGCCACGTACCTGGAAGAAGACGCAGACTGTTAATAGTTGTCTTCTGGGCTTTTAAAGCAACAAGGACAACTGGCCAGATCAGGCTTTGGTGGTGACTGGAAACAACAAAAGGCAACAGGACTAGTACCAAAGAGATTTCAAGTTTTTGAGGGAAGTGCTACAAACTCCCTGATGGCCCCATTCCTACTCTAAACTTAATGCCCTCAACAGCTTCAAAATTCTTGGCTTTGAATCCAGTTGCCCCATTCAAGTTGCAGAATAGAGCAATTAACTGTGAAGAAGTAACTACTTAAATCCTACTGTCCATTGGTATTAAAAAAAACAACTATGCCATATAATAGCTTACACTTAACAGCAACCTACTGAACTGGGTAATTTCTTTCAGTTTATCCCAGGTACACGTGACAGATTTTGAAGGCGAAAACCTGAGTCTCAAAAGGTAAAGCTGTAAGCTAAACACCTTCCAAGTATGCATAATGGGTGATACCATAATATAAAAGACAGGTATCTTCACTTTATTTTATTCTTATGTGCTGTCAGATTATAGTGTGGGCAACTGTCAACTTCGGTACAGCTTTGTATCTCAGATTCTTCCTTCGCAGTCCATGTGGAAGTATCTGAATCTCACCAGAGAGTGCATCATTATGTACTTGATCAATCAGCCCACAAGAACACTGTATATCTCTCAGTGCTTCTTACCCCACTGTTTTGGGTTTCACTTGTTGCTGAGCACAACTAAGTTATAAAAGGAGGAAGGGAACACAAAGGCATCCAATAATTCTCTTATAAATTGTAAAATGTCCTCAAATAAAAGCCACCTGAAAATTACCATGAGTAAGATTTCGAGAAGTTCTACCCTTGTCCATCACTAATATCTGAAGAGTCTCTATTCTTTTCTTTTTATGATTAGCCCAGTAAGGAACTACAATGGATGAGACAAAAAAATTTACTCCTGTGATACATTAACGTGACAGCCTTAAGATATTCCACTGATGTTGCTCCCAAAAGCAAGACTTTCGTGAATTAAGCCATTCATAAAAAAATGTGAAATGACACCATGCTCAGAGAACACTTCTCTGTGTATATACAACACTTGTCACAAGCAATATAAACCAGCAAGGTAGTCCAGTGCTTCAAATTCACCATTTTCAAATACTAACTCTTCAAGTACAGTACAAAAGACAAAGAATTGGTCACTTCAGTCCATCCACCAGAAACTTACGACTTCAAATATGAAATGACTGAGCTTAGCTCTCAGAGCAATCCAGAAGTATGACATTCAGCGTGTGACATAGGGAAATAAATTGCAGACAAAGAAGCAGATATTAGCTCCAAGTACCCAAAAGCAGTGCTCACAGTAAGGCTGTTTGTGTTTCACCCACTGTTTTATGATTTTTTTTTTTTTTTTTT
>VXAA01002624.1:1185675-1351121 GCA_013399115.1 Anseranas semipalmata | reverse complement strand
TTTTTTTTTTAAGACCTGGACCTTTAGCTGAACATGCAGAAGGAATAAAAAGAAACCCAGCTGCTTCATGAAGCCAGAATAAACAAACAGACCTTAAAAACTGGAGAGATGTAGACAGCCTGTGTGGCAAACTAGAGAGGTATTAACACCTTGACATAGCATGGTCAGGATATTCAGCTCCTGTAAAAGAGAATTATCCAAACTAACACACTATCTATTGCCCCACCTTGAAGTTCTCCGCTTCTGCTGTACAGTTCCCTTCTCTGCTCGCGCAAATAGGCACTCATGCTAATAGCATGGGAGGACGACTCAAACCTGTAATTAAAAAAAACAAAACAACAATGCAGTCAGTTAGCCATCCACAGAATTAGCCTTCTTGTAAGCACCAGTCAGCTGACCAAAATGCACTTCCCTGCGTGTTTAAGCAAAATGACCAAGGCAGACAAAAGCACATTTTTCCCATGGAACTCCGTCGCTGACGCACCACATTCGGCCACCTCCGACCAGCACAGCTCTGCCGGCAGCTGCCAGTGACACGGACGTGCCCGCGCAGCACGGGGACGCTCCCCTGCTCCATCAGCTGGGAACACCCCGTCATCTCAGCAGGAATGGCCCCAAGAAGTTGGTAAAATCCAAACCAAAGTTTAAGTTAACACCATCTAAATTGTTAGCTGGCATACATATAAAGCCACAAATTAAAAACTAATAGTCTCATTGAAACTAAAAAGTAATAAATTAAGGATTTATTGGATGGCTCCAATACTCTACAAGGATCAACCTGAGAGAGGACATGGTTTTCAACTAATGGAGCCCCACAGACATGATTTTTGTCATTCACAGTAAAATGCCTCGATACTGCAGAGTCTCAGGATGGCTCTGGGCTTGCTGTGGCCTGAGCTGGGTGTCCCTGCGACACAAGCATCCCATGGCCGAGGGACCCAAGCACCCAGCCCACGCTCAGCGCTGGGGACACCCAACAAAGAGCAGCCCTTTGGGTGCCCGGACTGGGCGCTGGGCAGCTCTGCCACGGGTGCTGGGGACCAGGGAAGGGGGCAGGCAGTGGGGACAAATCACTTTCAAATTGCCAAAGTGGACACAAGACGTCTTTCATGAACAAACTCCTTACGGTGAAGACCTCAAGATCTTGAGGTCCTTCTGCAGGGGAAGACTGAATCACCATTAGCATCACCCAGAGGGACGCTGTAAATGTGAGCATCACACCACAAAGAAGGGGCAAGCATTTGTAAGCTTTCTTGTGCAACAGTTTTAAGGTTATTATTATTAATGAGGCTCTTCTACTTTAATTTGGACTATGAGCATTAGTATTACTGCAACTGAACTAATAACAATTTATCAAAATACAACAAACACATAAGGCTAATTAAATGAACAATAAACTCTTGGCTTTATATTCGTGATGCACTCCCTTTGGCCCCTAGCGAAACATTAAACATAACATTATCTTCATGACCCAGAGGTCTTCTCCAGGCATCAAAACCCGAAGCATCAGCTTGAGGCAAACTGCAGCAATAAACCTGAGCCTCCTCCTGCTGCCACAGACCTGGTTTTGAGCCAGCGGCTCAGACTGTTCCTCAGAGCCACTCCACCGGCTTGTGCTGCTGGATCTCATCACATTCAATCCTTCCCCACAACCATCCAGTTTCACTCTCCCATTTCCCCTCCTCTGCTCTTTCCTGGATCTGCTCTCCCACGTTCCTATTTCCACTCAATGGCTCGTCTCTTATGATCCCTTCCTCTCTCCATGCTGATCCTCCAGTGGCCAAACTTGCTTTTTTTTTTTTTTTTAAAACATAGAATTACATGTAATTGTAGCCAAGCCTGAGACTAACATGTTTGGTGTCCAACATCTGTTGTACAATCCACTCCTCTCCCACCAGTGCTCAGTTTCTGCCCAGCAGATCTGGCCTGCAGGGGGACGGCAACCTGCACGTGGATATCTTTTGGAAAGAAGCAAGCCAGGCTTACGATGGCATAAGCTGCCTGAATTCCCAAAGAACCCTTCACCTGAAGTTTTGTTTTTTGAGCCAACATTAAGCAACTATATACATTGTGACTTGCCCACCCTGTGAATTATACCCATTTTCAAGATAGGGAACCAATGATTCCAAGTCTCTTCCAAATGCCAGCTAGTGATTTCCAGACTGCGAGATACAATTCCAGAGTCCTCATTCTTCCCACCACTGCTAGATCACATGCCTCCATACAAACAGACAATTAGTGAAAGTTATATCTATAAAATGAGCTTGTAACAAGCTATCACAGGGCACGGCACAAACACCTGCATCAAGCTGCGAGTAAAACACAAGGTGGAGCCCTGCCCTAAGAGACTTCTGAAATGAGGAATTAAATGCAGATATTCTGATGACAAGTGGATGGCTCCTCTGATTTGGACAGAGCTAATGGAAAGGCAAGAAAAAGAGCCTTGCCGCCTGGTGTGAAAAGCACTGAAGATGGGCGAGGAGACAAGAATAACACTCCATCAACATGTACATCCCTCAGTGGACTGAGAAATTCCATTTCAACAGAGATTTCCATAGATATAGTGACAGCTGACAGAAGACAGATAACCAAATAAGAGATCCCAATAAGTGCTGCTGTCACCGTGGTGCCAGTGATGACTTGGTGACAAGACCACGAGTGGCAAGAGACATGATGTTCCTACGAGGTTAGGCACCTTCACTTTAAACAATTACACCTACCTTCACTCTCTGCTGACAAACTAATATACAGGCTTAAATTGCTGTAGGTGAAACAGAGCATCCTTATTCCTCAAACTTAAATGGCCCAAGCACACCCAAGAACAGACACAAAATGAAAAGGTGAGCAGCCCTATTTTGCTCCAATATAGATCTGGAAGACAGGGTAAATTCAAAGAGCATAATTCTCAATCCAAACAGCCACGGGAACGTTAAAAAAAGGGGTGGGGAGGAATAACCATGGGCTGACAGGTTGGCAGGAGACACCTCCGAGATCCTGCAGGCAAAATTTAACCTTCTAATAACAGAAGATTATATAGACAGCTAATCCTGGGAGAGGGAGAGCGGGAAGCGCAGGACTCTGATTTCTAACTGGGTACTGTGAGAATACAGCTGCCATGTACCCATGCCCATGGGGCAAATAAGAGGGAGTTCTGGCAAGTTCTGGATAATCAAGAAATAAGTTTTAGCTGGAAAAAACAACAAACGATCCGTGAAGAGGCCGCAGAACATGAAGCTCCCCTACCACCTGCCCAATCACTCTCAGCCTTTTCCGTTACTGAGGTTCCTGCATTATCTCCCACCACGTAATGATCCACCCCAAATTACAAATGGGATGTTGTGTATTAAAAAAGCCACCCAGACTTCACACGTACCCATCTCCAGCAAAATAAAGGGGGAAACCACAAGCTCTCACTTCCAATCACTCCCCCTCCAGCAAGCATTCCAGTAGATTTTTTTAAACTTGGACTTTCTACGCTGGAGAGCAAAGCCTCATAAGGCTAAGTACCGCACTAACGGGTAGTGAAAGACAGCTCAGCCCTGCAGCAGCTTGTAGTCTGGAGTCTACCCATCAGATATGCTGCTCCTGCTGCAGCTGAGCATGGGTAAAAGGTTACTGCCCCAGGGTGCTGGTACTCCCCATCACTGCTCTCCTTGCTGCCGTTCCCTCAAACCTACTATTAAACTTGCATGTTCCCTGAACTTCTGTTTTAGAACAATGTCACTGTAAAAAAAAAAAAAAGAAAAAAAGTCATTAAGAAATTATTTTGGCAATGGTCAGTTAGGGAGCAGCCACACACATGGTTATGCTGGCAGACCGGCAGCAGCAGATCAAAGCCATGACCTTTCAGCTTGGAGCCCCTGCTGCAAAAACAGCACATTTTGGTAATTCCCCCAAATCCTCAAGAGGCCAAAGAGAATGACCAGCACAGGCAGTTGGTCAACAGATGACATCAAAATTCAGCAAAGCTCCCCTGAATCTCAGTGTACGAGCAAGGCCATCTCTCCTCTGTTAACAGCGCTGCTCACCAGCAACTTCTCCTCACACCTCGTTCTTGCACATCAACTTTGCTCCCCAAATCCTTCCCTTGCCCACCTATCCTCTCATCCTCTCTCTTACACTCTCCTCCCAGCCACTTAATTCTTTCCACTTTGAACTATGAATTAAAGGAATGAGTGATAGGATTAGCCACTTAGTCTATCTAGTAATTATACAGTTATCTTAATTCTCTTTGTCCAGTCCCCTTTATCACTCTTTTTAACAGGTCTTGAATATCCTGCACACAAAGAGAGGCTTAATGTATCGCTGCATGCTTTGCAGCAGCTTGCGTAATGGGATCCCAGCCCTGCAAGGAGCCCCTGAAAGAGCTGCACTCTAAAAGCCAGCAATGAATCCCTAACAGGGATCTTACTGAGGCTTCAGCTATGGACATTAAATCTCCATCTCTGAACTTACACCCCACTCACACTGTGAAACTGCAATTAACAGCCAGTCTCGTGCAATACTTGAGGCAACAGAGACAGCTTAGGCACAGTTTTAACACCATCCCAGAACTTACTTGAACAGAGGGTTTTTAGGCCTTTGCGGTTTCTTCTTTGCAAAGAACGCTGCAAATTCTCTCCCAGAGCTGGCGTAGCTAAGCTGGGCGGATGGCTCCGAGGCAGTGCGGGTGTTCTTCATATCCAGATATTCCGTCAGCAGCATCTGTGAACAGAAGGAAGAGGAATGATGCATTAGAGATAAAACAGCATTATAATGTAACCAGAACGTCTAGGATCTTTAAGTTCTATACAGGACTGGAAAAATAATAAAAATCTCAAAAATTCTAATTAACAGAAACCCAGCTTTATTTTCCGAAATGAGATCCTAGTGACCTATATGCCGCTGTCACTGACTTGATAAAAGCTCATCTTACACTACTTGAGCAGCTCAGCCTGCTACAAACCCCTGACGGTACTGAAGGTGTCGTGCAAGAATCTTGAGTTGCATGAGAGCATGCAGAGAAGAGCAACAAAGCTGGTGAAGAGTTACGAGGACCAACTGAGGGAACTGGGGCTGTTCATTCTGGAGAAGAGGAGGCTGAGGGGAGACCTCATCGCTCCCTACAGCTACCTGGAAGGAGGCTAAATGAGGAGGCTGTTGGTCTCTTCTCTCAGGTGAAGAGTGATGAGCAATGAAATGACCTCAGGTTGTGTCAGGGGAGGTTTAGATTGAACATTAGCAAGAATTAGTTCGTCGAAAGGGTGCTCAAGCATTGGAACAGGCTGCCCAGGGCAGTGGTGGAGTCCCCGTCCGTGGAGGCATTTCAGAGATGTATGGACATGGCACTGAGGGACGTGGCTTAGTGAAGGAACACAGCAGGTCAGGCTGATGGTTGGACTTGATGATCTTGAAGGTCTTTTGCAACCTAAAGGATTCTGTGATTCTATGAATTCCCCACTCCTCCCCAAACTGATTCCATCAGCAGTAGCAACAGGGAGATGGTGGGTGGCTTGCTGGCTGGCCTTCACAGACTGATTACATACCGCAGCTCTTAAAAACGTAAAGGTTAGCAATATTGATATATTCCACCACAAAAGTGTAGTTTATATATGGAGAAAATTTACAGGCATACATATGCATATTTGTATATATAAATATAAAACATGCATGTGTGTGTTCATGTGGATGTACTGAGGGTCACGTACACTGTTGGAAAAAATCCTGGGAATGCTGCAAAAATTGCCCTTTAATAGCTCCCATACCTTCCATGCTTTTTTTTAAACCATTGAAAATATAAATTCCCACAGTCACCAGTTCTGGCAACTCCATTTAAATTTGATTTTCTTCTAGCCTAATATATTCAGTGAGGGGCTAGGGGGGTCCCTTTATGAACAGGGTCCTTTTGTGATACCCCTGCAGCCCCAGGTGGTGGCCTGAGATTTGGTGCTGCTTAAGTAACTCCATGGTGCAGAAGCAGAAACAGACTCCAAGTCACTCACTTTTAATGTCATTGTGTCTGAAGATGGAAAGAAACCCTTTAAAATTAACTTTTGTCAGTGCTTTCAGAAATCCATTATTTATGTTCAGAAAACTCTACCTACTTGGAGGCTATTAGTAATGTGTTCCATTTTAATAATTAGCTAGTCAAAGCCCAAAGAGAGTTGTCTGTAATGAAAGGAATACATCAATACGATGCTGTCTATGTTTAAACAAATTACATACGAATAAATATCTAGGCAAATGGTAGCATGCCCCTAATTAGAAACAATTCAGGATAGCTAGGAAAAATAAAATACAAAGAAACTTCAACTCCTAAAACATCTCAATTAAAACTTTACCTGAGCACAAGTTTTTAAAATGCATGCTTATTGTTATGAGTAAAATAATCACTGTGCTAATTTTTAACAGTAATTTACCAAATCCGTTTGTATTCGCGTATTTGCATTTCATCTTCTCTACTTGAATTAACAACCTTAAAATCGCCACAAAAATGTAATTAAACCCTCAAACTTAATCAAGTTTTTTTAAAAAAAAAGAAAGAAAGAAATGAAAGAAAAACATTTAGCAATTTGTTCTCACATTATGGATGAAACCTATTTGTAATGGATTCCATGACTCTGATGGCACTTTATATCCAGGACTAGGAAATGTGAAGTGTGTAATGCAGCACTTAGCTCCAAGATTACAATAAGGCAACAGAGGTTTGTGCTAGGAACATAATGAATTGCCTGCTAGTTAAAAAGTGAAACAGAGCAATAAAAGATCAGTTGTGGTTAGATATTCAGAACAGTTCTGAATACACCACAGATTAGGAAAAAGGAGAAAATTGTTCATTTATGGCACTGCTAGGTAGGCAGAGCAGGATGCTCAGATGCGAGGCTCTGAAAAAGTCAAAAGCTGTAAGAGCAGCAAAAACCGCTGGTTTTGATAACTGTTCTCAAAGTTCATCTTTAAGTTATAAAACCCAAGCATTGCAGAAACTGTGCTAGACAGATCAAAGCTCTTTGTGCTCCAGTGCCCTGTATTAAGTTACACAAATTCTTCACAACGAAGTAATTAACTGTAAGCATGGCTGCGCACTCACAATACACAGCCAAGTAGGAGAGAGCTAAGACAGGAGACATCTTCAGCGCAGTACATTTGGCTTAGAACTACACCATGGAGATTAAAGCCATCAAAATTTTTAAGCAATGCTACTCATATGTGGGACACTCTTAAAGTTGCAAGCTACTTGCCTCAAAAAATAGCCTGACGTTTCAGTTTCTCATTTCTTTGTCCAACGCGTGGCCTTCACCCACCGTCATCAGCCTCAGCTTCTTCCCCCCGCCAGGACAGCCCCAGCCACCCGGTTGTTCTGCCCTCACGGTGCCTACAGGCGATTCCAGTAAGCACCACGTTTCAATGTCAGAAGCTGTAGCCTGGCCCTGTACTTATCAAAAGTCACGGCAAGCCAGAACTTTAAAATCCACTGAAAAGGACAAGCAGACGTTTTCCTGCCTATGAAGGAGAACAGGAGCTTTCCTTAACACTGGAGTAAGGGATTTCACAATTCGGTCCCCTAGCACCTGGCTAGCAGTTGCTAAGCCATCAATCAAAAGCCTTGTTAGACATTAATCACATGGACGTACAGCAAGATTTATGAGTGACTGTAAAGTTTGCAACATCCCATTCATCTATAACAAGGACTTTTGACTTTCTGTTCAATGGCTGAATTCTGCCATCCATGTGGCATATTTATATCAATGTCACACAAATAAAGCTGTACGTGAAGCAAGAGAACAAAGCACTCTTCATCCAGCTGCTCTTTGGAAATGAAAATTAATACAAATGTTGTATTAAAAAAGGCAGTATTTATGGATTTGGAGGTGTAATTGAATTCTCAAATTTCAAAAGGTCATGTCAGTATGTGCAGCCTGTCCATCACGCTGATCTGGTCCCAGCCTGTTGTGCGCTGCCTCTCTGAACTACAGTGGGACAAGAATCTGCTGCTATGTCTGATCGCTGACTGCACTTGCCGAGACCCTCCAGACCCACATTTTTAATTTTTGGTTGAGCCCCACGAGAAGTTGTGCAACTCAATGAACAAAGCACAGCAATAAAACGAGGCTGGCCACAGAGTGACAAAAGAATTCATTCCTTATTTGTGCCTCTTGTAAGGTTTTAGATAGGAGGCCTGAGCTCTGAATAAGCTCTATTGCATCAATTAAAAGCTGTAAATAGGCAATTCGCAGCCTCACATACTCGAATTAAGATGGATGCTGCAGGATGAACAGCTGAAAATCACATTTCAAAACAGAGGATCTCTTCCTAAAATGTTACTATTCTGCCATCGGCTCTCTTTGGAGATGATTCCATCTCAAGGAGCTCTGCCAATCACAGCAGCAATGGGACCTCAAGAAAAAGATATTTTAGGTTACCAAATGCCAAGACACCTACATCAAAACCAACCATTTGATTTTTGATAAAATTTGGAAGAAAGCGTAACGCACAAAGCTCTGCTTCAGTGTGCTCCTTACAGGTAACACCAAGTGACAGCAATTCAGTATTCTAACACGGACGCATGAAGCCATTGAAGAGTAGCTACCAACCTGTACAGAGCTACATGAAACACACCAAAATAACTTTTAAACCTGCCTGAAAAGCTCTCTACACTATCAGCACTAGTTATGCCTTCATATATGTGGTGGATCCTGAAGATCTAATGAAAACTAACACCATGCTGTGCATTTTACAGAGGGTAAATGGGATGAACAGGTAATTACTGGCCTCTCCACCTCATATTGATCAGGGCCATAATCACGGAAGAGATGATAGAAGACTCTATTAAAAAAGAATTAAGGGAGAATAGCAGAATTCACATCCAGTAACATGGACTTGCAGAAAACAGATCCTGGCTAACTGGTATTCTTATGAGATGTCAAATTTAATTTTAAATAAACCCAGAGAGAGAAAGTTATTTCCACCAAGGATCTGAAAGAAAAGCCAAAACAATAGAAGAAAAAACAGCATCCACTACAACAAAAATCAGCAGGCGAGCAACAAGATCCTTAACATCCAAGCAGAAATGAGGAAGCCACCAACAGTGGATTTTGCTAGGTCCCAGAAATCTAAATTCCTCATTTTCTTTCATCCTCTGTATTCCAAGAAGAATACAAGTCTGCTCCAGAACCCTCCTCTTGTGTTTGGTTAGAAATCTTCTCATTTCCAGGCTAGGTTTGGTCTGTCTGTATTGTTTTATTTTTTATTTTTAAAACAACAACGACTAGAAGAAGCTTAATCAGACAGGGAAAGCACAGGCAGAAGCAGCTGAAGAAACAACTTTCCAGACGGAATGGACCAGAACTTTTCCTGACCCAAATTCCTATGAAAATAATGACTACAGAAGGTTTGTGGATGATAATATTTTGCAGGAAAACTGGTAAATTATAAAGGTAGCAGATCATTAACACAAAATAATACAGAATAATACAATTTTCTTTTCTTTTTTTTTAGTATTATTTTATAATATTATCAAGCTACTGTAAGAATTTCAGTGTCAGAGGTAAATCTATACCCCAGGGAAAACAGATGAAAGTCAGGATCGATAGGACTGTTGTGGAAAGCAATGACTGTAGAAAATTTGGGAATATTGAAGATAATCAGGAGGAAGGAAGCTCCCACTGTAACAATGGATATTAATTAGCTAACTGGAAATGGCTACATAAGGCAAAGAGCTTTGTCAGAAGTTTAAGAATCTCTCCATATTGGTCACACATCTGGAAGCCACATCTGGAAGCCACCCATCTGGAAGGCCAAATGAAACCCTGGCACTCCTACAAAGAAAGATCAGGCAAAAAGGGGGCGGAGGGGTGCACGAAAGAAGCCTGGAAGTTATTAAAAGGCTGGAAGGCGCAACTTACAGCAAAACACCAAGAAGTCATGAGCTCAGTCTTGTTAGCTTAGCAAAGAGAAGGCTAAGAGGTTACTAGATCAGTCTGCAAGCATGTAACACACAGAGCACAGAACTGATGAGAAAAATCTTCACTAATGAATTTAAAAAAAAATCCAAAGGCTGGAAAGTTGAAGCTGGATGGGCTTTGACTAACAGTTAGGCATACATTTCCAGAGCATAATTAACCACTTACATCAAAGGTTACACTGCATTCTCTCTCACTGATGTTTTTTTCTCTCCCCCAGTCAAGACTGGACAGCTTTCTAAAGGACGTGCCCCCTTTCAAACAGGAATTAACTCAAGAAAGCACTATGGCTTGTTTTACGCTGAGGTCAGACGAAAGGATCACAACAGCTCCATTTGGCCTTATAATCTGGGAATCTTAATAAAGCCGTCACACCATTCAGGGCCAGCACTCTGGCTCCTGCAAGAAGGAACCACTAAGTTCAAAGTACTAATCCTGCACAGCACCTTTAATTACCATCTCCATTGAAACAGGAAATTAAAACAGCCTTCGCTCACGTTTGTGTTTGGTGAACAGGTTTGCACTGGGAGAAACTTCTGACCTAGGCCTGTCTTTGGCAACCACTGGGCATGAAACTGCAGCCATCGCTTAGACTTTGAGGAAGCTGGAGAAGTAAAAATAAAAGAAAAGAAATCCCAGAAATAACACTCAGCATCTTTGAATGTCTCTAGTACTTCGCTGTGTGGTACTGGCAATTGAAGACAAGATTGATTTTCGGCTTCTTGCTCTGACACACTGGGCAGCTGCAGAAACGTTGGCATTTCAGCTGTACGGACGTACTGTGCGCTCCTCCTGTTCTGTATCAGCTCTGAGAATGCTCTGCAGTTATATTTTAGTTAGACCTAGCAGGACGAACAAGAAGCTGAGACTGCAAAGTGGCAGACAGACTTCCTAATGGGATTTCAATGAGACAAGTTGGTTACAAACAGAACAGCGGACAACATTCAAATTATACTACACTGCCTGCTTCAATGGGGATGCAAGGAGATGCCTGGTGACAGCAAACCGCAGCGCACGCGTTGGCAAAACCGTTCCTGAGATGATGGTATGGAGCCACAGATGACTTTGAGGCAATGAAAGCAGTTCCAGTACAACACGCCACCGTGACATGCACTTCTTGGTAAACATGGGAAAAGCGGCATCGTTCTTGAAGCTCTGGAGATGGGACACAACTGCTAGCACAGTGCCACAGAAAGGCGGTGGCATGCTTAGACAGCAGTCTATGCCTGATTACCCAGTAATCTGCAGTATCAAAATTCTTAATAATTACAATGCCGCAGTAACTGTGGAATTTAACAAACAAACAAAAAGCAACAGTTTGATTGAATTCTAAGAGCACTGAGCTTTCTGCATGAGTTGCACCACGTCGAGAACAGGGGCTGGGTACACGTATGGCAAATCTAACAGAGGGCAAAGCAATAAGGTAAATCTGAAAGAATACAAACAATTTTAGGTGCCTTGAATACCATTTAATGCTAGACAACCTGCTTTATCTAATCCTCTTGTTGCCCATGAAATTAATTTAACTGAAACATAATAATAAAAACCCTTCAAGAATTAATTCTCTCAAGGCATTGCCCAATTCCATTATTGAACAAGAAGAATTCTTTTTGTTTTCATTTTTGGGAAAACGTAAAAAATAACCCCAGAACTATTTAGATAATGCTATCACTGCCGGTGCTACCACATTCATTATCAATGCTAATTGTCAATTAGCACAACCATTGCTGTAGACCTGTGAATGTGCGTCTACCTCCAGGGAGCAAGGGAACAAGCCTCGTAACTACTCTAAAAACACAACTTCCTAAAAGCTGCTTTAATTGGCAATGAATTGCACACCTGCTCAGATTGCTTGGAAGGTTTAAAACCAGAACCTTTGCACTTCACGAGCTTCTGATAACACGTGCGTGGGCTTTACACCAGCCCAGGAGCACCACAGGCTCTGACCGCACTTGGAGCACGGATGAGCTGAAGTCACTTGAGGCATGTATACTGACATAATGGGTTTCACAGTTGCTAGCACAGCAAAAGGAGAAACTATTACGTGCTGTCAGCCATCAGCAACAGGCTGTAGGTTCCCCAAACGAGCCGGCACTGACCAGCACTCATTGTATTTTCCCACTCTCCACGCAAAGCTGCCACAACAGCTTACGCAGCTATCGAGAAAGGGACTTTGGCTCAGCAATGAACACGTGGCGTAATGATTTAAATTGCAGTGTTTTCTGCAAATGCTAGCTAATTAACCCTCTGATGTATCAACACCCCTGTGACATATCATTATCCAATTGAACAGATTTAAAGGGAAAACCTGTTCCTACTAGAAGCACCAAGAGAAACATCGCTGACTTGCACAGGGGCGAGGTTTGCATCCGCTGACTCTCTCAGCTGCTGAGAGCAGGAGATTGTGTCCTATCGCTGCCATAACCACACAGGATAAAAGGCCTCTTACAGGTCCTAACTTCATCCCCACTCACCTGTGCTGCAGCAATATTAGAAGTTTCATCTTCACTTAGACTCGTGGCTCCGAAAACAAGCGACCAAAAGAAAAAGCTGCTGAGAAACTACAGCAGGTAAGCTTACCTTCTGCAAAATGATGCAGGCACACCATGCTGAAACAGAGCTGTCTCTTTTTCAAGTCCTCAAGGGTGGCTTTGCAATTGCTTTTTAACTTCAGTGGCTTTAATACCCATATAACAAACAATCCAGCACCAGCTCATACAAAGATACATGATAAAGGTCATCTTCAGTTTACTGATGCATAGAGTTTTAAGACATTTTCTCTGAAATTTACTCATCTGGCCTTCACAAAAGAACAGGAGCTGGACTGTCTTTTTTCCAGCTTTCCCAATAGTTCTGCTTAATTATTTATTTATTTAAATAAAAGAGAAATCCATTTGCCACCAGTATTTGTTCAAGCTACCAGTAGTCAACTTGAATAGCTGGGTCATAAACCAAATGGACAGCATTCCATTTTCTCCAGGCCCATCGGCTGTTCTGCAGCTGCAGATTGTGCTAACAAATGATCCGAGTAACAAGGCTGCTTTCTCGTTTCAGTGTCAGGCCCTCAACACCAAAACAAAACACCCCAAAAAAACAGAATGAAGGTGGGTGGCACGAGAATCAGTCAGATTATTCATTTCCTCAAAAGAAAAGCAACGCTCTGGTGCATGTTTCCATAGTAAAGCAGAGGCAGCATCCGCAAGACTACGAGTGGAATCGGCGAGACCCGTGCATTTACACAGCTCGGGGGGCTCTGGTCAGGGGAACATTTTGCAATTTTTGACAACTGAACCCAATTGGCCTCTGGGCGGTGACTTGTAATTCCTAGGACTGATTAACGACAATAAAAAAATGTGCGTATATGCATATAAATGCATGTATACACACACACCTTTAGTGCACAGTCCTTCTGACACGATTGATGAGAAGCTGTAAAATACATATGGTCCAGTACGACCTAGAGCATGGGTAACTAGCCAACTGTACTCTAAAATTGTCCAAAAAGCAATAAACTTAATCAGAAAGGCGTAATTACCACCTGCTTCACAGACTGCCCAAAACGAAGTATTTTCCTGCAAGTTTAGGACCCGCTGCCTCTCAGTCTGACTGGACTCGTTTGTTCACGTAGCACATAAAAAGGTTGAGGAGTGTCGTCAGAGTTGAACAGGTAATTGCACACAGGTTTCTGCTCTGCCAATTATAACTTAGCAAAACTTCACCGGTTCTGCACATTTTGCAAGGGAGGAAGATACAGGCAGAAGTTTCTATTTACAACTGAAGTAAAGCTAAACGTCTTTAAATCACGAAGAAAGCGGATATATTCACTCCTGTTTAGTGTCTGCTACACGCCCACCTTTCAGAGAATCTTCTTTCTCAAGGAGAGAAATGTACATTCTGATGCACACGAGGAACAGAGCTACGCTGAACCCAACTTATCGGAACTTCTGCTACTCAAACTGGCACATACAACACAGCGGCAGCAAGGAGAGGAAAAGGCAGCATGCTGTTTAAATATCAACCATGTTAACTCATGGATAATACAGCACACTTCATGTATTTCATGCCTTCAACTAATTGCTTAAGACATCCTGCTACAGTGTAGACGGTAACAGTAGTGTGCCCTCAGTCTTCATTAAATGCCAGCTCTTAATAACAGACTCCAAAAGGGCTTTAATTGCATTTACTCGCAGCTCCTGAACTTTAAAAGTTGTTAATCAGATTTCTATGTAAATGGAATGACGATTAAAGGTTAAGTACAGGTTTCTGAAATTTCAGCAGTTGAAGACGTATTGCCCTTAACAGGAAAGAGAAACTACCAGGCTTGACAGGAACTAAACATCTTAATTAAATACTCAGAAGTACAGTACTTATTTCTGCGTGAAGTTCTATTTTCAAATGTCAAACTTAATCAGGCACTTGACAAAAACGTGCAATATCCCTACAGCACAGAAGAACAAAAATGCCTTGGGATTCTTCCTGAAGAAACACCTGCATATCTCCCAGCCCTCAGCTCCCTGACAAATTCATATTCTCCAGGCCGCTTGTCCCAAACAACAATACGGGAAGTTTTATGGCTCTAGAACTGCAGGAGTCCAGTTCAGAAATAGGATACAACATTTTTCAACGTGTCAGCTTTTCCCCTGTTCGCTCAGTTTATCCCTGTAACAACACTGTCATGCTGACAAATAAACATAAGGGTCCTCATAAATCTGACTTGCAGAGATTTATTTCCCTCGAGGGTACAGCCCATCAATTATCACCACTCGAAAGTATAAAAACTTCTTTGGTGGGAGTAAATTTAGTATGTCTGCACAGTGCTCGGAGTAAATTTAGTGTGTCTGCACAGCGCTCCGCGAGCAGCTGCTTGCTCCGGGTGCTGGTGCCCAATATGCACGGGGAGCACCCAGCCTGCTGCTTTCTGCGCCCTTGCTCGAGCCCTGCGCTACCCAGGATGCGCACACCGACCGCCCAGCTCGAGCCCGGTGCCCCCGCCCTCGCACTGCTGCTGCTAATTAATCTAACCCACAGATTTGCGTCCTACTGGCTCATTACAACGAATACAGAAGCTGAGTACTTCAGTCAGACAGAAGCCCCGGCCACACTTGAGAACTGACCTGAGATTTATTCCAATTAACTAGGATTCCAGTCTCTGATTTCAATTCTTTTGCAAGGACACATCAGTTTTGTTATCAGTATGCGTGTCCTGCGGTTACGTACAGCAGAGAGAAACCAACCTAAATGGGATCCGTGACCGGTTACTTTATGCCAAAACATTACAAAACAAGTATTTCATACAGCTCGGGTTCAAACTGTAATCCTAGGAAGACCTGGATAGACCCAGGTCTATCTCAGAAACCGAGAGGGACTTCAGGTCCCTTGCCGTGGGTCGCACAGACACTGCGATAGGTGCCAGACTGACCCATGTATTTCACAATTTATGGCTGAACTGAAATCTAGTCGAGCACGTTAATTATGAAGATGTGTGCAACATGTAAAAACTGGAATATTTGTACAACTAGATACAAAACTGCGCTCATTTCTTACAGAATTAATATTTAAAACTGCACTTCAAGTCCGCATCATTTTTTAATGACAAACTACACCTAGCCGTAGGAGAAGACATTTTTCCGGTAAGCTATACAGCAGCTACAGTAACCATCAGTCTCTACTGCAATGGTGCTGCATGGGATAGAAAAATCAGTCAAGAAAAACATGTACCATGGAGGTGACTATTATACCTGCAACCCAAAGCATGAAAGAAATTTAGCAGTGGAAACTGCAGAGAGAGACTCTGCCTTCAGACAACATACAATAGTGGGAAAGAAATGGTGAAAGCAACAGTGACAGTCAATAAAAGTTAGTAACAGAATCGCATAACCACCAGTTGCTTCATCTTCTTTCAGATTTCATCACAGTGACTTGAAAAAAGGAGGAAGAGCAAGGAACCTTCTACCTACCTCTTCATAATAGGCTGCTGTAAGAGGAGGCGGT
This sequence comes from Anseranas semipalmata, assembly GCA_013399115.1. Lineage (NCBI taxonomy): Eukaryota > Metazoa > Chordata > Aves > Anseriformes > Anseranatidae > Anseranas > Anseranas semipalmata. Next base: position 1,335,192 of record VXAA01002624.1, on the reverse strand, counting down.
ACCCACAAAAGCAATTTACTAACTGGTATCAGGCATATGAAGAAGGAAAAGAGGATTAAAAAAATCTGCTGTAGTTAAACCCAGTATTGTTGCTTTATTATACATAAAAGGCTTTTAAACAGATCTAGGAGGAAGAGCTATGACACCACACTTAGAAAAGCCTACATTTTATAAATTCGCATGTAATCTCTAGCATTTTTCAAAATTAACTTGAAGACTTTCAGATCTCACTCCTTCCACAGAGTGCCTTATTAATAAGATCATTCCAAGCAGCTCTGTGTAACAAGCACCAGACTTAACAAAAAAAAGTTTCCCAGACTTTTTAAATACATGTTGACATTTCTAACTGACCAAATGCTTGAAGATCCAACCACGTGTGAATCTACAACCGTGGCCAAGACGCAAAGCACCTAACAGAGAGAAGCGGCCCGTAAAATTAGTCGCGCAAAGGGTTTATACAAAGCAACCGCAAAATACGACAGCAGCAAATGTACGAACAAGCCCCGTGACTCCAAGACATCGACAAAAGGGCACATTCCCCTTTGACATCAACCCAGCAGCCACCATTTCAAGTCCAGCTTGTAAGGCCACCGACATCTTTGAAATGACATCAGAACTAGAGACCTTCTTTGTGAAACCTACGATCGGTACAGTTTTATATTCCTCCCGTTCCCAAAAGGAAGGAAGTGCGCACCAGTGTGGGGCTGCCAGCAGTCTGGTTTTGGAGGCTTAATATCACACTTTAGCAAGAAATTACCCCCTGACCTTCTTCCAGAAATATCTATGTCTGTAATGCTTCAGGGTCTTTGATGTTATCACAAATATCCTGATGCCAGAGGGGGGAGCTCATAGCATAGACAAGATTCCTATTTTCAGGCTTGGGGGTAAAACAATAAACATTTCAACCGGTTCAAAGCTCTTGTGCGTGAGCCATTCCTCCTTCTGAAGGTACCCGTCAGGACCGCTACCCCTTCTGCCCTTCATGCTGCTCTACAAAAGGTACAGCACCAGGCCACCAAAATGCCGCCGTTAAGCAGATTAGAACGTTTCTGAAGGCGTTCCGTTCAGCAGACACTTGAATGTCTTTCTGCATCAGGGAGCCTTTTCCTTCCCCTTTCATCAGCTTATCAAATGAAGCTAAACAGTAACGCTTGCATCTAATGATACTAGGGACCTTGTAATGGGATTAGGAAAAACACCATCATTAGTTTCAAGGAGGAATGTGACCTTGAAGAAATTTCTTACTCCACGCTTTGAACGGATACAGTAGGAAGAATGAAATGAATTCCTGCATGAGGATGAGGAATGGGTAGGGAGAAGCAAGGGGCTTTCTATTCCCAGGCAGACACTGTCTTTGGTGGAGGAGCTCTGCTTCCTCCACCATCCTGACACACCATGGCCTTCGACGGCTCGCCAGGGCTCTGTCAGCAAGCGCACACCAGGCCGACTCCCGCCATCCCACCTCAGGCCTCCAGCGGCAACGTGCTGAGCCCTGAGCTTCAGCTCGGAAGCACTTCTCGGCCCCGAGAACGCTCTGCGCCTCGTGGAAACGCGTTCGATTTGGCAAGAGTTCAGCTGAGAGAAATTATTTTAGATAAAACTTCTCCAGCAAGACCTGCAACCATCGCTTTTGTTTACTCAGAAAAGCGTAAGTGCTTCTGGAATCACTATGTGACTTCCAATATCCAAACCAATCATGCATGTCATTGTTTCCTTCAGTAAAAACATTTCTTTAGATTGCCAAAAGGAAGTGTAAATGCAATAGCAACAGGAATCCATTTTAAAGCTAAAAGCCTGACAAAAAAAAAAACACTTTGTATTTTTATAGGCTCTAAAGCAAACAACGTACCGGTGCTGCTGCTCGGAAAGGAGCCCCTCCTGAACAGCACCATGGCACTCCATCCAGCCTCTTACTGCAGAACCCTTCTCTTTCATTCCCTGAGACGCAGGGCGTGAATTCATCCCTATTTTCCTCAGCAGGAGCCCCCAGAGCCTGGTCCTTTCCTCTGAAATTCCACCTCACGTGAACATCCTCAGGCTACTGCCACACAGTCAATTCTTAATGACAATCTCCAGTTGCGCTGCGAGAGCACAGTTGAGGTAGGGATTTGTTTTGGTTTGAAAACTGGAAGAAAAACAATGCAGGATGTCAGCAAGCTGGTCTAGAAGGCTGGTCCTGTGCAAGCAGGTTCCAGCTTTGGCTCCAGTCTCTCTGAATATTCCTTCCAGTGGGGAACGGTAAGGGCTGAACGACATCAAGAAGAGGGCCCAGGACACAGAAGTCCAAACACAAGCCACGCTCTGTGGTACAGGAGTGTAAGAGCAGAGTGCATTCGTACAATGCTTTAACCCTTATGAAAGCCAACACTAATCCCCCACCGAAATAAAGTCCCAGGTTTGTGCAGAAGTGGCTGCAGTGTGTGAAACTGGCAGGCTCCTGCCACCGGGTGGAGCCAAGACAAAGCAGATGGCTGCAGCAGGAATTTCGGGTCTCGCCAATGTTGCTACCATTCACCTGCTGCCTTTCTCAAAGGAAAAGCTGCCACTACCGTGGCAAACTCCATCCTCTGAGATAAAACCAAACCCACTGCTCCAACTCAGTCCTGCTCCTAAATCTTGGAGATTAAAAGTGAATTTATTTACTCAGAACGCTGCACAGACACAGGCCATCGCTCCGTGCTATTGGAGTAATTACAGCCTTCTCGCCTCCCCTGTAACACCATGGAAAAGAAAAAAAAAAAATCAGAGGACTGTCAAAATTCATCTCAGCTGGTGAAGGCACCACCTACCATTTCAGCTTCCGTGCAATTATTCTAAAATCTATTCCGCTGTAACCTGCAAAGCCCACCCGTCATGGCACACGACTGCAGTCGGACGTGCAAACCTGACTCGGTAACGCCATCACGGATAAGTCTACGCGTCGAGTTATGCTACGGTACGTTTAACATGTACATACAACTTCAGAAAAGTAAAGTGCTGAATGACTTCTAACCATGAGCAAGAGTTAGAAGAAATGAATAGACAAAGCCTGCATTAACTTGTCTCCATTTCAGATAATTACTTGTGAGGTTTTTTAAGACATTTGTGACTCACAAGGGAGTCTGTAAATTTACCATCTTTTGCAATCTAATAATGTTGGCAGCTATGAGAATTACCTATTTATTGATGTGTGACACCAATCTATCATCAAAGGACAAAAAAGCTGTTACTTAAGAGTTCTTCCTCCCCTTTCAGCATGCACAATTTCTAGTGAACAGAATTCTTCAAATGTAAAAAAAAAAAAGGGGGGGGGGGAGGAAAAAAGCCCACAAAAGNGGGGGGGGGGGGGGGGGAGGAAACAAGCCCACAAAAGTTGATACAAATGATAGGAGATGGAAGAGGTTACATTACTGAACTGAACCACAGAGATCAGTCACTTTTATTTACAACTGATGTAACAAGAACTTTCAGAAGAGACCACACACGATGGAACAAAGCTACTGGACCAGGAATCAAAGAGCCCCAGAGCATATATCCAGAGCGCGTATCAGTTTGCAGCACAGCCTTACTTTCTTCTCTTTCACAACCAACATCCTTTGTCTCAAGCAACATTCAGCAGAGAAATTCACTGAGTATCTGTTCAGCGTCAAGTATACCAGGGATGTAATCTGTGCTGGAGCCTCCTGATATTACAGAGATGCAATTAACAAAAACTGCACTGAGAAAAGATGCAGCTCTAACATGGCCCCAAGAAGGGCAAAAAAATCCAGGACCACAATTATGCCTACAAATGCAGTTCCTCCCAAGCTAAGATGCTAGGTGAGAGTAGGTTGGAGTCAAACAAAGAAAAGGCAACAGGCACATTTTTACAATACACCGTGTGCTTTAATAACCTACAGACATACAAATCACTGTCAAGTATGAGCCAGCAGCTCCCAAGTGCTTCCTTATTCCCTTCCATTAGTCTGTTGCTTTTCCCCCGATCCTATCGCTCATGAAAGAAAGACTAATATATACCTTTATTTTCAAAAAGTTTAAACGCATCACAGTCCAAGTGTAAATAATTTATAAACTAAGAGGCAAGTAAGATTCTGGTGCATGGCTGAAACGAAGATAAAGCTTTTAAGAGGAAGATGCAGATGTGTGCAGATCCGTATAAACAAACGGTTCGCCACTGCCAACGAAGACTTCACAAGGAAACCACCACTCCCCCTCCCTCCTCCTTCAGATTCCCTTGATTTTAATATTGGTCCTTCAACCAAAAGCTCATTACTAATCCAATTTTAATGTCACTTGAATTCTTACAAATAAGGGGACCACACAGGGAGCTGATGATTTTAATTCTGGCACTTAAATCAGAAGCGTGAAGTTAAATGCAGTGCATACCCTCCCCCCTTTCGTTAATTCTACACTTAATTGCAATGTCTTGTTCTTCCAAATCCCAGCTTGCAAGGCAGTATTTAGAACTAAATCAAACAGGTAAAGTTTCAAAGCTTTGATAACCAGAGCGCTGGTGGATTGGCTCTCTAGCATTTCATCCATCATTGTGGATGGCAGAATATAATCCCAGTGATTTTCCTGGGATCACAGAAAATTGGAAAAGACCTCAAGAGATCACCTGGTCCATCCTCATGCCCCAAAGAACCAGTTATGTTGTCATGCCTGACAGACGCTTGGAAATTTTTAATGATGCTACACAACAATATAACATCCCTTAAATCATTCTCTGCTTATGTACACTGGCCATCAGGTTAGACAAAGCCCAGAAATGTTCGAGTCTACCTCGCCCGTCTTCAGGCTCAGTACTTCCTATTCTACCATATCCTGAAAAACACATGATCCCCCTCCTCTTTTCAACTCTTGTTATATTTGACAGCAAAGGACTCCCACCACCCCTTAAGCCTTCTCATCTCTAAGCAAACAGATTGTTCCTTTTTCAACTCAAGTCATTTTTTCCCAGACCTCTGATCATGCTGGTTGATCTCCTTTGAATTCCCTCGGACTGTTTGACTTCCTCCTTGGGAGACCATGGCCAAAGAAGATATGGAGCTGCAGCCAAAATCTTTTCAACACTGACTAGAACAGAATTATTTCCCGACATCCTGCAGGCCATGCTCTTCTGGTACTCAGCAGGGCAATACTTGAGGGTTTGTGGGTTTTTGTGACATAGTGATTCACATCCCGTTTGTGATCCTATGTACCACACAAGTCCTGGTCTGAAGGTAAGACATACCCAACTACTCACCTCACACACGTATACAGAAATAACTGCATGCATACCTCTCCTTTTAAATTCAGTTTATTAAGATCTTTCAAAATCTAATCATGTCCTCCAACGTGTCTCCAAACCCCTCCTTCCAGCATGGTATTTGCAAGTTTAATGATTCTCTATTGAGTTACTCAAGCCATTAACAAAAATATTGAATAGCACCAAGTCCCAGACAAAGCACTCTGAAGAGCCATCAGATAAATCCCTTAATAGCAAACCCTTCAGAACTTCTCCTTTTCCAGCCCGTTGTTTACCCCACCTCATTACAGTTTTATCTCATCATAGCTCCCCAAGTCAGTTATGAGAAAAAGCGTATGAAACGCTAACAGAAGGCTTTCTGTCGCCAGGACATAGGCCACCCACTGCTCCTCCCTCCCCCACAATCCCTGCCACCAGCTCTCGGAAGGAAATTAAATCAAGTTTATGCTTGACATATAGCAACAGTAATACCTCCTCTGATTTTATATATTTAGGCAGTTTATGGGTTTCTACATTTTTCCTAGAAGTCAGAGTGAAAACAAATGCTTCAGAAGCCTCTGGGTCTCCCTGCTTCCCTGCCTCCTTTTTAAAAGACCGCTTCTGGTTTCCCTTTTCTGGTTTTCCAGAATCTCCTGGGGTTTTGAAAGACATTGTTCTTCTTGGATGAAGATGTTGCTTATGCCATGATTTGCACAAAGCAGAAGGGAGAATAACGATAAGGACCAAGGGCATATTAAGGGGAAAAAGGAAAAAACACAAAAAAACACACAAATCTTCTAACACCCCCACGTAAATTCCACAGGGTTCTTGAAGAAAAGGGGAGACTGGACAAGACCCAGGGAGAGCACCCAGAAAAGTCTTGCTGCAACTTGATCATTGGTTAGATCTTGTAGAACGGGGGTCTGAATTCAGTACCTAACAAAAAAGGGGGGTAATGAATAAAAAACACATATGTATGTTGAAAAAAAACAGGTCAATGAATTTTGGAAGCACTGTATTTTCATACCATAAAATGCAACATACCTTTAAACTACTGAACTGTAGAAAGAAGTTATTCCATAATTGCTACGTACTTTACATGGGATTTCTGCATTTTCTATCTGAGGCTCCTCGAATTTTGATTTGTTAACAACAGAATGTATTCTTACACTTCTCTGACAATACAGAATTCATTTCTTTTTCAGCTGCTCAGCAGATGGCATGTGAGAAGCCTAGTTTTCTGCAGCGTTGGTTCTCACAGTCGATTCATTTCATGTACATCGCAAAACACAAGCTCTGGCTGAAGTTTTCACATGCTGAGGTCGTTCACGGTATCTCCTCTGTGCATTTCTACACAGTTATTCTGACGCTGTCTTTCGCCCAGAGGTAGCACTGACCAGGTCACATATCTACACCAAACCTGAGGAAATGTCCAAGCTACATTTTTACCCACCTGTCAAATGGCACTGATCAAGGGGTTCAAGGGTTTAAAGAATCAATCTTGGATAACACAAAAGCAAAGCTCTCACTTGGACAACCAGCCTAAAGTGACACCACATCTAAATTGCTGCTTTTCCTATGCTGAGCTTTCACTGGAATGTACTGCATATTTCAGGATTTTTTATTTTATTTTTTAAGATGTGGTCTTTATTTTCTCTGGATGGTCCAGGTTTACTGTGGCACCTTCTCTAACACTTAATTCAGTATTAACCTTCCAGAATTAGAGGACAATATTCCCTCTGCCCCATCAACCTATCTTCATTCATTTTGGGCCTGTCAAGTAGCATTTAAGAAGATGCATGCAAAACTAGTATTAAAAAAGTTTTGTCATTAAGGTACATGGGTCTTCCACCACTTGATTTCACAGTGAATTTATTCATGGTACTGAAGAAAGAGGACCAATAGGCTAAAGACACAGATGAAGTCCTCTGCAAGCAGAAAATGGAACCCACAGAGAAACACCTAAAATACATGGATATGATTTCTCCATTTAAATTTGATCTTTGTCAAATTTAGCAGACAAAGAGGTTCTTTAGCGTCCTTTATACGCAAAACTGCACGTAATATGCTTGTGGGAAATGTGGACTGTTGCAATTTAGTTTACGGCCAAAGGTCTGTCCAAGTGCCCATATTCTTTAGGCCATTCTATAAGTTTTCAACCCTTAAAGAGATAATGAATTATGAAGATCATGGACCTTTGCAGAGCAAGTTTTGAATCAAGCAGCAGTTCCTTAGATTAACTGTAGTCACATGGAAAACCTACTGCTTTGCATCATTCTGCACTTCCTGCCTCTTAGTGCACTGAAGACCTTTCTTTCATGTTCCTGGAGCAGGAAGAAAACAGGAGCTGCCACCTACCCTCCCTATCCCACCCATTATTTTATCGTGTTCCTTCCAATTTATTTTCTTCCTAAGGGACAGAAGCCCAACTTCTACCTTCAGATGGCAGTTTGTGTGTACATCACAATTGCCCCTGCCCCTCTCCTAATCCCTTCTAGTTCTCCAATATCCTCCAAGATCAGCACAGACTATTCAGGGCAGAGACCACGATGAGGCTTGCAGCATTCTGTTCTATGCAGCCACTATCAAATTTAGTTTGATATCCTTTCTTTATGCATCCTAGCATCTCATTAGCTTGAGCCACAGTTTGTACATTAACAGTAGCTGCAACTGAGCTTTCTACAAATGACAACCACTTTTCTGTCTTTGGCTAATTTAGACCCAAGGAAGCTAATCAAATAATTTTATTTTTCCCCTTCAACACCTGTTTGCTAACTTCTTTAAACATGTCACAGATTCATCAGTCCCTGCTTGTCCCACATAACCCAGAAGATTTTACAGCACATGCCAGAATTTGCGGTGCTCCTGCACAGACCTTGCAGAAGACCACTAATAAGCCTGATAACCACCACAAGGGTTATCAGAAGAAGAGCTAACCTTTCTTCTTTTCATTCTGATCATTTTTCACTTATTCTCACTTTACACCTCCAGGTCAGTTTCTTTAATCAATTAAAAGAAAACAAAAAACACACATACACACAAAAAAAACAGTGTTTCAACCAAAGGCTACTTTGATTCATTGGAAAGTTCTTTATCCCTTATGAGTGCACTAACTATAAAAAACTCACGAGAGCTAATTTCTCCCCCTAGAAATATAATTTCTAGAATCTTTTGTATATGTTAGACATTTCCTTATTCTCCAGTCCTCAGCTGGAGGCTTTAAGGGGAGGCTGCTTATCTTTTATGGCATCTAAGTGACTTCATACTTTTCCTTCCTAAAAAAGTCTTCTGACACACTGCCTTTGAGCTTAATTTAATTTCAAAGTTCCTTCTGAAGCCTCTAGCTCTGCTTGTTCATCTTTATGATCAGAAAAGAAGTTTCAGGACAGCTTCTTCATCTACGATTTAAAAAGTGGAGACTCGTTTCAGAGAAATCATTTAGCTTTCCCATAATGTTTTCTTATGTTAACACACAACCATGGAGAATTCAGCAAAACCACGTCTTCTACAGGCATCTTGCTTTTAATGGTCTAAAGATATATCAAATATATTTGGTCCCCAAAAGCCACAATGGTCTTCTTCACTTCCTTCCTACTGCCTATTCAAAACATATATTTCCGCTTATTAGCTCTCCTAAGGTTTGATTTCTAAATTTTAAGTTACTTATACCGAACAAATGCATCTTGAACCTTGGCCGCCATACTGCTCATCTATTTGCTGGTTTTCTTACTGTTCGAAGGAACATAATTCTAAGACTGGACAACTGAAAACTAAGAATTACGTTTCCTTTTCCTATGTAGGACTTTGCAATTTAACCTTTTACTTTACCCTGTTTTCTGTCAATTTTATTGTTTGATACACAGCTTGCTCCTCTGGATGCATAATGTAATTATACTCTAGGAACAACCGCTAGGTAGCTCAAATGACTCACTTTGAACCAGCCACAGTGCATTACGCCATACAGCAATCCCAGATTTAGCCTAAAACCCACTTGCCTCCTATGGTGGGCTCCTGAACCAGCCATTACAAGAACCTGTCAAGAGCTCCATCAACTGGTTCTGACTCTTCCACTTACCCAACTTAAACATCAATGATGGAGGATGGCAGCCACCATTATTTTGTTAGCAAGTGCTGCTCTCGGATCTCTCTCAGAAAAGTACACCTCATTTCCATTCCTCAATCCACAGACTAATAAAACCTGCTAATACATTCCAATTTTTACAGCATAATATTTTCATCCCTTTATGTGGTCCCCCCTCTACTCTGAATTTTTATCTCACTAGACAGAGGAATTCTTTAAATAAAGCCATGTTCCTCCACCTCCTACAAAAAGTCTGTCTTCCATGCATAGTCTGCAAACAGCTTTACAGATTTCCACTGACATTTGTCATCTCACCACCTTTGCATAATGCACTCCATAACTTGGTTTTCTCGATCACATGGGAATCCAACCACCTAATTTTTATTTAACTTGGTTTTTAGTTTTATTTGGTATCTGTTTTTCATTCAGTTGCTTCATCTTTAATTTTTATGTAATTTCATGCATCCTCCTTCCTGCAATATGTTGTTGTTTGCAAGTGATTTGTTCACTGATGGGGACACTTAGACAGCAAATATTTACTTTACTACTCAAGACAAATATTTGACATCTATCACCACCCAATTTTCATACGGATAAGAAAATAGTCCCTCTTGAATTATCATGACAACTAGATGTATCCATATAATATCCTGTTCATCCACCTCTGACTAAAGAGCCATCACATATTTTAGACATTTTAATTCGTAAAGATATAAAAAGAGAAAATGGTAGAATTCAGAGTTTTCTTTGTCACTGCACTATTATCTTTAAGATCATATATTTAAGTTATGTTTGCTGAAAGGGCCCATTATTTATTTTTTCCTCTAAAAAAACACCATCTCTCAAAAAAAAATAAGCAAAAAATATCCTTTACTCTGGGCCCTTAATCTATTTGATCACTGACTAGTCTTACATTAGATTTTACTAGAAAAAAGATCTCTTTAATTTCTACTTACATTTTATAGCAAGTTTTCTGCAAAAAGTTCCCTTTCAATCAAATCGTCTCAATCCGTACCATGCTCCAAGTCAGCTTTTTAAGATAAGCACTTCTGAAGTGCATTTGAAATGACAGAAGCTGAATAACCTCTGGGCTTACAAAGTCTTCCCTCGCTGGGGGACGAGCCCACTAGTTTGGAGAACCAGACTCATTCTTACTTAAAAAAAAAAAAAAATCTACTTTTTTCCACAATGTTCTTTCACTTAATTTGAGTATTGGCTACACGTCAACTTGGGTGTTTCCCTTCCTAGTCTTTGTTTTGTCTTTTTAGGTGTCAGGTAGGACTGTGGCCTCCTGGGAATCTGTTCTGCAGGTCAGGAATTCAATTCCAGCAGGATTTTCCTGACACATCTGTGCAGACAGCCTGGCTTTTGATGAAGATAATGCATGAACAGAGGACACTCAAATTCTTGGGGCAACTAGACGCCCATGTCTTAAAAATCAGTTCCCCAAAGTCACTGCATACTAATATTGGTACTGCTAAAAGCATAGGAGAAAATGTTTTTATCCATTCATATATGCAAACACTGTAACACTGACAGGTGCCTGGCACCATTAGTACACCAAAGCCCTCACTTTGAGGAATGACATTTTTAATCCCCAACGTGACAGATTTTGCTAAACAGATAATGAATTGCTATCCACACAGATCACTCCACCTGCAATGTGACAAACAGCAGAACATAAATGACCACTTTGTCATCCCCATGATCCAGAAGTTCCACAAGTGACAGAGACATTCAGGAAGAAGACAGAACTCCCTGGAGCTACTCCGAACCTTGGAGGTTCAGGCGGGATTATTTCCCAGTGAAAATATGGAAATAAGCTTCAATCACCTTCTGAAGAAGGTTCGTCTTCACCTTGCCAGGTGCTGGGCACTCTGGCCATTAGCCAGCAAAGCACTTAAGCACACACACAACTTAAAACATGTGAATGGTCCTAATCATGCCATACATCTAATTGCTTTTCTGGATTAGGGCCAAAGCACTCAACACACTGTAGATCAAGACCTCACTGACAACACTGATATCCCCAGACATGCAAATCTCAGACAAAAAAGAAAAAATCCAGTAACATCCTTGAAGCCTGTTCCCAACTGCTGCTCCATCCGTCTAAACACCAGATAATAACAGATAATTTCCAAACTGTTAGCTCTATCGTATGAATGAATCATTTGACAAGAACACATTCAAATTTTGACAGATTATGTGACAGATTAATCACTTATCTCTACAATTCAGAACTTGCAGTTCACTATTATTCACAGTTCACAATATTCACTAATAAATATCCTTCCACCTCAAAATGTCCCATTTTCCTTAAACTCTGCACAAGAAGGGTTTCACTGACAATGAAGAAATTATCAACAATTTGTTCTCTGAAAGCGATTCTCTTGCTGTTCTGCTTTCAGTATATGGTTTGTAGAGGAACCCCAAAGTGGAATATTAAATGTATTTCATATTTAAAAATTTTTCTAAAGAAAAACAAAACAAAACAGCTTTTCATGCTGTGCTGAAAACAAAGCTTTCCAAAAAGAAAGGAACGCACAAAGTGACCTCAATAAAATGACAACTCAATAAACAAGAATATCAAACCTCTTCAAATCAGGTTACAGAAAAGATTTTAAATGGTGCTCTCGATCTTAGGAAGCATAAAACCTTCGCTGACCAAATTACTTTCAATTCTTCACAACTGTGTTCAGAAGAAGAAATCGTCACCAATGCAGAAAATCAATAGGAAATGTTCCAGACAATGCAAAAGTAAGGACGGACCAAACCAGTAAATTCAGGGAAGATAGGAGCTTGGGGAATGAAGAAAACAAGTGAGCTAAACAACAAAATAGCTACTGAACAGCTTCTGCATCCATCCCATAATCAAAAATAACATGTTCATTTGTTTAATCAACAGGACCACACGAGAATAAAGATCTGAAAGGATATTAGTGGAACAATTCCCCAAAGCAAAACAAAGGATCTATATAAATAACATACTGGAGAATTCAAACTTTAAAGCACAAGAGCCTTTACATTGCCTTTTCCAGTCTTTGGTTTAGCACACATTATTATAAGGCAAACTGTCCACCTTATTTCAAAGGAGCAACGTCCAAGGTCATACAGAAAACCAAATGCAGAATCAGGACTGATTCACGCCTGCTGATCTCCAACCTGATACTCCATCCGCTATGGCAAGTCCCTCTTCAGACAAGAGGGTTTTACAAATATCACTAATGCCATGGAAAAACTGGTAGTTTACAGACTGTACCCTTAAGATTTAAATACAAGATTTTCCCATTCTATGTAAGAAAGCAACAGCAAGTTGCTTGTCTCTGTACAGTTTATGTACAACACGCATGAATATTTAGAGTATGAGCTTACCCTACAGTAATATACAACGTATATAATGGATAGTAAAATCACTAAAAGCATGAACAGATTAACCTAACAATGTTGTTCACAATCCAAGGATGGGCAGGTTCAGAACCTGGGAGAGAAGCAACCAGAAGTTTGGGCACAGAGGAGAAAGTGGCTGTGTGAGGAGGCCACACCTGGAGTTCTGCATCCAGTTCTGGGCCCCCCAGTACGAGAGAGACCTGGGCATACTGGGAAGAGCCCAACAGAGGGCAATGAAGATGATCAAGGGAATCGAGCACCTCTGCTATGAGACGAGGCCGAGAGAGCTGGGACTGCTCAGCGTGGAAAAGAGAAGGCTCAGGGGGAATCTTATCGATGTCCATACACACCTGAAGGGAGGTGCAGAGAGGACGGAGCCAGGCTCTTGTCAGTGGTGCCCAGTGCCAGGACAAGAGGCACTGGGCATAGACTGGAGCACAGGAGGTTCCATCTGAACACCAGGAAGCACTTCTGTGCTGTGCGGGTGCTGGAGCACTGGCACAGGCTGCCCAGAGGTTGTGGAGTCTCCTCCTTGGAGATCTTCAAAAGCCACCTGGACATGGGCCTAAGCAACCTGTTCTGCGTGGCCTTGCTCGAGCAGGGCTGGGACCAGCCTCAGCCTGTGTCACTCTGTGAAAACTCAGAGATAAAGTAAGGCAAATGGGGGTGGGGAGGCCATATCTTAAACACAAAGGCTCATTTGAAACAAATGCAACTACCTGGGGCCACTCTACTGAAGATCAAATCAGAAAGTCGGGCGTATTTAAGAGAAACTAGAACCTGGGGCCTAACTTTTTTTGTCCAAAGGGATAGCCAGTCTCCCATCAATTAATAAGCTGTTCTCAAGATTGCAAAAATAAGCTGAAGTTTACCAAATACTCCATGGAGATCTTTTCAGATTCATTACGTACACTAAGTCAGCTTTATTCTGCTTAAACCAGCACATATTTTAAGTGGAGTCTCACAGGCAGCCTTGCTGGCTGGATTACTTTCACACGCCAAATTTAGCAGGTGCATAAATGCCAGCATCATCAGGATCTTACTGAGGTGCTGGGACTGATGTTATTTTAATACAACCATCAGGAATTTAGTAAAGCAAAAAAGGACAACTGTGAACTCAGTTACAGCCCAGAACATCTAAAAAAAGTTCACATTCACCCCAAAATGACCAATCCTTCTCCTTGGATGGACTAGCCATTGTGGTTTTTTGTCTTGTTTTTTAAAAAAAATTCTTTTCTTCCCTAGCCCCACGCAGACAAAATCCTCCCCCAAAGCCTGAATTCAGCACTGTGAAGCTCAAGAAGATCAATAGCCCTTGCAACCACTGTCAGTGCAATGTAAGTGTTTTCACCAGGCCGCTGCAGCTCCTTCAATACCATGTAGGACCTTTACAAGCAGATGATATAACATAAACCAAGCTCCAGAAGTTTCAATTCTGTGCTTATAAAGGTATTTTAAATGTCCTAGACACCTTCAAGAAGTCTCATCTTTCCAGTATTTTAGCTTGGACTACAGGGAAAAGAAAGAATTTTTCAGCAAGTGGAAGGCATGGATGCAACATGACAGGAGAGCTGGGGGAGTGAAAAAGCCCTGTTGAACACAAAAAAATTTGGAAAATGGAGAAGTAGAAGAGCTCTTCAAAAGATCTTTCAACCACAAGATAGCAAAAATTTTACAGCATTTTTCAAAAACATTTTCTTCTCCACTGCCATTCCACTAAGGAGGGCTACACAGGATCAGGATTACAACTGTACTTCTACTGACTTACCTCCGCATTGCGTTGGATGAGTTGCAAACAGTACCATACCTACATGATTAAACCACTGAGCACTAGAGTAGTTATTCTAAAAGCACCAAAAAAAAGCATCCACTTAAATACCACCCTCTCCCTTAGTCTTCCCTTGCCAAACACAGGCATGGTTGCACAAAACTTAAGCAGTCTATCCCAAGTTCTAAATTATGTCTGCATAGCAAGACTGCTTTGCAGATAAAGGAGTTATTTGGGAATTGATAAATTGGGACTATATTGGGTCAGTCTGTTTGCTCAATACCTGAAAGCGCTCATCTCAAGCTGGCTATGGAACGTGTCCGGCAATGCAGCTGGTGTCATAGGGGTCATTTAATGGAGCTTTATTTCTAGACTCGTAGAACCAAGCTTGTCTGCTTTTTCTCATTGAAGGTACTGTTTCATCTTCATTTTAGGCTACAAAAGCCATATATTAATCTCTGTTCCCCAGCCAAAAAACAAAAAAAAAAACTAAATTAATAAAATTCCCCAAAGTTAACTGTATTGCTCCACCCTGAATGCATCTGCTGACTGCACTGCTCCATTTCTCAGCACTTACCCCTGCAGCAGACACTGAGTTACAATGCCAAGGGGGCTGCCGCTGAGAGAAGTTAAAGGGATTCACACTCATTCTATGCAACCTTTCAGAACAAAGCAAAAACCTCTCACAATCATTAATACAGCACAATATTATGCACCCAAACGAACACATCCCTAGTAGATCATGTAAAAATCTTACAAGAGACCATGAAGAACTATTACAGCTTTTGTAGGAGACTGTTTCTACACCACCAATTAATATGTGAACCTTTAACTCGATCTTTTAAGAAATTGTTAATTATATAGCTTACAGCAAAACTAAATGCAGAAGAGAAGAATGTTTAACAAAACCTTCAACCTGAACCCTTGACCTTAAAAAAAGTGCTAACAGAAAATATAAGGCTAGCACTTCTTGCTAATCACTGGAGGCTGAACTGTTGGGAACATGTAGCACCAGTTACAGCACACAATGAACGATCCACTCAACATTACAATAGAGACTCCTCAAAAGGCAGAACACATTTTTGTGACCTTGGAGATAAGTCTCATAATCTCATTCTCATCTGCACCTGCAGATCCTTTCACTTGGGTATTTGATGTTTGGATTTTCGTTCAAATGACTTTGCAGAGAATGTCAATACATGTTTAGGTGGACTATAAGAAGTAGGAAATCATTTTGCTTCTGCTCGTGTTTGACTACAGAATACATTTAAGCTTGTCAATGCAGAAATTCAGATTAACATCTAGCCAGTTTTCAGAAAATGCTATATATACACACAAATATATATAAAAATATAAAGTACAGGGAATATATGCTTCATATCTACTGTTATGCCCAATCAACGAAGAACATTTCTTAAACTTGGTCTCTGAAGAATATTACACCAGACAACATTATGCTGAAAGAATGACTCCTAAGAAAGGAAAGTGGGATTTGGAAATACAAGGACCAAATTCTAACCTGTTTTACACAACTTAAAACCTCAGAGAATATAAAAGAGTAACACAGGCTGCAGTCAAGGGAAGACTGACTTTCTAAGTCGCCACACAAATTTCTGCAAATCACAGCTCCTAATCTACTTTTCCTCGGATGTATTAAAGTAACCGTTGCTCAAAGATGCAGAGGCTTTATTCATCCTTCCAAACAACTAAGATACTAAGACTTCAAAATCACAATGGTTATTAAGCACAAAGATGGTCACAGTTCTGCTTCAAGCACAGTGCTAACCAGTTGTGGTAATAACAGTCCTGTGCCAACACACACCACTCATGAAGTTAGCGACAGACGACTCTCCTTCAATACTTCCTACCACAAAGCTGAATCAGAAGGACGTTCCAATTCAGACTGCAACACGAAGTTTCCCAGGACCTTGACCTATTCACTCACCATACACTGAAAATTATTTTCACCATTTAACTGTAGCTACAAGTGTCCCATCCCCTGGAATATTTATTTTGTTCAATATTCCTCTGAGCAAGAAGGAAAAAGTGCAGAATTGAAATGTATTTATAAATGTATTTCCTAGTTGCCTGAGCAATGGATGTTAAGCACTGAAGAACCGCAAGGTGTGCAAGCTTTGTTGAGATGAATACCTCAGAAAGACGTGGCACTTTAAAATTCCACCTGTCCTATTGGAAAGAAAAGTGTCCTTTACAACAGGTTATTCAACTACATTCACCTCGCAACTCAGAAGGAAGCTGAAGCTTTCAGAGTGAAAATATGGCCAACTTAAAAGAAAAAAAAAATGTATAAATACAAAACAACAATCTTACACAATACCAAAGAGCTACAAGCCATGCAGCTTTAATAAGAACACACCAGTACAAACACATACTCTACTGCTCATCATGGATGGAACTGCAGTAGTTGAACTGCGTGTCAGGTACCACACCACAAACAAACTGAAGGACGTAGCCAGCTTAGTCAAATGAAAGGAATCCGTACATATTAGCAGGGAGATATTAGCAACACTTCTATTACATTACAAAAGTTTTAGGAACACTCTCCAGCACAGTCATCACATCCACAGATCTTTGGTAACATCTTAATTTTTCCACCATTAGGACCAAGACAGGTTCTAAAGGAAAGACATCACTGTGAATTAAGGCAAATTATCAAGAGAGGTTAGCATAAGACAACAATTCAAAGGCACCATCATTTATCACTGTGGCAGGTAACGTGGCTGGGAAATGCAGTTTTTCCTAACAGGGCATCAGGCATGTGACATACTGATTAAACTGCAAGGGAACATAGCACCAAATCATTGTAATAAAGTGAGCTCATCCTTTTATTGTGTCCTAGCTAATCATCTGCAAGTCTGCTTGTTTTATTTCATTGTCCTTTGTGAGTAAAAAGGGAACGATTTTTGATATTATGCTTAAGGGACCACTCTGATTTATCTATTTACCGACCTGCTGGGAAGTTTAACCAATTTGCATTGTTCTCCTTGTCATATGCAACAACTTCCAACTATTTAAGCCTAGGAGTGAAAATTAATGACATGATTAACCTTTCTACAATTGGAATGAGCCTGCCAAGTGGCAGACAAGAGTCCTGGTCTCGCTTTCATCTTGGGTGTTGCACAAGGCTATAGGTCAGCCCTTGGACAAGGCAGCAACCAGCTCTTTGTCCTCCACCTCTTGCTATGAGCCTTTTCTATAGGAGGCTTGATGCAAGAGACTCGGCCATCAGCAAGGTCAGGCAAACAGCTCCCCTGTCTAGTAAAAAGTAAATAAAAAAGTTACAGGAAGTGTTATTTTTCTTGGAGGTTTCCCCCCTCTAAAATCATGTTATTATAATGCAAAATTAGATGTGGGATTTTCAAAAGAATCTAATGTAATTAGTTGTCCAAGTCCCACTGGATTGCCAAGGGAGTTAGAGCCTAAATGCCTTTGGCTCTTTTGGAAAACCACATCCATCACAGAAATTCATAGGATGGCTCAATAGCAACTATAGAAAAAAACAGTAATGAGGTGAACATAGTTTCAGAGTTATTTTTGAAGAACTTTACAGGGTCCCTCAGCCACTACAACACTGTAAATAATAGCACTACCACCAAGTTTTCCACAAAAAAAGCTTTGGGAAACAACATTTCACCCACAGACACCACAGTAAAAAGTGATCAGTGACATTAAGTCGTGTTGTATTACTAAAAATAAAAGTCAATGCTCCAGTAAATAAAAGCACCAGAACCACATCACTCAAAACCACAGCATCTAAGCTAAGCACACATGTATTTTTCATTCTCTTCTCCTAGTGCTGCTCTTTGATGTTTTTTTCAAGCCTATGCTATAAATGCAAAGCAGAGGGAGTCCAGCTTTTATTACTGGAAAGAATGAATTAACAATGCAACACATTTTATTATTATTTTAATCAGTTTCCAGCTCACAGCTTCACTGAGAGTACACCAACAATCACACATTTCTTAGTCCTTTTCCAGTAAATGAGGACCCCAAAGAGCTATACCCGGCATTTAATTACATACTAGGAGTAGAATGACTGTATACGGGCCACATTTAATTAACTAATTCCCTCATCTCCCTCTTTTCTCAGGTGAAAATAGGTTTCCATGGTTCCTAGCATGGACACAGTTACCGTCTTTTCCAGTTGTTTGCTTAGGAACAACAATTAACGGGTGGATTCTAGAACAAATAATGCTGTTATTTTTGCATATATATTATATATTTTGATAGATACGGGTCTTTCGTGTTCCTCAAATGGCTCTAACACTGCAACCTTTGAAACTACATATAGGGCTGTGGTGAGGACCCATATTCAAAGAAAAGGGAAGACAAAAATAGAGGGCTTGTCCACAGACCACCTGCTACCAGCAAGCCCTACAGAGGGCTACCATCACTTTTATTTGTTGCATGAAATAGGAAGATTCAACATCCAGTTGAATTACCAAATGTGGTAACTGACTGATCAACCATAAATATGGCAGTCTAATTTTGTAACGCGGAACTGAAGAGCAGTCTCATCAAGCTTGAAAGTTCAAGCTGGACAAGCACTGCAGCAGAACAAATGTGTATATGAAACCGACGTGCAACTCACCTCCCTGAAGCTTGCACACCAAGACAACAGGACCCCAGAGAAGGGAGGGAAGGGAAGGACTACTAGCAAGAACTGCAGATCTAGTAAAAACAGAACATCTTCAAATTGTTTCTCCCTAAAAGATGCAAGATATTTTCTGTGGGCAGAAGACAGAGTGCCTACAAAAATAAAAGTGTCATCACAATTTCTATTACTTTGGGGGAAAAATGGGTGGTTACACAAGATTCTCACCTTTCTTTTTAATGGTTCTTAGTGGACAGCTTTTGAAGAAAATGTTTAAAGTTAGATCTTTAAACAGAGGGAATTCGATATTGAAATTTTACTCCAACTTCGAAAAAACACTGGTCCTTGGCCTACCAAACCCCTAGGGCCACTGACATCAGAAAATCATCAGGCTTACTTCTCCCCTTCCACATCTGCTCTGGTGCACCAGACAGGCTGGCATGGAGCAAATTCAGAATTAAAATAATCATGTACCTTGAAATGGAGTACTGACTAAACCAATTCCCTTTTCCTGCTGTCACAAGTTCAAGATACAGGCTCTTCTGCTACCATCAAGCTCATTTCCTCCTGATCTCTGTAAATCCCATCTCGGTGCCTGTGCTTGGAATATGAAGGAATATGGGTTGGGAGTTCCACAGAGTGCAGCCTGCCAGGGAAGAGACGTATCCAGAAACACCGTACAGCTATTTAGAATTTATGTAAATCCCCCCATGAACTTCCATTAACTACTGCTGGCTCCTGGCCAATCAAAATACGGAGATTTACATGCTATACGGTTAGAGAAGTACCCCTTAAATTATCATGCAAATCAGTAAACCACTTCTTAAGGCAGAAAAGTGCACACTCCACATTCAAAACTCGAGTTTTGGTGTTGCCAATCACAACAGAGTCCAATCAGCAGGCACATCGTACCTTTAACAAACTGAGAGCTTCAGCTAGATCTACTCATTAGTAAACCCATCACCTCCTCCAAAGAGTCAGAGTACGTAAAACCAACAAAAATTAAAGCAACTAGATTGCTAACTACATGAAGCAAGAGTAAATTTTGATTTTAGTTCGGATTTTTAAAACAGCCTTTCTTTTCCATTCACTTAAACAAATGAAATTAGAAGGTTCACAAGAGAGAAACACATCTCAGCCCATTCCAGGGTCTCTGTCACACCGGCGCTTCTGAGGCACGACACCAGCACTTCCCACAGAGAAAACAAGACAGAACAGAGGTACGAGGAGTAGTTCACATTTTCCATTTTAGGTACTGGAACAGAGAGAGAAAGTAGCATCTCCCATGTTGATTTCTTACAGATTTTCTTGGTTCTTTGTTGTTGTTTTTTTTTTTTTAAATTCCTGGTTAGATGTCAAAAAATGCTGACTTACAATGCCATTACCAGAACGCTGCTGAGCAGAACAGAAGGATTTGGAGGTGGAGGGGAGTTGTTTGTTCTCAGTGCAAGTTGGGAGTTTGACATTTCCTGCAAAGTACGCAGGCTTCGAGCTCTTCAGTCTCTCCCAGTCCAGAAATCACCAGTGAATCATCAGCCACTTGCCGGTTGTTCGTACATACACATTTGCACAATATATTTAGAAATGGAGACTATGTTCACTTGCTGCTAAGTACTTTGGATAAAACTTGGTGAAAGCCTGGTGCAGCAGAAATTTCTCAAGCCAAAGAACCCGTGTAAACTAAGAGACAATACTGAGGTTGATTCTGTGTTTAAATGCTTTCTCACCATGGCCTCCTAGTCACGTACATACCCTCAATAGCATCATAGTCCAGCCACTTCAGACTCAAGTCTTCACTATCTATAACCAGAGTTCGCACTAACCATTGAAAAGATAAGGCCTATATAAACCTGATGACGTATTACTCAAAATCACTGAGAGCTATTTGCAGACTTCCTTACTAAAGCCACTTGAAAAGGCAGCTGGTCAGTGGAACCAAGGAAGAAAGTACAAAATAAACAGAATATTGAAGCCTGTTGATCATCATCAGAAACTAACTAAAACACAAAATTTTAAGTGTTGGGTGTTTTGCATATTCATGTCCTGATTCTCAATGGCACAGAGCAACCATAAAGTCAAGAAAACAAAAAACTCAAACTTCACCCAATAGACTCCCTCCTTCTACAGATTCAAAATAGGCACACCAGAAATAATAGTTATTTCCAAACGTTTCCATTTGTTTCACTCAAACATTAGCTCCCCCATGTGTAAAATACAGAATGGCATCACCCTGGTGAGATCAGATGACTAAGTCACTTTGATGATGACAAGCATGCTGTGAAGTAGATGTTCCTAAAATGTTTTATGTAACCTACTAGTGATACACAACACATTTCAAAGTGCCTCCAGAGCTGCAGCAGCAACAGCTTCCCAAGTGTATGTGCACAGACCTGCAGTTGTCTTCACAAGTGGCAAGGAGCTGTTGTTCACCCACCTGCAGTGTTAGGTCCTTGCATATGGATCTCCATAAATGCTGGACCTTCTCTTCTGGATCGGGCCCTGGAGCAAGGCCGAGAGATAGTGTGGTATTGGTGAAAGAAGGAAGAAGATGGGTGGGAGAGATCAAGAAGAAAGGGATGCATGTGTGTGAACGGAGAGCAGCAAGAGGTGAGAAGTATGGGTTGCAGAATAAAGAGGAGGAAAACAAGGAATTAATATTCTTGCAGTCCCTTTCTGAACATACGTATGTAAGTTTGGCAGTCTAACTGAGGGGGGCTGAGCTTCTTCACTCACTTTGGTCTCAGCCCTAGGAGTTCATTGACAGTGGCTCACCTGCAAACACACCTGTCTATGAGCAAAAACCAAGGAAGGTAAGTTAACAACGAAATTTAAGAAAATTTTAGCTAATGCAATTCCATAGCTTCCTATGTCACCAAATTCCTGAAGAAAATCATGCAGCACCGCAAGAACACAAAGCTGAGATTTCGTATCAGGACAGAACCAGCAGGAGCAGGTAAACTTCAGGGGAAAAAAAAGCAGATTCTACCTTACCGTTCCGTGAATGTCACGCATGTTAAACACAACAAGCACACAGCACAGGAGTGGAAAGGCTTTTAAGCAAAACAGTTTCCAAACATTTCCCTAGGATATCAGCTACTCTCTAACATTAGCAGGAATTTGCCTGCATGAATCCCTCATGCACTGCTGTCAGATTAGACGTCTTGCAGTGAGGACATGATGAGCATTTGGCCTTTTCCCGTTCACAGCATTTTTATGATGCTAGTAAGAGTACGTCTCACTGCCTTTAAAGCTAGTCACACAGGGACCAAGTGTGAATAAGCTCAGCACATCAAAAGGGACGTGGTTTTATAGTCCTATAAAACATGTCTACAAATGCTGATGAACTACTTGTAGTCTCTCTTAATTCTAGCTGACAGCAGGAATAAAGTGCAGCGGACACTGATAGTAACAGGGGAAAAAAAGGACATCCGACCTAACAAAACTGTTCGAGAATCGAGGGAAATGGTTAAAACCAAAGACACTGCACATATCTGCAGCCGAGTTTCCATTTCTTCCATATCATCCCATTAATTAACATTCCAGAAGACGAAGGCTAAGGAGCAATTTACAGGCTGGAAGTTTTGTACGCTTTTATTTACAATACCCATATTGCTGCTGGCAGTTTGAAACAGCAGCTTCTCATCAGGTGTGGTGGCCACTTGACAACCTTCATACTCAGAACTTTCAACTTGCAAAAGGAAGACTTCTAAGTGACATTGTTGGAACAAAGCTGAAAAAAGCAAATTTCTGTGCTCTCAAATAGTATAAATTCGAAAGCATTTGACAGTGAACAAGGATTCAAAAGGCACAGGTTTCACTCCAACTGCCAACTATCGAAGTAGGGAATGCGTCATTCCCCCATTCTGTATTCCCAACCTTTTCCTCAGAGCAGACTCTCTCTCAACCTGGCACCCTAGCCAAGCTGACCTCTACTTTAACAACTACACTAAACAGCTTTTTGAAATTATTTACTGATGGGGCTCTTCACAAGAATTTTTACACCTTTTTCCTCCTGTAGAAGACAGTCTTTAAGGAAAAAAATATGTATATGCTTTTAATTCATTTATATGGATTTAGCTACTTAAATATTTAGGGATAAATTCCCCTAAAAAACTTTGCAATTATAACTTCATAGCTATGCTCAACTATTAAAAGGAAAATCCACCTGAAATGAAGAGCCCTTCAAGCACATAGCAGCTTGAGGCTCTACAGTGCAGCCAGAAGAGGGGGATTTTTTTCCTTGCTCACATACCTGCAAACATTTCATTAAATGAGCTAATCTTTTTTAAATCTCCCAAACCATAAGCTCAGTGACCTCTTCTGCAATAAACTGCACAAGTGATTGTACACTGTTCAAACAACTCATTCTTATGCAGGGCTTTATCTCTTTGAACTTTAAAGTAAACGTTAGTGTTTATGAAATACATCGGATCAACAGCTCTGGGAGAAAAATGACTCCCGAAATAAAAGCTGTAACGGAATTATTCACACACATTTCTGCTGTGTCCCCATGCTAATACAGCAGTTCAATTAACAAGGACCATTCCTGGCGAAGACAATAATCCCACGTTCAGAGTCAGCTCAGCTCTGGACCTCCTCCAGGTACCTGTTACCGCAGCAATTCAGTCAGTTTTAAACACACTTCACTTCAGCAAGAATCCTCGAGACAAAGGGAAAACAGATCCATGTTGTGCATTTCTACCTCATATTCTTTGTTTTTAAAAGGAAAGTATGCCATTGCTACCTTGTTCTTTGCCCTTCCAACTGCATAATACATCTTACACTATGAAGTCTCTTCGCACTTAACAACTTTTTCACCTTTACCAGGGCAATCTCAACCATCCTGAATTCCTAATGCATCGTCTTAAGAGCTTAAGGAAGGTACCAAATTACTGTTTCAAAGTGTAAGGAGACAACTTTAATCAGTAGGTAAGTTGGAACGAGTCTATCAAATGTTTTAGCACAAAGGACATCACATACCCCCTTTAAGTATACTTAACATGACCAAAATTCAAGAAATGTCTTCCTGCAAAATTATCTTGTCCCTTCCCAGTTTCAGACAGATGACATTCTTCCTGAACCATAAACTTCCACT
This sequence comes from Anseranas semipalmata, assembly GCA_013399115.1. Taxonomy (NCBI): domain Eukaryota; kingdom Metazoa; phylum Chordata; class Aves; order Anseriformes; family Anseranatidae; genus Anseranas; species Anseranas semipalmata. The sequence goes on along the minus strand of VXAA01002624.1, from coordinate 1,311,040 downwards.
GAAATTTTCATGCTCCTAGTAGATATTTGAAGGACAAAAAAAAAAAAAGTTGTGTTACACTTCCTGTGCTGGATTTCTTAACAAACAATGTATGTTTTGAGTTTGCTTCCTACAAGAAATGTGGGGAAAAAATGTGCCAAGTAGTCTACTCCATAATCATTTAAATTCCAAGTTTCAATATCAGCATCCTGGAGAGTATAATGCTCTCTCTCCCTCCTTTATGCACCCAAGATTGAAACAGTGTTTTTCAAAAGCTGCTGAAAAATCACTTTCACAACCATCATCATCATCATCTCAGCTAAATGAGAGACGAGTATTAATGAGAAACCAGTCAGGAGTCCAAGGGCCTCAGTTCCACACATTTAAGACCATTTAAAAGGAATCAGAAAAACTGCCAGGCACATTATTTTGAGGACAACCATGAAACCATTAATTTCCACAAGGAAACATTCTGAAAAATAATGCTACTGTAGGTTCAAGATATCACGTGGAGAACTTCCCAAACACGATAGCAATTTCATATATTGCTCTGACATTTCAGCCAGTATTTATGGCATGTTAACACCAATACCCCTCATCCAAGAATCTTATTTTACAAGTATTAACTATTATAAATAGTTAATTCTTCCTTTAAATGTGAAGCTTCGGCAAAGACAGATCTGGTCACCTATCCCAGAACACACACGCACTTAACTGAAGAGTCGGACATGGAATGCCTAAAGCAGAGAGATCCAGAGCTCAGGACTGGGTATCATTCCTAAACTCCTGCTCTTAACATCACAACCTGTTTTAGTAAGCGTTCTGCTGTCAGGCCTGTGCTGATCCACCCAGGGTAAGAGCAGAAATCCGCCTGGTTTTTGCATGAGCGATTACTTCGTGGTGCCGCTGCACGTAGCAGCTTTGGCGGATGAAGGTGCAGTTGCCAGGACAAACCCTTTGCTTCCCTTCCTTGCGGTGCCTTCCTTCTCTCCCCCTGCACCAGCACTGACATAGTTCAGGGACCTGAGCAAGCTGAAGATGCAGCCACCAGAAATCACCTGACCAAAGCAACTCCCTCAAATTAGGGAGCAACGCTGCTGGAGCAAGGGAAGCGTCCTGGGCTGTGCGGGAGGAAGAAACAGGATCGCAGCACAGCTGACTTACATGTGCATGGACTGCCATGGAGTTGAACCCTCTATACCTTTTCCATGAGGATGTAGTGTAGTAAATTAAGTACAAAGACTGCTGAACTGCACTGCCTTTCCCCTGCTCGCTTGTGTGCTTTAAGGACCAATAACTTTTGCCGTTAACTTAATTACAAAGTCACCGAGCGGCTTAGCTTACTGCAGCAGAGCCATGTATATCCCCAAGCGCTCTAGCACTACTCCCTGAGAAGCATGGCATAGCAAAGACAATTTAAGTGCAGCTTTTCAGCGAGATGCTCACGTTGCCGGCCACCAGACCAAGCTGCATACCGCTGAACTGCTCCATCTCCCTGCTCGAATCACAAACTCGCGTGCCATTCCTCTTTGCAAGGAAGAAAATGTCACACGGCTTCTGGACGGAGGAGCTTCATATGCAAAGCAAGAGGCTCCCTCATTCAACACTTTCTGGTACCTCCGTCTCTGCAGTAACAGAACAGTAGTGTGTGGGCAGAGAGTAGGCTTCAATTTTTCTTGCCATACTTTTCTTCTGTTTTCAGCAATGTTTAGACTGCTAAATTACACTATTTTTGGAAAACACCTGAAAGCATTAGACAGAAGACCACGAAAAAGGACAGTAATAATCGTCAGTGTTTTCTCAGTAGACAGACCACCAGACAGCCTGAGTACTCGTGTTCCATCGCCCTGGTGCTGCTGAAGACGCAATACGTGTCCCGGAGCACATATATGATTTTCCTTGTCTTCTGCAGCAGCAAGAAAATAGAGATAGGCCACCTTCTAAAAAAATAAATAAATAAATGAGAACTACAACTACAAATACTACTACTATTACAAAAGAAAAGAAGATCTCTTCCTTGCAGGCAAATAGCAGCAGCCTAAGCTGATAACAGGATACCGAGTACACACGGAGATGTCACGTTTCTTGGGTATTTTCTCCAGCAGCAGGGTATTGCACTCATACGAAACAGCTGACAGGATGATCATCCTGTCACTGGACAGGTGGCACTTCTGAAGATGCTGAATGAGCACTGGTATTATTCGGCAGGGACAGATGCCTCCTTCTCATCATGGTATCAAAAGACAGTGCTATAAGAAGGCGCATGAACTGTTAACAGTTCTAAAAGCAAGGAAGAACCAGCACCCCTGACACTACTACGCCAGGACGGAAGGCGCACTTGCCCTTTACCCAAGCATATATACCACTCTGCCTTTCACACAACACAGCCTAAATGGCAGCACTTCATAATTTGGGATGGGAGGACACCACACATACGTTGAATTGTGCCAAAAAACCCTCAGAATTCCTGTGCTGTACAGTCCTGAAGCAACTATTCATGTCAGTATAGCTCTGACGTTGTAACACAGCTCACAGTTCCCTCCAACCAAGCACTCGGTCCTACAGTAATTATGTTCTTCAGAAGGATATTCCACCCACTGCTACATTGAAGAGCTAAATTAGCTCCGTATATAAAAACAGCAAGTTAAAATTTAAACAACTTTCCAATCTCTCTTGTTGGTATGGCAATACAACTACAGGCTGGGCTGGCTCTGGTACAAATAACTTCCAACTGTGTTTTACTGAACAAGGCTGCTCTAATATTTTGACGAACCAATTTTTTCGGTTGGTTGTTTTCTAGCACTCTGGCATCCAGCTCCAAAAGGTCACTCTGCCTTCCTCCTGACGAGTTCACTATTATTCTTCTATTCACAGAGAAGGTCAAAAATATATTATATCTGCATGTTCAGTATCTAAACATTGCATGACCGTGCCACCTATCCAATACTATACCACAGCGCTTTGTGCTGTTATTAGGAAGCATTCAGCAATACAGCTGAAAAACAGGCTGCTCAAAACAACTCTCTCACATTTTCCACAAAGGACAATTTCCAGCCCACCACAAGTGCACATTATTACTTTTGTACCAAACTACAAAGAGATAACCTTGCTGTAACCTATTTCACATGCAGAGATGCACAATGCACATGTGGAAAAGATTAACCATGTGAATTACAGAGTCACGTGATATATTCCAGCACGATGAATAAGTTTCATTCATTATGATCTGCAGGAATTGCATCGTTTTCCTGATGCACCCCACCACTAACCTACTTCCTCCAAATTTCCATCCTCCCCCATCAGCAGGCGCATTTAAATATAAACACTTAAAACCTGAGGTTTCTGCTCCCCCTGCCACTAATGCAAGATCTCCCCTCAAAAAATTATCCCTATTTGAAAATACAGGAGAGAAATAATTTTGTCTTGGGCTCATAGGTTTTATTCTACTTTAAGGTAAAAAAAAAAAAGAAAAATGTAATCCGCTCCTATGAAACTAACATACAAAAAACACGAGGTTTCCAATAGAGAAATGCAAGATTTCCTCTTTTCCATGTCAGTCAATGCTCATCTCTTACCCTAAAACAGCAAGAGATTATGGAGTTTAAAGTGCTGCTTTTGTGCATTGAAAAAGCTATCTGTGGCTCTTTAGGAAGCTTTTCAGACTCCGACACTCATGCTGTCAGGCCAACAGCAATGAAATCTTTACAAGTGGGCTGCTACATTTTTCTTGGCACTTTTTTTGTAGAAAGCTTGGTCACATATTTTCTCCCTAACGCAGAAAGCTCACTCATTCTCTATACGTGCACACCTACACATGCTTCTGTATAAAAATCTTATCAATATTATTTTGTAATAGCCAGCATAAGTCACTCCTGACTTCACCACTTATGAGAAATGAAACCATCACAAGCCCTCATTGATAAGGGGGAACTACCAGCCTTGTCATTCTGCTTCACTGAAGATAAAACCGTGGACGACTTAGTGCCAGGCCTTATCCTGCTACAGCAAAGTCTGCAGAACTCAAAGCTCTTAAAGGTGTTCTGGACCTCATGGATGACAGTAAGATGGCTGGAGACATCCTCTGCCAAACCCCCTCCTCGTGTCCTTAGTTATTCCCTTTAATGGAGCCAGACAGCTTTGATTTTATGACATTCTTTTGTTTAGAAAACCAATTATTAACCTCTGGCTGGACATTCGCAACCAAATTTTTGAAGAACAATACTGAAGGAAAGTGAAAGTTTGCATCAAGGTGAAAACCAATTGGGATTTCTTTAAATAAAAGCACTGAGTCCTTTAGAAAGACAAGCAAGCGGGGGAAGGAGACAGTGGGCATGATCAAAAGGCCTACACCTTACATTTACCCTGTCCAAGAAGTATCTGCATTCACAGCACGCACACAGCTGGCCATACTTGTGTAAGCAAAAAACCTGTCTGCATCATTGCACAGTCAAACAAACCTTTAGAGAAGCAGTAAAATAGACCTGTGACCTACAGTGAAAACGTGTGTTGGTATAGGAGCCAGAGAGCATTTTTCAGGAACAGGGCAGAAGTGGAATGACCAAAATAAATCCTGCCACCTCTTGTAAATAATGCCAGGCTAATTTCTTTGACCCCCTCTAGCAAATACTGAGTGAGGTGTACATCTGTGTACTATACATAGGGGCAATTCCAAAATAAATACATGGAAAAAAAAAATTTAACGAGCACGTGTTAGCCTCACAACAAGAATGAGAGAACAGACATCTGACAGACAGCTCTGCTGCCTGTGTGAGTCTCAGATACTAAGGTATTTGGCGTGGTACCAAATAAAGCCTAAGCAAGGTACAGCTTTAGTATGCTATGGCTTAGAATATGAATCAAATAAGACTTCCCTGAAAACATGCCAGCAGCTAGTGTCTCGGCTGACTATAACCAAGGCATAACGACAAGAGAAGACAAGCGATTAGAGCTGTGACACTTTATAAGACAGGCATGACATGGTAACATGGAACAAAAGTGTCACTATTTGAAAGCTTCTGCTAAATCACTTGGTAGGCAAAAGGAATCAACCTCTCCATACACTCTAAGGATGAATCCAAAGATTTCATTTGCTGATATTTAAGCTCTCTGGAATTTAGAAGTCTGCTATAAATGTGCCCACTTACCAACAATCAAGACAAATTCCAGCCCTGCTGTCTCTTGAGCATGACAGAACTGTTTTCACTGGCATTCCGGTTAAAAAAGCTGTTCCAAGCTGCAAGCATGCCCACCTGAAGGATCCTTACCTGCAAGACATCTTGGATCTTCACCCACACATCAACCATGTCATAGAGCTTGATATCACCATCATACTGGCTGCAAGGAGAGGCCACTGTTTGCTGAAGGTGTCCAAGGACTACAGAGTGCGCAGCAGCCACGGCGTTGAATTTGTCAAAGAGAAGCTCTAGCAGTTCCAGCAGTAACCTGTAAACCATCAAGACATCGTTCACTCAGTCTCCAGAAGACACTGTAAGCACGCTGTCATGCAGCACATCAGAGCAGCGGGCAGGAGTCACAGGATTGTGACTTCAGAGCCTGTTTTGTGACAGACACTGTGTGCCACCAGGCAAGTTACCGAGCTTCAAACCCTCTGTGGCCTCCAGGTGACTAACCGCGGCTGTTAGCAACTCAAGTTTGGTCCCTAAATACTTCCGAGGACCTTCCGTTTCACACTGTCCCCTATATCCAAGCTGTTCACCTTTAGTGTGTTCTACTTCGGGGCGTAGGAAAGACAAATGCACTCGTAACTACACAACACTTCAGTATCATGATATTAGAGACAATTTTACGTTCCCAGGTAGAGCGACAGGTATGGACACTGCCTGCTTTTTCCCCAGAATGCAGGAATAGTGTCAATTCAATAAGAATTTACTTACCCTTACAAACAGAATGCAAGATATTAATTTTAAATTCTGAAAGGAGCAGTACGGAAGATTTTAAACAACACGAAAAATCAAAAAAAGATTAAACAATAGGAAACCTAAAACATCACAGCTCATCAGTTGTGTCAAATATAAAGATTTTATTACTATACATAAGGTGCTACAGCTATATCAAAAACGGTTCATCAAAATGTACAATACATTACCTGCTCCTATAGCTTCTTTACTGCCCAATATTTGCAAAGTCCTAAATAATTTGTGATAAGGAAATAACCCATCACATTTGATCTGATTATTATTATAAGATTATCTTATTATCTACTCGGCTCTCGTGAGACCCCCCCTGCAGCACTGCGTTCAGCTCTGGGGCCCCCAGCACAAGGACATGGAGCTGCTGGAGCGAGTGCAGAGGAGGCCACGAGGATGCTCAGAGGCTGGAGCACCTCTGCTGTGGAGCCAGGCTGAGGGAGCTGGGGTTGTTCAGCCTGGAGAGGAGAGGGCTCTGGGAGACCTTATAGCGGCCTTCCAGTGCCTAAAGGGGGCTGCAGGAAAGCTGGGGAGGGACGCTTTGTCAGGGGGTGTAGTGATAGGACAAGGAGTAATGGCTTTAAACTAAAAGAGGGGCGATTTGGATTAGATATAAGAAGAAATTCTTTACTCTGACAGTGGTGAGGCCCTGGCCCAGGCTGCCCAGAGAAGCTGTGGATGCCCCATCCCTGGAAGTGCTCAAGGCCAGGCTGGATGGGGCTTTGGGCAACCTGGTCTGGTGGGAGGTGTCCCTGCCCATGGCAGAGGGTTGGAACTGGATGGGCTTTAAGGTCTCTTCCAACCCAAACCGTTCTATGATTCAGAAAAAGGAAAATTCTGGTAAGTTCACTGCCATTTAATCAGCAATTCCAGTGCACGTGTAACCCCAACAAAATGTGACGGTAACACTTCCCAAATTCATATCTTAGGCACTTTCGAGCTCTGACAGACAGGCTCCATTACATCCAACTACAGCAGTTTTGGAATTACGACACACTTGCTGTGTCTTCCCATCAGACATTACTGTCCCCAGAGGAGGACAGAAGATCTGCAGGAGAAGCAGAGCTGCCTTCACTCATTAATGATTACACTACAGCATTCTGTTCGTTAACAATCACTAATAAGGTGCGCATTCACGCCTTGGCCACTTTAATTCGGTATGCAGAGTATCTGCATACATCCAGCTTCATCAGCTGTTTAAGCCAGAAGCTGGATAGTTAATTGGAGAAATTGAGAAGCTCTTGCACATCTGCTGCTGTTACCACCAGACAGCAAGAGTAGCCTGGCACGATGTTGTGGCTAAAACCACCTACCTTAGCCTAAACTTCTAGTCTGCACAGGACAGAAGCTGACTATTATTCAGAAACACAGCCATCAGTTCATTACATTTATATGTTATATATTTATACAGCTGTATAATGCTGTATATATAAGTGTGTATATATATATATGTCCATCCCACATGGACCATCCACCTACCAAAGATATCAATTATACAGCTCAAATGGTTAAGCAGAAGATCACTAAACAGGCCTTTCAATATTTAATAAGACATTCAGGGAATAAACAGAAGTATATGGGATACAAACGATACAGGAAAGTTCAGTGTGGAAGGAACGTCATTCTCCTCCATTTACGTTTTGTATAAAGCTTAATAACTATCCTGTCCAAGCCAGAGTTGCTCCAGTGGAAAGATCTATACAACTTCCTCCTTGCCTGACCACTGTTCTCCCATTATGATGTTAGAATCATAGAATCATAGAATCACTTAGGTGATCCTATGAATTCTTTAGATGAAGACCTCCAAGATCATCAAGTCCAACCATTAACCTAGCACTGCCAAGTCTGCCACTAAACCATGTCCCTAAGCACCACAGCTACACGTCTTTTGAATACGTCCAGGGATGGTGACTCGACCACTTCCCTGGGCAGCCTGTTCCAATGCCTCGCAACCCTTTCAGTGAAGAAATTTTTCCTAAAATCCAACCTAAACCTCCCCTGGCACAACTTAAGCCCATTCCCCCTCGTCCTATCACTTGGTGCTCAGGAGAAGAGACTGATCAACACCCCACTCCAACCTCCTTTGAGGTGGTTGTAAAGAGCGATAACATTGCCCCTGAGCCTCCTCTTCTCCAGGCTAAACAACCCCAGCTCCCTCAGCCATTCCTCGTAAGACTTGATCTCCCGATCCCTCACCANCTATCAACCAATACACCCAGGTCCTTCTCTGCCAGGCAGCTTTCCAGCCACTCATCCCCCAGACTGTAGCGCTGCTTGGGGTTGTTGCGCCCCAAGTGCAGGACCCGGCACTTGGCCTTGTTGAACTTCATACAGTTGGCCTCGGCCCACCGGTCCAGCCTATCCAGATCTTCCTGCAGAGCCTTCCTACCCTCGAGCAGATCAACACATGCACCCAGCTTGGTGTCGTCTGCAAACTTGCTGAGGGTGCACTCGATCCCCTCATCCAGGTCATTGATGAAGATATTGAAGAGAACTGGCCCTCGTACTGAGCCCTGGGGGACACCACTCGTGACCGGCCTCCAACAGGATTTAACTCCATTCACCACGACTCTCTGGGCCCGGCCACCCAGCCAGTTTCTCACCCATCGAAGCGTACGCCAGTCCAAACCATGAGCAGCCAGTTTCTTCAGGAGAATGCTGTGGGAAACACTGTGGAAAGCCTTACTGAAGTCAAGGCAGAACACATCCACAGCCTTTTCCTCATCCACTGAGCATGTCACCTTGTCATAGGAGATCAATTTCGTCAAGCAGGACCTGTCTTTTGTAAATCCATGCTGACTGGGCCTGATTACCTGGTTGTTCTGTATGTGCTGCGTGATGGCACTCAAGATGGTCTGCTCCATGTCATCAGTGAAGAAGATAGGGCAATGTGCAGACAAGGCTGCCTGAAAAACACTAAATCGTTTTAATGCAAGTACCTTCTCCAACTTATTCTGGGACATGGAAAGGTGACTATTGCTTCTTCAGCCCCTATGAGATTATAGAACTCACAGCCAGTAACAGAGACAGGTAAAGAGGCAGCTAGGGCAAGTGGCTAGTCAGCCAGAAGCCAGAAAAACAAGGAAGAAAACCAGGTGTAGAAGAATTTGGAAAGAGGAGGAAATTCCTGTTTAAGGAACCAACATGCAGCTTTGATAGAAATGCCAGAAAAGATGGCCTCATGGGATCAAACGAATTCTTTGCCACTAAGAAAATTTAGCAATGCAAGCCCAAGCTCTACTAACATCCCGTTGCTAATGAAAATTTAGTTATCCACATACCTCATTCTTGCCCCAGCAAAGTACAATTCTGTAGAACCAAACTAGCTGGATAGTTCGACAAACTCACTGATTCTAAGTGAGCTTCATCTCACATTATCAACTTGTTATGAAGCCATTACTAAAATACTGTTATACTGAACAGAGTAATTTGGTCTTCCTATCTTCCTGTTGGTACAGACTGACAGAAATGAAAGCTCCCCCACCCACGTCCTTCGGCGTCACTAACAGCATGTTACATTCTCAACCAAAATCATTTTTCTACTTCTCCCTGTTTTTAAGTTAACCAGCACCTCTTATCTTAATTTTCTTTTCTCTAAAAGTCTTCTAAATCTGTCAGGTCATTTTTGAAACAAGGTGACCCAGAAGAGACACAGACACAGGCAGTGTCAGACAGCCAATAAGACAAAACAGCATAAAATAATATGGCCTAGATTTTATGCACATGGGGTTGCAGCACTGAGTGACCTAAGCAGAACACATACAGACAGTGACAGGAGACAGGCTTAGGCAATTTGTCAAAGGAATCTCATAACCCCTTCACCGAGAAATATGGTAAATATGTTGAGAGACAGTGACACACACCCAGAAGCAACTCCTATTGTCTGGGCAATAACAGCAAATGAATCGATGCAAAGTGACTGCTGACACCTGAACGAGGTCGCTAATGACAATTCGTGCATCTTAGCAGCAATAATGTCCTTTGCCTGGCCACAGTGTTGGTGCATATATAATTTCTATATTTATTTTAAAGCCTCAAGATTAAATAAAAGGCCAGAAGTATTTTACAAACATGTAGGGAAAAATGCATTGAATCCCATCAATAGGATTTAGGAACAAAATCACCAATACACCTTTTCCTCCTGGGTCAGATTTTCAACTAAAAGTAACACTAAGCAATGTATCCCTCCTAAAATCCTGTCCTGTAAATCTGGCCCTCAAGAAGGCATGTGTCTGGACTATTACTCATCAAAAGTCAGCAGCCTTCCTTAACTCAGAAGATACCCACAAGTTCATTAAGATATAGCAGTACTCCAAGATAACGCAACAGGGGCTCTTCTGTGATGCCTTGTCCTCCGCAACCCAAGATACACATTTCTAAACATGCAGGTACTATGCTCTAATGAAACACTAATTAAGGATAAGTCGATGGTAACTCCTACGTTTAAGCACTTTTTCATAAACTTGTTCCAAGCACAGATATCTATTAAAAAAAGGCCACTTAAATGAAAGCCAAAATCAGCTGGAGGACTGGAAGATCAGTGTCTGTTCTCTTTAGACTCTTATTTTTCTCTTGTACAATGAGGGGGCTCTACATAATTTTTGTGGCTTCCCAAAAAGAATTACACCAGTGTCTCCAGAGGCAGATTATCAGCAGAATGAAGCGTCACCCTTTTCATGGGGAAAAGATAGGAGCCAAGCTTTGAGAGCCACCACACAACGATGAAGAAATGCATACAACTTGGTCTGTGCACACCTAACGAGCTGAGGGGAAGCTGTCCACCAGAAGGTTCAACATACAGCCTCAGACCTGCCCTCAGACCCCCTCTGTCATCTTATTAGTCATTTCATTTGCCAGAATTGAGAATTTTTTATGGATATCACTTAAAGTACAGTAGCTGAACAGAGGCACTGAGCTCGCTGATAAGAAACTGAGAGGCATTTGTGTATGACTAGTTTTAAGGTGAACTGAAAAATGTTTTACTTACCAAATCCTAAGGTCAAATAAGCATTGTGGCTGACAGTCTAATGAATAGTTAAGTAGTTTCAGGCACTGCATCATGCTCAAATGTGGGGTCTTACAGAGCTCTCTTGAAAGAGGTGGACTTTGTTATGGTTTTTTTTTTTTTTCTTTGACAGCAGGAAAAAGTCACTTAGTTCTCATTTAAAATTGTAGCTAATTTAAGGGGTGGTATACCTTTCTATACTATAATTTATTCTTTTCAATATAAATGAATTTACCTCCTTGCTGTAAACTTCTCATGCAATTTTGGTTTAGAATCAGTTCTAATTATCTCCTTGCTTGACAGGAATTAAAGACACTTTCCACAGCTCTAGAATATAAGCATCCTGAGGGTTCATAAACTCCTACTAATCACATGCCAAAACCCATCAAAGTCTTCCGTACCTTACCTGCCCTCTGGGCAGGTTAACATCATTAAAATATGATATGATCCAATTTTACTAATTTCAATGGGCAACCAATAGCCATGTAGCCTCTCAAGACCAATTCACAAAACAAGTATCAAACATATATTATGCTTCATCTTGGCATCAGAGATGAAAATTCTGCCTTGTGACCCACCCAAAAAACTTGCTATAATTTCACCGAGATACCAGTACGATAAGTCTACTAATTCTTCACAACACAGTTGTTTCCATGGCAATGATAATGATAGGAATTGAAAAAGAATTCTTTACCAAGCTAAAGTTTCCCTTGGGAGTGATTTCCACTATAAATATTACATATAATGAATACACACATTTTTGTTTTCAGTCTTCTCCACTATTTCCCTTTGGACAGTGATCGTTGCAACATTCAGTATCACAAATCAAGATTTCAGCTAAAAGTGATAACTAGCCCTTCCGGAGTCCTGTTTTAGTGAATCCTGAAGAACAGCACAAACATTTCTTGGTTGGCCTCCACACCTTGCTATTAATGTAAATGGGGCTGCAAAACAATTAGAGACTTGGCCATATATTTACTGATATAATTAGTTCCATATATGATTTCTAAGCTTTGCACCTGCACCAGCTTAATTATACTCTGCCACACTTGAAATAAATAACTGAGCCGAATCTTCTCTTTCCAAGTCATATTACATATGAACTTAAAAATTTCTCTGGCATTAGCACTAAGTGTAAAGTCATGATTCAGTGCAACACAAGAATATAATATTTGTTTTGGCACCAAGTGTTCTTTACACCATACATACCAGCAATCTGAGACAGCATTACAGTACAATCTGTTGTAAAGCTACTTAAAATGAAAGGTTTAGGTTAAAAAAAATAATCAAGTGCTTAACATTATGTACCTCTTACTAGTTAAATTATGCTGGCTTCTACTGTGCTTCCACCTTCAAATCTGCATTTCAAACATCTGGTTAGCCAAAAGATTCTTTTCTACAGCCAAGCACAGAAGGAAGCATCTCCCTTTACCACATCCTTAGTTGAGAAGCAACAATAACTCCCCTTTCTGAATATATTTCCTCAATTCACAAGCCTTTCAGGTGCTCAAGGCACATCAGCCTTTCAGCGAGACACAGGCATTTCTCAAAATGTTACCTTTTTTTTTTTTACTGCAAAAAATATTATCATCATTCCTTCAAATGGCAATCAACAGGTGTGACAAACTTCTCCAGACTTCTTTTTACAGCAACCAAGTTTCGGTGGTTGAAATATCCTTACCTGGGCTGATTTTCCTGGGAAATATTTTCCCCTCTCTGGTAACCATTGTCTGCCACTTGGGTTGTGGACCGCTTAACAATCTGCTTGAGTTCTTGTTCTAGGCGATCCTGGATGGCTTTCACCGTTTCAGGGATTTTTTTCAGCTTGGCCAGCCCTTTGATGAGTATGCCCATGAAGACAGTGCTGTTCTCCTCTGGATCCAGTTCCATATCTTCTTTAATTTCCAGAAGGCTTGTTTCTCGCACTGGAATATATTTAAAAAGGCATAATCCAAGATTTAAACTATTGAAAACAGCACTTAGCACCATGCAGAAAAAGCATATAAACTCCTTCGCATTGGCTACTTGAAGCAACCAAGGAGCGAACAAGGAAACATCAGCACTCAGATTTTGGGGAGGTGGGAGAGGGCAGTGGATGTTTTAGTTTGCTTGGAGGATTCCCCATAAACACAACAGCCTGCACATTTGATTGATTTAGAAACAGAGCTTATGGTGTGTTACGTATTAGTTATGAAACAGAGGAAACCTGGTATAATTAAGATATCCATAAATGAGAGGTGTTCTATCACTACAAATCCCCTGAATGTGTTTCGAGGAGCTAAAAACTCTAAATTTCTAACCCAGCTGTTTTCCTTCACTATATTCTTCACAAGAGAGAAATTTTCATTATAAACACTATCAAGCTTAACAGACTTCTGATGAATCCGGCAAAGTTTACACAGCTGAAGTGAATAATTGCTTGATGTTATCCCATTCTGCTTTATTACGTCTGTTGAGGGGTTGATGAAGTTACTCAAATCTTTTAGCAAGGCTTCTAGACAGGAAAAACTGGAATAATTAGAGAGGATGTTGTGGATGCATTCCTCCTGGAGGACCAGGGATTGCACAGGGAGAAATCCTGTTGCTAAGCGACAAGAGGAGAAAGGCAATCGGTACTACGCTTGTGTTACGTATGTTCATTAATCAGCATTTCCTAATTTACAGCTAACACCCAGCAACAACAGCAGGGTGTCTCTGTTGAAGACTGGGTGAAGCATTTAATAAATATATTGAAACACCAACCAGAGGTAAGTGTCTTCAAGGGAAACTTAACTAGAGCATCTCGGAAGATCCCCGGTCCCGCAGCTTGTTAACAGCCGGAGCGGCAGTACATGGACAAGCGGCACTGAAGCACACAGCTGAAGCACTGCCATCCACCGTACCAGTTCCTTGCATAGAAATTAAAACCGAATGTCTGTTTCATCGTGCTGGGACTGAGCTCTGATGAGGGTTGTTGGATGACAGATGACTCCCGTGGATTCTACTGCTCAACAGATTTTTCATTTAAATCAGAACTTATCCAAGAACCTGAATAAACATCAAAAGACCCACCAGCAGGATTGAAATGACATGGCAGAAATGCAAAATGGCATGTCACAAGGAGCAGGCAGCCCTGTTGCTGTCTAAAGCTATGGCACGCCGAACAGAAGAGCAGTAGCACTGTGTAAGTTAGCACAAGACCAAGAAAACAATGTCCCAAAGAGTCCATATGGTGCCACTTTGTAAATAGCACCATGATAAGCAGATAATGCTTATTTCAGCGTCAGCTGACACCAACCTCGACAGCAAGCGTGTTCCTTTCTGCCATGTAATCCCAAACACAGCACCTCTAGCTCAAACCAGGCTCGCTGCTCACCCGCTCTTGCGTTTCAACCTCGAGCTCCAGCAACGCTGCCAGGTGAGAGTGAGGTAAGAAGGGACCCTGTGAGGTCATCACACACCACAATGGAGAATGACATCAGGTTTTAGGTAATCAACATCAGGGGCAGAGTGTCTGCTGGTCACATAGTGCTTTCTTCCCCTCTCACGCACAGGCTTTTTTTCAATTAAAGTCCATTTAAACTTGTAATTGGGCAAAATACAGAATCATCTTCGACAAGCCTAGAAACACCCAGAATGCACCGATAAAAAAAGGAACAAATAATACAGGAAACACTCTGAATGCACATAAACCCTACTACCAATTAGCAGGTACCAACTGGACGCACACGTTTCCGCTCCAAGCTCTCACCTCTCGCACACCTTTCCGCCCACGAGGCTGCGAAGCACTCTGTGCGCTGCGCACGTGGCCCGCCCGCTCTGTTAATGCTACTTGCTGGTCTTTTAAAACCACAGCGTGCCAGGCACAAACACGGAAAATGAGCTCTTTGGAACAATAGCTGTGGAAAAGACAACACTGGAAATGCTAGAGGAAGAAAGGTTTTAACTTACTGTTTAAAAATCAAAAATGAAAATCTTGTTGTTCTGAGTTGGATGCACAGCTTTCACAGCCTAAGCAACCCTGCAGAGGACAGGGCCCCATCATTACATCGCAGCCCCTTTGTACGTGGGCACATACTTTGTACGTGTATCCAAATGTGAGGACAGCACTTAAGGGGACTAAAGGCAGCAATCTCACCGAGAACTCTGCTAGCACACGAAGACGAACACTCTTCCATTTTCAAAAGAGCAAACCAATTTTGAAGACCCTCAGATAGCCAGGACATTGATTTACATCTCTTACAAACAACAGCACAGTGAATAGTTCAACATCTAGTAGCAACACACTGGTATATAAGTTCTGTTAGATCTAGTCTTTTGATAAAACAGTAGGGACCATGTTTCCTGCACATTCTGCCTATTAAATAGGTATCCTGGGTAGCTTCAGGGGCCCATTTATCTGTAAGATCTGACAAGATCCCAACCCCGGCCAACTGAAGATGTTCTTTTCTTGTGTCTTCCCCACTTCAAACATCATCTTCTACCATTTAATGTCATCAAGGGGTTATTTGACCACAAAGCTTTGGCCCAGGAATCAGCCCCTCCTGTCCTTCACCTCTTCGAAAAAGGCATCAAAGTAAGCTGACGTTTACAAAGAAGTTCTGCTTTAAAATTGCAAGCCCACATACCATTCTCTGTGGGCAGAGGAGCTCCACAGGTGAAGGAAAAGGTCCCTACACATCTCCTCTCAGAACTGAAAGCTCCATCTGTATTTACTCAAACTGAGATTATGAATAATTTTATCAGTCAATGGTATCAAGACAAAAGCACAAGACTGTCAGCCTCACTTTCTACATGCACCAGTTTCTACCTAAACTGCACCTGCAAAATACATGTTTCTTCTTTAAAGGGGCAAGATCACTGTTCATGCCATAAGCACTTGCTTTATGTAGAAGAGCCATGAAAGATTAAATTGTCTTTTGGATGTTTGCAATGATTGTTTTTATTAACTATTCTGGACTGTGGGGCTATTTAGATTTTATTTGGTTAACCCCTTCTCCTTTGTTATTCATCAAAGAGAAGAGAAGGGAAAAAAAAGTCTTATTTCAATTAAAGACAACTTTGCTTTATTCACAAAACAACGCAGGTAGAAAACACCAAAGAAGAATCCCACAGGATTTTTTCAGTAACACCAAGAACTAAATTTCACAGAATCACAGCATAATGAGTAACAGACTGCTTGAGGCTGGAGGCACCTCTGGGTCCATCTGCTCCAACCCCTCTGCTCAAGCACGGCCACCCAGAACAGGTTGCTTAGGCCCATGTCCAGGCAGCTTTCAAAGATCTCCAAGGAGGAGACTCTGCAACTTCTCCAGGCAGCCTGTGCCAGTGCTCCAGCACCCGCACAGCACAGCAATGCTTCCTGATGTTCAGACGGAACCTCCTGTGCTCCCGTTTGTGGCCACTGCCTCTTGTCCTGGCACTGGGCACCACTGACAAGAGCCTGGCTCTGTCTTTGCACCTCCTTTTCAGGTACTTATGGACATTGATAAGATCCCCCTGAGCCTCCTCTTCTCCAGCCTGAACAGTCCCAGCTCTCTCAGCTTCTTGTCATAGCAGAGGTGCTCCAGGCCCTTCTTCATCTTCATCGCCCTCTGTTGGACTCTTTCCAGTATGCCCAGCTCTCTCTTCTACCGGGGGGCCCAGAACTAGACCCAGTTCTCCAGGTATGGCCTCACCAGTGCTCAGTAGAGGGGAAGGATCACCTCTCTCAACCTGCTGGCAATACTTCCTGCCTCAGGAAGTACTGGGCTTCCTAGCCTTCTTAGCAGCAAGGGCACATAGCTGTCCCGTGTTCAATTTGGTGCCCGCCAGGTTCCCCAGGTCCTTTTCTGCAGAGCTGCTTTCCAGCTGGGTGCACCCAGCATGTCCTGGGGCTGGGGCTGTTCCTCCCCAGGGACCTCACGGTACTCTTGTCAGCCCACCTCTCCAGCCAGTCAAGGTCCCTCTGGATGGCCCTCGGCCCTCAGGTGTACCAGCCACCTCTGCTGAGTTTTGTGTCATCTGCTAATTTACTGAGGGTGCACTCTACTCCATCATCCAGACCATTAATGAAGATAAGCAGGACTGGACCCAGATGCCTGGGGTACTCCGCTCATTACTGGCTTTCCCCACCCTCTCTGAGAGTAACGAATAAAATGTCAAAGAATAAATATTTCTAAATCTAGATCGCTGCCTTTCTCGTCTCCATCACATAGATGCCTTTAAACTTCAATTTGTAGTTTTATGTTAAAACACAGCTTCATCACTTTGCTTTGTTCTACCAACCCAGCTATCAGCTTTTGTATGTAGGCCCACACAAACCAACAGAAATACCAGATTATGTGAAGCCTAGTCATTCAACTGAGGTTTTTTCCCATATTGGTTTGACACGTGACTTAAGGTCAACTGACCTCTTTGGACAACCAAATTTCAGGATCACCTAATAATTTGAACCAGTTTTTATGGTTAATTCCATTCAGAGAAGATACCAAATGACCTCTGAAAAGTGCTTAGGAAGCAGAACATTCAAACACCTTTTCTCAAAAACCTCCTGAGAACAACCACCTAAAGGACCAACGTCTTTTCACAACCTCTCTAATGAAATATGCAGGCATTTTCAGAAATTTTACATCATGGGAGCTGCGCATCTGAAAGCACACAACTCCATGTTTAAGCAGTCAAAATCCATACCCAGTTTAAATCACTAGAAAGTTGAATCGTGCATCATTGATTCATCACCTCCACAGATAGAAAGGTAGAAGTCCCTGACGGCTCCCTGGTTTGACGATGCCCTATAAAAACGTCTGTTCCAATTGATGATACCCTAATTTGTGCTGTTCTGCCATTTCACAAGAAAGAAATCTGCTGCAAGAGACATTTTAATAGCACCGGTTGGATCCCCAGAAAAGCCAGTGTTGATAACTCATTTAAGTAAAGCAGCTAAAGAAAACTCTTGGGTCTTGTTTTTCATTCCAATGAATGGTCAAAATTTGCTGCTACTTATTAGAGAAGATTTCATTAGCTGTGCGTATTTATGGGCAACTAGTAAAAATTAATGTACTATTTTCCATGATTTATGTCCTTCCAGATTATACCCTTTGTGCCTTCAATCCTTTTACAGAATAGGATGCAAATTCATAGTGCCCCAAAGGCATAATTTCATATTTGAAGAAACTTCATCTGCTAATTTCTGGTGCTGAAGCCTTGTTTTGACCCATGAGTGGAGACAATGGGCAACAAATAGGCAGGTACTTTAGAAATGGGTCCCTTAAAGACTTCGGTCATTTCTTGACCTGCCTTACTGCCAAGCCCAAAAGAAAATGGGTCTCAGATCAATAACCTCAAAGCCCCAGGGCAAATCTACTCTAAAACTGTGATTCATACAGTTCTATCTATAGCTTTAAGAATGTTAGTCTTCCACAAGCTGACACATTTTAGTTTGACAAGGCCACTTTCTCAAATCTATCGTAACAGCATTTCATTCTAAGAAAACTGTAAAAAGCAACCCTGTGAGCCACTTTCAAAATCCTCCTAATACACACCAGTATGACAACTGAGTCTCCAAGTAAAAAAAAAGTGCATGGTAGTCAAATATCGTACTTGGGACTGCATATAGGAACAACTAATCAAATTATTCAAAACAACACACAAAGCATTCCTTTTAGCTTTCATCACATGGATCTAAAATCCTCTCAATTTTCCCCTTTCCTCCCCCAAAACACACACAGATTACATGCATCAGTACTTAGCATCAAGCCGGAACATGAACCATTAGCGAGGATCACTGAGAGAATGCATGGCCTTGAAAAAAGATGCATAAAAAATTACTTCATAGGCTTTCACGTTTATTGTACGGTTGCAAAACGTTCTTTAACTGCAGGAACAGACTTCTTAAATATCGTAGGCACAAAAATTTACCCTAAGACAATCAGGACAAACTCTGCTTTTCACACAGCACAATAATGACAGCAGGAAAGAATGAGACTCACTGCTGGATTCCCACCACCTTCTGGTTAAGTCCTCAGGGCAAATGCAGAACAGCTAACGGGACAACTCAGGTTTAGCACAAGGATCACTTAACTTTTAGTATGAATGACCGAGAAAAGTCACCCTGCTGGTGTCAGATCCCCAGGTGACATTAACAAGAAAAAAACGTTTTAATAAATAAATTTATTTGTTGAGCATGTTTAACTGTAACAGCAAACAGAGAACGCCGGAATGGCATTTTTAAGGTCCAATCTTTAAATTGGACCTTAAAGCTCCGGGGTTCCTGGTGGTATTTCACAGGACCAACTTCACAGGTCTCGCAATGCTTTCACCTACACAGACAGACTTGCATTCTTGAGCAATAACTACACTGATTTTAGAAGCCACCATACTGCTTGGATCTAGAAGCTAGATTTTTCTCTTACAGCTGAGATATCTGGGTGATGGAAGAACATTATCTGCTGTGTTCAGCATAAAATGTACAAATCCCATCAATAACAACATTCATTGTCACCACCTCAGGTTATCTTCTGTTGGGTTTCTAAAATGCATTCCCAAGAGTTTTTCAGGAAAGGGAGCTCTTAGGCTTTCTGTGCACTGGATGAGCACATTTTGAGCACGTTTTATAGTTCCAGGAAGAGCCTGGCAAGGCAGGAACTGTCGTAAATACTCTTTGGAATACAGAAGGTTCAAGCAGAGAAATATAATTTAAAAGTGAATTTATTTCTCTGAACTGCCATGAAGGGAAAGTTACCGGTGAACTGTCATACCTACAATCCTCAGGTGAATGTTACTGAAGGTTTTGTTTATTTTAAGCTTTAATTTCCTTATAAAGATTCTCCTGCACAAGGTAACATCTCCTTTGGGAAGAGAATGCCGAAACGACTCAAAATCTTGGCATCTTTGCTGAGATAGGTTGAATGAGTCAGTGGCTTTATAGTGACATGCATTAATATGCATGGCCACTTTGTTTCATCAATAAAACGCTAAAGAACTTAAATGACTAAAGGCAGAAACAGCTTTTACTATGCATACACAAGTTTTAAATCTCTGATAGTTTTGCAGCCCTGGAAAAGGCTACTTTTAAATAAAATTATCTGGGAAAAATATACCTAAGTACATTGTGCACTTGAAGCAAAACTATATGCATACGTAGCTGATCCAATGCTTTCAATTCTATTCTTCATCCTTCCCCGTCTGAGGGACACTTGGCCAGCACATCTCTGAATAGTAGAGAGTGAAACCAGGTGAGAGAATTTCTGGTGCAATGAGCATGAACAGCAAGAACAGATCTGCACAGACAAGAAGCTTGATGGCAGATCCTCAACTGACTTATGCCAATTTAGGATAGTTGAGGAGGAAGCCAGAGTCTTTGCTGTCAGGCATTTGGGGTCAAAGAAGCAATGCCATTTTATGCCCAGAAACAACCTAGTTCTTAGAGATCACCGTTGTGTTCTTACCTGTTGCATGTACCATGGCACCTTCACTCAAACACAGCATGAAATAACTGTTTATCAGGTGATCTTAGAACAAGTGATGCTAAATGCCGTCAATATTATATCAAGCAAATAAAGTAAGAACTTATATGAGATGTCTACAATGTGCAAGTCAGAAAACTATTTCTTTCTCTTCTCATCCTTATCAACTCTTTTGTCATTTTTGTCTGCTTGATTCAGTTCTTTCTCGTCTTCTAGCCAGCTCCGAATAACAAGGAGCCCTTTATCAATCTCAGCAGATGAGATGAGGACTGGCCAGGCTGTGGAAGTCTTCAAAGGTGCAAGAGTCAAAAAAATATTTTCTAAGCATATTAATATTTTCTAAGCATATTTAAGCATGTTACTACACTTGCAATAAAAAAAAAAAAAAACAACCAAGGAAGACACTAAAGACAATGAAAGACAGGATTTCCATTCTTCAGGCACATCTCCTGCTGTCTATTCCTCATTATAAGGCATGATGGGAGCTTCCTAACAGCCCTGTAACTTCAGGGCTTTTTTTTTTTTTTTTTAATAGGAGGATTCGTATTTTATGTGCAAAATAATCATTAATGTCAGACACTACACAACTAACTCACTACAAAAGTAGGTTAACATTTACACCAGTAGGAATGGGATTCATCTTCTTCTAGTTTATTTCCTCAACTCCCCAGATCAATTGATTTTTGGCAAGAAACTGAACTTCTCATTGATCACATGGGAAAATAGCGTGAATTCTGATGTTTTTGTCCAGAATTTTCACAAGGTTTCTATCCCAGTGTTCCTTGACCAAGCTGCAGTTTCCACCTTTGTAAATCTGTACTGGCACATCACAAGGGACTCCTCTCAAACCTCCACTATGCAGAAATACAGCCTCAGACAGAGGCTAGCCAACCCTACAGGAACATGGCTAAGTAACAAAAACTACAAGAGCAAAAGAGAAGAATGATCAAACAAAAAAGGCTAGGAGGCAAGCACGTCAAGAAACAACAGAATCAAACCAACAAAAATAAGGACAAAAGAGTTAAGGATGAGAAGAAAAGATACTCTCCATTTGAGGAAGATTGAAAGGGGCAGGGGAGAGAGATGTAGGTCACTTCTGTATTCTTCATTTTATTCATTTGTTAAACAAGACAACCCCACTTGTTAATCCACTGAAACAATACAAGGATTAATCCCCCATCTGTGCAGTACTTTCAAAGCTTCATACAAAAGCACCAACAAAACTGAGCATTTTGCTTAGTATCTGTTGTAGTAACAGGTATACAAAGATCACCACCAGATTACTCCTGTGTCTAGGTAGACCTTAACTCAAAGTTACAGAGTTTCCACAAGGAAAAGCTTTGACCTTTCAGCTCCAACACAGCAAAATACTTCTGCGACATCTACATGTACCTGCCTGCTTACATTACATAAACATAGAGAAGACCTCTGTGGAAACTCAACTGACTGCAAGTCACTCTTCTGCCCAGGATACCAAGAACATGATCAACATCAAGACAGGCATAGAAAACAAAGGGTAATTAATTGAAGCTGATGAAGAAAGATGACTTGCCAAGAAGAAACAGCAGATATGACTGAATTCTGCCCCTGGATATATAACTCATTCATTTCTTGCTATTTTACAAGTCATGTTGCATCTTTTTGTCTCAGGACCCCCACCAGCATCCATCCAAGAAGAGGAAATCATATGCCCTTTACTACTCTTGCAGAATCAGCTGAAGAGCTACAAAATAACTCCATTAGGAATGCAATGACTTAAATACTCACTGCTAGAGCTTCCAGGTGTACTGAACTGGGAAGTTTCAAGGAACTTTCGAGGTGTAGACAAGTTAGTGACATCCATAAGAGGTACAGAAGAGGCATCTTTCACAAGTGAACTGTATGAGGGGAGAGAATTAAAGCAAACAGTTTACTGTCATTTACAATCTTAGTTCTTGACAAATAATCCATTTATTTCTTACCTGTGTAAGCAAAAGCAACAGAGATATACATAACAGTTCCAACAGAAGAGGTTTACAAAACCTAAACTAAAGCACAAGCCCATAGATGAATCCAAGTGGGTGTGCATATATACATTTGAGTGAACAAGGGAAAAGCTTAAAAGCAATGATGAGGGAACACTGTTGTATCAAAGACAAAATTTAGTATCCCAAAACCTGAGACACCACTCTGAATTTAATAGCGCTCTAGACTTGTCTGACTGGTAGCAGCAACATAACCAGGGCATGCACACACACACTGAAGCTTGCCATACCTTGTTACTATTTCCCCAACTGACAAGTTCATCTCCAGCACAATTAACTCTTAAATTAATGCTAGCATGATAATAAATTGACATGGAATCATTAAGATCTTTCTAGAAAACCACATATGGAGAAGAGACGCTCCTATTTCCATGGCTTCTGTCAACTACTGACTCCTTCAAGCTTTTCTAGCACCCTCTAAATACCTCCCCTCTTTCTCCTCCCCTTCAAATTCCTGTTCTGTGCACACCTACACGCACCCCTCTCCAAATGAACCTTCTTACTCTGAAAGGAAACTCTTAGCCTGAAAGCAGAAAGACTTTGTCATTTCCATAATAAATTCACATAGTATTATTTGCCAAGAATGTGTCGTGCTGCCTCAGCTGCATAATGAAAGGCGTAAAGCTGGATATGGCAGGGGAACAAAAGCAAGAAATCATTTGAAGCAGAGAAGGCTCCTATAATGAGCTTCGTATGTTCCCTTAGAGGTCAAAATACTTACAGAAACCTGCAAAGACAGGGGCTAAACTTACTATCCTGCATAAGAACCACCTACCCTCTCTACACACCTACAGTGTCACACTTAAAGGGATTAGCTATGCATTCCAGCTTAGCACTGTTAGATATAACACACTCAAAACCAATACAACAAATAAGTATCAACATAATTGCATCCTGGTCGACAGCCAGTCTAGGGCAGTACACTAAAAGGAAGCAACAAGATTGTCCTTGATCCAAGTGTTCATATTAATATCATATCAATGATGCATAACAGGGAATGTGGAAAAAGACAAAGCAAGAAAAAGATAAGGGTCCCTGTAGCAGTTGTACAAAACTGGAGTTAATTAGTAGTTGCATGGTCTGGGTACACCAAAGCTTTTTGTCTGTTTTTAATTAACAAGATGAGTAAGGAAGAGACTGAGGACTTGCTAACAACTCTTTCCTAGAAACTTCAACTTCAAACAATCCTTTATTTCACAAACTCATTTAATGAAACTTACTATCTCTGTTCTTATTTTTAGTACGCATTTTTTATTCTTTCCTTCTCAAAATAAAATGAGAACTTATCTTTCCTCTGCATCTTTATCATATGTTGACTCCCCTTTTGCTCCCCACCATCGTTTATTATCTCTCCTACACTACAAAAGTCACTTTGCAATATTGTTTGTCTCTCTTCTAGACAGTGTCTTTCTTTCTTCCCTCCCAACAACTCTATTGCCACCAAACTTAGAATTCACAAAATTAGGAAAAAATAACCAGGTGCCTATACTTGAGCTCAATCCACTGATCAGAAGCACCAACCAGGTAAAGAATTTCAGTATCCTTAAAACACCTTTGAAACACTACAGAGGCAAGACACTGCTCAGGCACTTCAATGTTGTGGCCTCTGGCTAGTAACCTTACGATTAGCTGGAAGTTTTCTAAACCTTGGCAGTTTGCTAGAAAAGATGTGCTATTCTCCCCCGTGATCTTCCCTTTGCCTGACCTGAACCTCATGACCGTGGCATTTGTGGGAAAGGTATATGCATCGGAGAAGGAAAAGAATGCTAGAGAATTGGCCTCATCATAATTCTGTGGGAAGCAGAAAAACCAACAGAATCGCTAAGGAAGAGAAGGAGAACAGACTGCTCACGGGCTCAAAAGTGCATCAACATATTTGGGGGGTTAACGCTCTTCACAGCCATAAGCACAAGAAAGTTGTTTCCAAAAATGAACGTTTCAATCAATGTCACTCTCCCAAGAAAGTTTCTGCTTATGGTAAGGAGAAGGTCGTCCTCTTCCCTCACAGACCTCTCGCCCCTAGTTAGCATCACACCAAACCAACCTTATTCTCCCTTTCTCCTTGTTGCGTTGTCCCACTCTGTTAGTTGACTTGATGTAAAGATGACGGTGTAACTCATCTATCAGGACTAAGTGCATATTCATCTTCTTGCTGTGGAGCTCCAGCCTCAGATCACTCAATCCCTCCACCTGAAGAAGGGGACCCTCCAAGGAGTCCACTGCCGACACCTAGGAAGAAAACATACACAACAACAACTTTTAAAGGTCACTTCATTTACCTCTCCAGACTTTTTCCTTCAGTTTAGGGGAGTGTCTGAATACCATGACAATTTTATCCACAAACCCTTTTAATGGAGCAAAAGCTTAAGTAGTATTTCTTTATTTCCACTCCTAAAAGAAAATTCAACATATAAAAAGGGTCCAAAATCCAAACAACTAAAATCTAACAAGCATTCTTCAAATATTTTGAACTTATGTATAAAAAAGCTACTTTAAACATTGTTAAATAAAACCAAAGCACAGGGTAACAAACTAAAAAGATTATCAAGTGGAGAAGTGTTCTGGAAGGATACTGACAATGATGTCTGATTGTCTTTATTCTTTTCATTACAGAAACATCAACAAAACATTATTCCCATTTCTGTAGATGGGGAGAAAATAGCTTAAATTTGATTTGCCTAAAGTAATGGCATGGTGTGGTTGAAAAAAATCTTAGAATCCGCAGCTTCCAGCCTACATAAGTAGTATGTCACTTAACTACGCAATTTAAATAAACATAGCCAACCCGTTAATGAAAG
The DNA here is from genome assembly GCA_013399115.1 of Anseranas semipalmata. Lineage (NCBI taxonomy): Eukaryota > Metazoa > Chordata > Aves > Anseriformes > Anseranatidae > Anseranas > Anseranas semipalmata. The sequence goes on along the minus strand of VXAA01002624.1, from coordinate 1,285,882 downwards.
CTATTGCTAGTTCAAAGGTACTTTTCAACTCTGAGTTTTGGTGTTGTTTTTTAAATGCTTGCTTATCAAGTCTCAAATGAAGGAAGATAATTTTACACAAGCATCAGACTACCAGGCAGGGATCACAAAATCACAGAATGGTTTGGGTTGGAAGGGACCTTAAAGATCACCCAGCTCCAGCCCCCTGCCCTGGGCAGGGACACCTCCCACCAGCCCAGGCTGCCCAAAGCCCCATCCAGCCTGGCCTTGGGCACTTCCAGGGATGAGGATCTAGACACGCAATGATGTACACAGACAAAAGGCACCAGGAATGACAAGTTAGTGCATTAAAGCAACACTATCAATTTGCATCTCTCAGTTTATTTGTTCTTCTAAGTATTTAACGGAGCTCTTCCACAGATACGTAAAAAGACACAGCATCCCTCTGCAGCATCCAAAACCCCAGGGCCCATGTTGTAAGGAACTAGAAATAACAGTAATAGCATAGCTTGTTTAACTGTGCATCACCTTTTACACACAGAGAAAAGCAGAGATTTAAAATTAAAAAAGAAAAAAATAATTCCCTAATAATTTAAGATACTCTTGGCGATATAAGACATTTGCTTGCACTTCAGGATTTAAGTTTATAGCAAACCTGTCAGCTAAACATTAAAAATGAAAAGCAAGGAGATGCAGCAAGCAGACAGCCAAGCTAAGGTCTGGTCCCTTAATACCAGTAAATATTAACTATACTGAAAGAACATATATCAACAGCATATTACTTTGCTTGCCTGCAAGTCAAGAATGACCCTGAAACAGCTTTGGGGCACTCAGGCTTTTTAAATTAGGACTGGTTTCTAAGAGGAAACTGCACTTTTTCTTTCCTCCTGAAAAAATTTGCTAAGTCCCTACCCATGAAATTGCCTTCCCTGCGTGGATGACAGCGTGCATTTGCTGCCAGTCCTACGGACAGAGCCCGCGGCGTCCAGTCCCTGCCTCGCCGTTCCTGCAGCCAGAGACTGCCCGGGGCAGGTGATGCAACATCACTCAACACAAATCACAGAATAATCAAACACTGACATTTTGGCAGGCGGCAGGGGAGAACTTTGTCATGATTTTGCTAAAGACCTCCTGAAAGCTCAGATTTTGTCACTGTACTCCCAGCCTTGAGAAGGAACTTTTGTCTGTCGATCAGAGGACTGAACAGGACTCCTCCTAAGCCCACCTACACTACAATTTAAGCAGCATTTACAGGGTTCCTATCACTCCACACAAAGGACTACCCATCCTCTTTCTTCCCAGAATCTATTTTTGAACAGTTATTTAAATTTGGCCATAAAACGATACCACAGATGAAGTAAAAAACAAATTCACTTCTCCCCAAAGAGCTGACATGCCAGAGTACATACAAATAGAGAAGGGTCAACAAGAAGTGCAGACACAGCTTGGAAACCTTTGGTGGTAGAAGTAAACGTAAGTGCTAATTTCATCTCCTTCCTTTGGCAGGTGGGAATGTATCCCAAATTTCCCAATCCCAAAGGTGTGGTGACCCCCCAGTCACTTCAGGGGAGTCGCAGGCATTCATCGCTGCCCTGAAAGCTGTCAGCAATTTCACCAAAGCAAGAGCAAGATCGGGAACAACATTTGTCAAACTGAGAAGCTGAGAGATGAAAATGCAGCGAGGAGAGAACTGAAAGCACAGAGGAAAATGTCATTAAAAAGGTTCCCAGACATCCAGCACAAGTACTGTCTGAAACACACGCAACAAAATTTAAAGCTTTCCACTCAAAATGTTCAGCTCTATTTTTACCTTCCCACTTACTAAAAGTTATTCTCAAAACTAATCATTAAAACCAACATACAGCTCTCAAACATGCCTTTTGAGAAACAAACAGAACAGTCAATCATTTATTGTACTTAAACAAAAACCCCACGCTGTTATGTACTGAACTTTCTTCTTCTGGAAAATGCAGCTTTTTTTTGCAGGGTTTGCTATTGGACTTTTTTTTTCATGTCCTTTCTGACACTCCACATTTGCGGTCAGACAAGCTGGAAGCTACGTCCTTGATAAATGCCGCTTTCCCAGCGATTGAACTGTACAGGTAAGTAACACGGGCACATTTCAATGCTGCGCACACTCGGAGCCTTTGGACTTAACGCAGCCCCACTCCAGGAAAGCCCCACTCCAACGCCGTTTTCTTTTCCTGTATTTCATTTCCTGTTAACACACCAATTGTCGAGACAGAGCTCAAGACAAAAGCTTGTTTATGTTCAGAACAGTTTGGGTCTGCAAAGTAACTACAAGCTCAATCCAAGTTCATGGAAGTCAAGGTAAGATCTTCAACTGGTTTAAATGGCAACTAGTACAGACCTTACGTTAAAAAAAATTCTCGTGTAGTTTTACTTGCACGGAGATTATTTAAGTCCTGGCAAAAGCAAGCTATAGAGGAACACCCTAGATTATATTCCAGAACACAAAATACAAGATTAAAACATTTTGCTAATTTGTATGCTGGATAACCTAACACAGAGCAGTATCATAAGCAACTAAAGTGATGCAAAGTTGGCTACAAGGAATGCACAAAATTAGAAACACACTGCAGATAGATCTGAAAATGCAACTGTTCTAGGAGAAAAAAAAAAAATTGGCAAGTTGTGTTTCACCCTACTGTCCTGCAAGAGATGAGTTCTCAACTCATTTTCAGTAAATAACCATAACTGATGTGCTCTGAATCAAAAAGGCTTTGCTCTCCAGACACAGGGAGATTGAGGGTTACGGAGATGGATGGAAGTGAAGGGGAAGCAGTGAGCAGGAAGAGCAGCAGCTCTGCCGATTACCTGGAAATGCAGACGGACGCAGTTTACAATTGGCTTTATTTAAAATTGAGGTGCACATCTAGGCCACATTAAATGATGGGAAACTATCTTGAGAAGCAGTAAGGTTACACAGGGACTTGGAAAGCCACCAGTGTGCCATCTGAGAGCACAGCCAATGCCATGTGCAGCCAAGACTCAGGTCATCACCGACAGCAAGACTAGAAATACGATGTTTTTAATTGAACTCATTAACAGGGACCAGACTAATACGTCTATCATTGGCAAGGTTTAAATCAAGACCAGAGTTTTATGCCCCCACTCAGCTAGTATCACACCATCACTTGTGTTACACAAGAGACCCAAACGTGTGATAAAATACGCTCACCTTTGAAGATCAGAGAGCTTTATTTCCTCTTGTATCATCAGCTCCTCACTCAGCTTTGGCGTATCATTTCAACTAGCTGGTCATTACCTTTTCTCTTTTCAAACTCCAGTATGGAAAAGGAGATGGCTGAGTAGGAGACAGGCTGCACAAAGCAGGTCAGAGTACAACACAAATACTACTCCATATAAAGTAATGCTGTTTCTCAAGCTAGTAGCCATTTCTCCAGTTAGACAGAACCTTAACCTAGGTGAAAAACTCTTATTTCTGGATTTTTCTGTTTGAGTGCAGATGCTGCTCCTCTGCTTTCTGTATAAAGAACAAATCAATAAAAAGTTGCATTCTAGAAAGAAACCTAAGTGTTGGGTTGAATGTATTTATATTGCTAGCACCATTCCTGAACATAAAAGTAGCTTTTAGCATTTTAAAAGAAAACTGGCTCCCTCCTTGAATAGGAAGCTTAAATACATATATTTAAATTGCATGATTTTTTTTCTACTTATTTATTACAAAGCTACCTGGAGTCCTCAGACACAGACAGGAGCTGTTCACTTTAATTATTTGTATCAGATATCAGGATTTTAGTTTTATTTTGAACAATTAAGAACAGAAAAACCTCTACAAGCTACAACATTTCCAAGTCATTTTTTAGGATTTTCTGTATATTATATGAAGTCTAGGATTTTTTCAGCTCAGCAGTGTTTTTGTACACTCGCTCCATAAGAAACAGTGCTGAGAAATTAGACAACTCTAAATTTGGAGAAGTGGTATAAACTGTCCTCTTGTCCACTGCAAGAGCGACCCAGCTTTTCTGATTCCCATCCCCTAGAGCATTCTTCTCCGCTTTACAGAGCTTGTTATACATCAACATTGAGAAGCATCTCAGCTATGCTGTATGGCACTGTTATTAAAGGTAGCAGCGAGGCCAAAGGCTATCCACACCTACCAAGGAGGGATCTCGAAGGCAGGACTGCACAATCCCCATGTACCCAGAATGAGAAGTAATCGTGGTAGCTCAGAAGCACTAGGTAAACACTGACGTGTAACGGCAGCAAGCACAGGCTTCAAAATTTTCTGTTAGAATAAGCCAAGGAATTCTGGAAACCAGGAATCAGCATTCATATCATTACCAGAATATACTATATATTCTGACTTAACTTGGAAGAGATCTCTAGAGGTTTCCAGTCCAACCCACTGCTCAAAGCACAGATAACTTCAAATGTCAGTTCAAGTTCATCAGGGCCTCCAGCCAAGGTTTAAAAATCTGCCCGGATGGAGATTTGGAGCCTCTCTGGTCCCTCATTGCTAGTGTTTAACTGCTCTCTCGGGGAAGAAGTTTATCCCCATGTCCAGCCAGTTTCTCCCACCCAAACCTGTGATGGTTACCTCTTGTTCTTTCACTGCACACTTCAGAGAGAAGCTTGGCTATGTTCATCCTCTGACTCTTCCAGATGGTCACAGGTAGCAAAACCCACCCTTCTCTTCTGCAGGCTGAACAAATCCAATTATCGCTGCCTCTTCTCACACACCATGTGCTTCTAACCCGCAGCCAGCCTGGGTGCTCTCCACTGGACTTGCTCCTATGGACCCTTCTGTCACTATGCCAACACCTCCTTTGTGGTGGGGACCCAAAACAGGACGCAGTTACCCCAGATACAGCCTTACCGGTGCACAGTCACTTCCCTTGATCTGCTGGCGATGATCCTGCAAACGCATCCCGTAACGATGGTGATACGTGATGGTGATTAAGCAAAAAACTGCGCTACCCAACAAGTCAGCAAGGGAACTGAACCCTGCCTTCCCGTGTCATTGCCACCCTGCGCACACACTGAACTGAGCCCACAATTAGTACACGGCCCCTGCTTTTTGCTTATCATGCTTGCTGTGGGTGGTGTGTTGGACAACGAAGATCTGAGACGTGATGAAACAAACCAGTATCACACAATTAGATTTCCTCCCCTTTCTTTTCTCCCCTCAGCTTAAACTAGATTTTCAAAGTAGTTACCTGTTTATTTTCAATATTCCTCTTACACACAGTGCTCTACTCCTACTAACAAAAGGACTAACAGATGTAGAACTGTGTTCAGAGGGGAAGAGTTCTCATCACTACAGGGCTCTGGTCAGGACTGCTAATGGAATAGCAGCCTTTTTCAGAGAACTTGAAAATTAGATGCACAGGAACAAACTACAAGTGGTTTGAGGGTCCAGAAAAAGCACCTAGGGATCCTTGAAGTCTCTTTCTTATGTCCACCTGGCTTAGCCAAATGAAAATAAATAGCTGATTTTTTTTCCTGAGTGTGGGATGCAGGGAGTAGATAATAGCACTGTGTTTGAGTACCTGTGCACAAAGATAATTTTAGGCAGTAGAACTCAACATTTTTCTTTTGGCAGGGCAAGGGGTGTGGAGAGGAGCTACAGCAAGAGAGAACACTTGGCAAGTGAATCAACACACAAATATCTCAATAGTCTTCTTTGAAAAGATGATTTGCTACAAGCAAATGGTACCAAAAGAAATGGGAAGTAATCCCCACACCACCTCCACCTTTTTTCTAGTTTTTTTTTTTTTAAATCTCTGAAAGAAGTCTGGCTCTCTCATTGAAAGCCATACTTATATAAACACAAAATTACTGCATCTTAGTGAAAGAATAATAAAAATATCAGCCTGCACTACAATAGAATTTGGGTTAGATAATCTGACAGTCATCTCTGATGTTAAAATCTACTTATCTGTGAAGTACATCAATATACAGTGACCATTTAGAAAATAAGGATCAATGAAACAAACCTGAAAAAAAGAGCTCTGATCTGTATGAGCTAAAAATCATAAGTTTATAGAAAATAACTATGGCACCAGAACTATTATGCAGCTTGTTTAAAGGTCACAGTCAGTTTATAGCAGAGTTTAATTGCCTTAAAAAGAAGATGTAGTTAAACATTTGCCTATCATAACATCCAATTTGGAAGGTTTTGATTTAGCTTTTTACAACAAATATCTTGTTAGTACTTAGGTTATATGTTAAAAGTCTTCCTAACTTCGGCCAAAGTTTTCCAATCTTCTTCCAGCTAAAACTGCATGCTCCCTTAAGAGGTTTTAACTGTATTTTAGTTTTCCAAAAAGTATTGTAAAATGGGGGTGAAAAGAGGATTTTTTTTTTTTTTTATAAATTCTAGACCTCCACAATCATGGAAGTCTATAAGCAGAGATAAAATGAAAGCCCTCAAGTAGGTGCTTCTTCAGGGCAGAAAAACAGAATAATGGTTGTACAAGCCAGGACACCGAATGCTTTCCATCTGGGACACCAGCCTATTCTCAGTTCACGTGACAGACAAAAACATGAAGAACAAACAACTGAGAAAGGTTAAAAGAAAACAATGTGGTAGGTCACAATTTGCAGGAAAAAAGTCAAGTCATACACAAACACAGTATGACAAATAGAAAAAAGCTGAACTCTCTGAATAAAACAGCAAATAAATAGCAGCAGCCTAGAAGGCTTCAGCTGCTTTGCTGGATGAATAAAGACAATGCTGACATTTAAAAGGGAGAGAATTGATCTACTGCTTTTACAAGGAACTTGCTTTCAAAAGGTACAGGAAAGGAAAATGACTAAAAAATGGTTTAAACATGTATAGCCAGACCTAAACAAGCAGTTCGCTGAATTCAATTTACACCTGATTTGCATGAGATACGGATCTAACCTGGAAAGTTTGCCACGGTCTTTAAGAAACAGTAAGGTACTCACACTCGAGCTGCTGGGATTTTGCACTGGGCAAAGAAGTAAAGTACCTAAGAATGATGGTCTCTGCTTAAAGAATTTAACATGATAAACTGCAGAGCACATGGAGAAATGATCCTCCAATTTTCTAACACTAAGCGTGCATGTCTAAAGGAACCTGACTTACATGTCCCAAGGAATTTTGCGGTGGTTCATTCTGCGTTGGGGTGGCATGTGGCACCACTGCTGTTTCTTTCCTGGAGCACCTGCCAGCAGCTGGAGACACGTTCCTGGAGGAGGCACTCCATGTCAAATGGGGACTGCTCCGAGGAACTGTGGCATGGGGGTGGCCCGCATCACAGCAGGCACTCTCAGGAAAACCACAGCAGAGGAAAACCTGAAGAACCCAAGGGCTGCAGAGGAAACCAGTAAGAAGCAGAGGAACCAGGAAAAAAAGGCAGATAGAGAAACCATTATGGATGACACCAGATTTCTGTGGCACCCATCGCCTCACTGGAGGAATTGGGACAGACTGAGCATAAGCCATGGAGAAAGTAAGTTGAGACAATGGAAGGGAGTGAAGGTGTTTGACTTAGGTTTACCTGGAGAAGAGTGAAAAAACATGTTTATTTAAATGGTTTTGTTGTTGTTTTTTTTATTGTCCCCTCTCCCCCTCCCAATATCCAAATCAGTGATCATGAGTTTGTGTTAGCTAGCAATAAATTAAGTAAGAGTTCCCCAAGTTGAGGCTGTTTTGCCTGCAAAATTCCTGCATTTTCCATGGATGATGGAAGAAAGGTGCTGACATCCAGAAAGCAGGAGCTTGTTGAGCACTTTGGAACTCCAGTGTTGCAAACACATAATGAGTAACTGATTAAGCCTGCTCTGAAATTGCATTTATATTTTTTTAATTAGAAGCTTGACGTAAGTCTTATCAAGTAAATTTGTATTTCATCCGTAAACTTGTTCAGTATTTTGGTAGCAAGGTGAATCAGGATGAAGCTAAGAAGTTACTGGCCTTAAGGATGGTACATCCAAGTAATGGAACACATGGAAAACTTGCACCCAAGCTACATTTAAGAAATCCAAGGACTGGGAATTGTTTGATATCAAATTGCCACGGGCCAGCGTACAGCATAGTGGATGGTATCAGGACAGGGCAGTATCATTCAGCTAAGATGACCCTGGAATTAAAGGAACACCCAGATGGTCCCAAAGTAGGGAGCCTTTGGCTAAAAAGCATGGAAAACATGAAAAGCACACAGATCAGAGAGCTGCTCCTGACTGCCGCTGCCTCCTTCCCCTTAAAAACAGGGAAAGGAGAAAAGGCACACAGGATGTGAGCATTAATGACCAGCTGTAAAATACTCATGATGAACAGTACCAAGTGTTGATTAACATACGGGATATTAAGATGATGGAAGAAATTGCTAGCAATTTTATTCACCTTTAAGCAATCTTGGAAGAATTGACAAGCTAAAAGCATACAAAGAGTTATAAAAGATGGAGAACTAAAGAAAGTCACCGCTTCAGCAGTATTTTGGAAATGGCTGAGGTCACTTCTCTTCTTGGGGTGAAGGGATTTGCTGACCATTGATGAAGAAAGGGGGAGAAGATTGATAGCTTCTGAGCTACACACAAAACACAGTGCTCAGGTTGCAAGAAAACAGCTTGTCCAAAGGTAAGTAGACAACGTAAGCTGATTTGGTGGGGGAAAGACAGAGAAAATGTAGATATATAAACAGGGTAAGAGGGCTACTTCTTGTTTATGGGGTTTGTTTTCTCGTAAACATAGCACCTTATATTCAAATTCCCACCTGCACGTTCATCTAACCCGACTGAAATGCAGCCACCTCCACAAAAGGAGGCAGCAAGCAGCCAGCACGCAGCACGATGCCAAGCAGCAAGAACGTGTATGTGAAGGCAAAGGAATAACACACTTCTTTAACGCCTTAAAAGAGCAGAAGAGTGTTTTCCACAGAATTAAGTTCCAACAAGCTGAACTCCACAATTCTGCATTCTAAATCAACCATCCCATCTAGTCTTACTTTCTTTAAAGAAAAAAAAAAATCAGTATTATCAGGTACAAGTTTGGAGGAGGCCAATTATATGACAAAGCCATTTCCCCATGACTCTAGTATTGCCTTAATTATAGTTTTACAAAATTTGCTTTTATATCTTTTGTTCATAAGACTACTGCTCCTATAAAAGCGTTAAAACAAACCTGTTATATGTATGTTAATACAAAGTGCAATCATCCTTTATTTTTCTTAAGTGTTTATACAAATGGTGGTGACCCAACCTTACTACTTTCCTCTACAAACTTAAAACTATTTATAGAATTTGGTCCCTCACTTGCTGTCCTTTAGCCCACCTACATAAGTTTAATTCTTTCTGTTGTTCCTTAGTCCTGTCACCCATCATTCACTACTTCCTCCTTCACCTGCAGTAATTCATCAATGTCTTTTTAGTAATAAAGTGCTGAAACCAAAAGCAGTGGTCAAGGAACAGGCTCGCTAAAAACCACAAGAGGATTATCCAACTGCTCACTTTGGGCTTGAACAGAAAACAGGAGCAATCTCAACAATGGTATGGCTAAATGGCTTCCCCAAAACAGGAGAATCAGTGCATCTATCTGCATCACAGAACTGCCCGAGAGTTCTTCCATTAGAGTGACAACTCGCTGGAGATGAGACACGTACTGCCCTGGTACCTGTGATAGCTGCATGCCTTGAATCCTCAGTAGCTCCTGAGCAATCAGGTGAAATTAGCAAATCAAAGATTTGATACCATCTACAGGAGGCTCACACAGCTCAGCTCCATCCTCGTTGCCACAGGACACTGCTGAGGCCAAAAGTTTAAACTGGTTCAATAAGTGACAGGTACAAATCCAAGGAAGAAATTACTGAGTGCTATCCAGCACAACAGACAGCAGCTTTTAACGACAGGCTGCCTACCGCCAGCTGCTAGAAGCTCACGGTGCTTTGGGAAAGGACTGCGACTGCTCACCGTGTCCTCACTCTCCCTTCCAAGCATCCCCTGCGTCAGGGACAGTTCTGGCCTAAGCACACCTCTGGTCTGACGCTGTACTGCCATTTGTGTTAAATCTCATTGGAGCACTGTCACAGACCAGTGATACAGCTGCAGGTATTGTGAAAGCAGTAAAAAGAACTTTAGAAAGGCTCTTCTTCTACTTTTCATTTCCATACTTTGTCTCTGATTTAATGCATCCTCATTCAGCCTTAACTGCCATTAACAAAAGTGTGTTTCTCAGGACCATCCATCCCAAATGTCTTCTGCCTACATGAAGGATGTGTAGAACAGCAGGGGCCTAATGCACTAACGTCAAACATCAGGACTATTTTTTAATGCAAACCCGCGGTTTCCCAAATTGATCTCTTACTGTCTTCAAGATGATGTTTCAAATCTTTCACACTCCCTGTCCCATCTCTCTGGTGTTAAAGGAATCTAACTCCTTTCAATTAGCTGTTCACCTATTAATTTACTAACTTGTATTTTATTACAGAATCCATAAAGATGCCACAATAGGTAACATTAAGCTGCAGTCTTAGACAACCATTGCCTTCTCAAACAGGCGCGCTGTCTATAGATCTTCATTTGCGAGATGTTCAGCATAAGTTTTCCTCTGGGTCTACATGACAATGTTTCATCTTTCATGCCATTTTGAAGGTTACTTAGTAGCATTATGCCAACTTTACCAGCCATAAATCAGTTTACTTCATTGGAAAACTTCCAGGCTAAATTCATCCCAAGTGTTTCAAATGCTTTACTGAAAACTAAATTTATTACTCCTGTTAGCCCACCATTCACTGGCTTTAAAGTTGCATTGAAAATGCAATCAAATGTATCTAGATTATATTTTATATTGTTCCATAACCCACTATATCTTCCAACAATTTCTGTTGGTGTTTGTTGCAATGTTTCACTGTGGGCAGGATTATGTCTGTACAATCCAGAGTTTAAAGAAGAATTCATGGAAAGACCGGTGATTACTGGACAAACATCAGCTGTGTTCAAAGAAACTTAAAGCAATCAGAACATAAACATCTCACAGAATAAAGTCCATAAAATACCTCAGTAATTAAAGTTACCAACAATATCAAAGGCAAAAGAAACATTAACCTGGAGGTAAGCAATACTCCTAGGTTCGTGAGTTAAAAAGGCAGCCAGTGCGAACTGAAACACAGAACTCTCAAGCTCTTGAGATCACTCCAAAGCAAGGCTGCATCATTAAACGGCAGGGACAGTTGCCTTCAGCAAAGAACTTCTCATTGCTGCACCTACACTATGAGCAGGAAAGATTGAACTTAACATCCAGAAATGTCCATTCTCAAAAGCATAGATGATAACTTTACAAATAGCTGCCCCGTTTCATTAAGGCCAGTGTGTGTTGCATAGCTGAATCGCACCATAAAACGGTGCTAGACACCTCTATTCCACCGTCATTACAGCATGTTTTCTTATTTAATAAACTTTCATCAGCTTCAATGAATGGCTGTTATTAGTTGAGCTAACAGCCCCACGATAATACTCCAGAGAGGTATCAGTGCTTGTTGATGCATTAACTAAGAGCGGAGGGGCTGAGGTCAAGCACGTGGCAATGCAAATGAACCACTATTAGGCACTAACAGTTTAATGCAATAGACTGCCCCGGATAATGGAAATTATAGGATAAAAAGAATGAGATAAAGTTATTGATAAGTGTAGTAAGTGAAAAATGATAAGATGTTTCAAAGGGAAAGAAACTTTCCATTTTCTAATGTCTTCAACCACAGCCTAGCAAGGTGTGTTTTTTCTTTTTTTCCAAATTAGAAAAAAAGAGAAAAAGATAGAACAGAGGTGAAAAACGTTCTAGCAATACACAGCATCAATGCTTCTTGTATAAGGAACTTACAAGTACTCTTCCAAACCTAATTACTTAAGCTTTACAGTGCTCCTTCGGGGCAAACAAATAATGCTAATAAACTCTGTCATCTGGGCAGAGGTACAGCATTTGAAATGAATCAGCAGGAAAGAGAAAAAGCTCATCGCTTCCATGTTTTTGCACATGTCCTGTCCATACAGCAGCTTATTAAAAACAAAGCCACCGTCTTTCTCTTCCACAGCTCAACCATACTGCTATCAGAAATCAAAGTTTGCCAATCATTAAAAACTAATAGAAATTAGTTCCTTTCAGCATAAATGCTTACACACAAATCTAAAACGAGATACAACCCTTGAGATGCCATCTTCTCAATCCTGTTTTCTGAAAGGCTTCTCTGCAATCAATTGAGTCTACAATGACAAGACACAATGTTAACTGTGGAAAGACTTCAAGGCAACAAGTAATGAAAAATATTACTATTTTTGTAATTCAAAATAAAGAATTTGAAGCAGGGCCAAAATTTAAGTTTTGTAATAATAAAAAATTCTATAGAATCCCAAACAAACAAAAGTCCCTTATATCTTGTAATTAATGCCTTCAGTGGAAATAGAACTCTTCCACAGCAGTGCCTGGATCCCAGCGCTGCAATAAGAAATGCAGGAACAAAATGAAAGACTGCTTTTATTGATTTTCACTAATCCAGCTGAAAGAAAGGCAGACAGTAAATAAAATGCATACCAAGAACTCAGCTGCATCTTTTTAATGTCATTATTCCAGACTACTTATGGTTGAAGAAGAGAGCTCACTACACCATACTAATTCAAAGCCTCTCCTCCTACCATGCTAAGGAAAGCTGCAGGCAGCAGCCACATTCAAATCATGAAAACCAAAAACTCTCCTCAACTACTGTGCCCAGGGTTACGAACATCCAACATTTTCTGGGAACATGTTAATCACTCCAAACGCCATTGTAGAGGATTAATATGAACAGCAGGGGAAATTGTTTTCAAGAAGGATGCATCCATTACAAGATGGGCAAGAAAAATCCAAATATGCGCTTGTGTGTACACACACACACACACACCAATATCCCTTTTTTGCTCCTGAGATGTTCAGTGTTTTAAGCTCCTTGTTTGACTCCCCATTTCCACAGCAAGCTAAATTCCCTGTCCTTATGCACTGTTCTCCACATATCTGACCCATGGTTAGCCTCTCCTCTATTTCCTTCTCCTATGTCACCTCTCCCTTTTGACTGCCTCAGTAGCTTTATGATCATTTTTGCACAGCATTTCTTCGTATTAAAGTGTCTTCTAGTTCTGGCCACATTCTCACACACTGGAGTAGCCCTGTTGTGTTGTAAAACCCTGCAGTTCGAAAAAGCAAATAACCAATTTTTTGGAAAATGCTTTGGTATGCAGACATTGGGGCTGGTCAGCATCTCTACTTTAGACTGGAATGTCCCTATAATAAGGGTTAGATTTCACAACAAGTAAACTAAGAATATATATATTATATATATATATACACACATACACACACACACACACACCCTGTAGATCTTAAAGCGGCCTATAGAGCTGCACAAAAATTCATTTAACACATCATAAGGATGTAAGTGGTGAACTCTGTATGCTCTAAGTATGCTGCTTGAGCACAACTGAAAGTGACCCAATTTACTGCAAACCGATCTCCTCCCCTGTACAGCTGGATGCTATGCGAAGTACTTTTAATTGAATGCAACAAGAATGGCCACTCGCTCAACTCTAGAAACTGAACAAACTGGCAACAATGCAAATTCGCGCTAAGAAAGCGGTCAGCTCCGAGAAAAGCCTGTGCCATTATTCACTTCAGAAAGCCGACCAGGAGACATACTATTTCCCTGACAGAAGGAAGCTGGAATAGAAGTCTGTAACAGCGAAAAAAGAAAAGTAGCTGCTGGAGTGTTCCCTGGCCTACTTCTTGAGAAACAAATTACTCTCTCTCCAACTTTTTATTACTTTGGACAAAAATGTTAGACTAAAGGAAAAGGATGTGCTCATGAGTAAAACTGATACACATCAGTTCCTAGCTCTGTAACAGAACTAAGCGTGATATTAAACTGAAGGGAACACTAGTCAGAGGGCTTCGTACTTCCTTCTTTCCGCACAATGCTATTCTTTGCTTTGTCATCCTCTTAACAAAAAAAACTTTCAACTGAGTACAGCAGCAATCCTCACTCTTATCCTATGCATATATTTCTGCAGCTTCATGGAGTTTTACCTGATACAATCCCGCCCTCAAACTGTACTCTTAAAATAATAAATCAAGTTCAGAGCAAGTGTTTCATGGTCTATTGGACTTAAGTTTTTTCAAAAACTCTATATACTTTGACAAAGTGATATTAGCTCATTAAAATTGCAAAGCTGGACACTTAAAGCCAGGAAATGCAAAGAAAGTAGCCTAAGCAATTTTCATTTAATTGTATTATGATATGACCTTTAATTACTTGATTCAACAACATATCTTCCTTCACATGTTTTTAGCATTTCATCTCTTAGATTATTTAAACAAATGGAAAATATTAATTCCTCCCTATGGGTGCCACGTGGGTCAACAGCAGAGCCAGAACAATTAGATCAACACCACAGACCTCTATGTTACTTGAGTTAATCAAGAAACCCCTAATCAGAATGCACTGCCCCTCAATACGTAACGCAGTGCTGAGGGCAACTGGATGCGGAACTGCTTCCTCTATGCAAGAACCCTTCTGTCCCTGCCCGCTGTCCATCCTGCTGTGCTTTCTGCCTCAAGTTTTGGCTTGGCTATAGCATCATGTAGCCCATGTAGATCTCCTCGTCCAGCCTCAGAGCAGGATAATTCAGATTCCTGCCCTCCAGCAACCAAGCTTGTGCTCTAGGCCAAGTGCTAGCTATAACCCAGCCCCAACTTGCCTCTACCACCAGCTCCGCTGTTTGCCCTTTTCGAGGCTGCGCACCACCTTCTGATGAAGCCCCTTTGTGTCAGACTTCCTCTCCCAGCACCCGATCGTGTTTTATGTTAAACAGAAAATACACATACATATGTGCATGTGCACTCAACTGCCACATTGAAGTGAGTTTCACTTGTAGCAATGCCACGTGTCACAAAACTGATCCTTTACAGATAACGTACCAACATACCAACTCATACTCACATGCAAAAGTTGAAAATAACAAACTTATTCAGTCTCAAAGAGGGGTTCTGTGTGTTCTGGACCCTCCTAATTTCCCCAGAGCTTTATAGTTCAACAGAGGTTGAGCTAGATTCTTTTAAGAGAAAGCGTGTAATCTGCAATTACAGAACAGCAAACCCTGCTGGCCCTACTCACAGGAGTGCGTGTTGTAAAGACGCGAGAACACAGAATGTGAATACACGATATTAGAAGCTCATTTGCACTACCCTAGACAGATACAGAACGAGAAACAAAAAAGCAGCCACTTAAAATTTTTAACTTCATACAAATGTGAGCTGTCACAAAACACCTTTGCATTTTGTTCATGCTACTGGGAAAAGCTGCCATTCTTATATTAATAATTCTTCCCAGCATTACTCAGTCATTGCACATTAGAACCAGCAGCTGGAGAGTTCTGACTGATAATGAAACCTGTAACAAGCCATCTTCAGCCGTCTTTTCCAAACAATAAGGGAATTAAAATTTCAATTTAAATGCAGAGGTTTGAAACACGCTTCAGTGGCAAAATTACTTCAATTAATGTGAGTGGAATACAAAGAACAGACTGCAGAAATGCGATGCAGCAACCAGAAATTATGCTATTAGTGTGCTTGCATCAACCCAGCACAACGACTGCAAAGGTCCAATTTAGACCGTACATATCACAAAGCTACAGGCAACAATATTAATCAGTGCTCCAATTTCAATGTGAGGGATACAAGCTCATTGTCAGATCACTCTGGGCTTTTTATAAGCCAGGAGCATCTGTTTACCTTGAGGAATGAAACAAAAGGACAAAGAGATCTATAAACACTCTGCATACCTGACAGTTTAGTCATTATTTTACATAATATTCTTATCATAAAAATGGAGAAGGAATTATCCTGCAGCCAGTGAGTGATTACAACATCACAGTCTTGCAGAGGCGCTGTTAACAGAAGATGGCAAAAGCCAATGAGCCCACAGCAATTTTTGTATATGAAAAGACTCCGAAGGCAGGTAGATTACTATTTCCTTATTACAGGTGCACTTGTCTTCCAATGAAAATTGGAAGTGTAAATGAACGTCTGAAAGAGTGTGTTCGATCTTCACTTGAGTTTGCTCTGCATTCCTTTATTTAAAAAAAAATTAAACAGCAACTTTTTATATCATTACCATTTGATTTCTTAGAACAGATGCTCTATTCTGGAGAAAAATAGTGCGGTATACTACGGTACCTCATGGCCTTGGGCAAGCTTACCTACACACACACACACATTTATGTATATGCATGTATGTGTGTATATATCCATATATACACAAAAAATTGTACACAATATATTGCAAACTGGTAACATATCATAAATATACATTTCAAAACATTTCAAAAACATATTATATGAGAATTCCTAAGTCAGGTAATTTACCATTTTACACTTCCTATCTTATATTCCAGACAGAAAATGAACTATTTTTCTGGAATTTCCCTCAGAAAATAAATTTTACTAAAACAAAAACAAAACAAAGAAAAATACACACACCACAAGCAACCTGTCCCTTCATTCTGATTAAAGTCAAATCACCAACTGCTTAACATTTCAGCTGATACCAATGTTAACATTGAGTACTATTCTTCCCCCCTACACTGAACGCCCTTAATTTACATCTCCTTCTTCATCTCAATTAAAAATATCAGACCAAAACCTCACTCCAATCTCCTGGATTAGAAACCTGACAAAGCTTTTGGCAAAACCTGACTGCACCCATACATGCTGCCTCAGTCCTTGCACTGCTAATCCATTTTGAAGAATTCTAATGAATTTTATATAACATTTTATAAAGTATCATGAAATTCCACTGAATATAACAGAACAGAAATGGATATGTTACCCATCCCAGATGACTTATAGGATGTAGGAAAGATATAAGACAATAGTTCATATTAGAAGGAAAGTGAGAATCTAAGGAGAATAAGATTGAGCGTGTCCCTGCAAGATGGTTTTGAAAACGACAAAAGGGAAGATTGTGACCAGATTACAGAAAGATGACTGCACCAGATGTGGCATGAAAACAGGATGCGCACAACAGAAAAGACAGTGAACACAGAGTGAAATCAGGCAAGAAAATGTGACAGCAACAACAAAAATCCACATAGGCTTACACATGCCATCAGAGAAAGAGATGAGGAGACTGACATCCAACTGTTGAATACACTTCAGAAAGAATAGAGTAAGTTTTAGGAAGTTGTATTTAAGGTAAAATGAGAGAAAATGGAAAGAAGGAAATTAAAGTTCCAGTTTGGGCTCTAGGAGTAAGAGATGACAACAGGTGGAGGTTTTACTCTGCTGGGCAGCAACTCTACCACAACCACTCTCTCACTCCCCCTCCTCAAGAGGAAAGGGGGAAAAATACGATGGAAAGGACTCACAGGTTGAGATAAGGACAGGGAGATCACCCACCAATTACTGTCACAGGCAAAACAGACTCAGCATAGGGAGATTAATGTAATTTATTACCTAATCACCAGTGGACTAGAACAGTGAGAAACGACAAGCAAACTAAAACACCTTCCCCCATCCACCCTCTTCTACCTCCTCCCCACAAGCAACGCAGGGGAAGGGGGGCTGCGGTCAGTCCCTAACACTGTGTCTCCGCCGCTCCTTCACAGACACTCTCTGCCCCTGCTCCACATGGGGTCCCTCCCACGGGATGCCGTCCTTCCTGAACTGATCCTGCGTGGGCTTCCCACAGGCTGCAGCTCTTCAACAACTGCTCCAACATGGGTCCGTACCACGGGGTCCATCCCTCAGGACCAAACTGCTCCAACATGGCTCCCCCACGGGCGCAGCTCCTGCCAGGCCTCCTGCTCCTGCGTGGGCTCCTCTCCACGGGCTGCAGCTCTGGCCTGGGCCTGCTCCTGCGGGGGATCCCATGGGCCGCAGCCTCCTTCAGGCCACATCCACCTGCTCCATGTGGGCTCCTCCATGGCTGCAGCGTGGAGATCTGCTCCGTGTGGTACCCATGGGCTGCAGGGGGACGGCCTGCTCCACCATGGGCCTCTCCACGGGCCGCAGGGGAATTCTGCTGCGGCGCCTGGAGCCCCTCCTGCCCTCCTTCTGCACTGACCTGGGTGTCTGCAGGGCTGTTTCTCTCACATTTTCTCACTCCTCTCTCCCAGCTGCTGTGTCACAGCAGTTTTATACCTTTCTTCAATCTGCTCTCCCAGAGGCACAACCAGCATCGCTCACTGGCTCAGCTCTGGCCAGCAGCGGGTCCATTTTGGAGCCGGCTGGAACTGGCTCTGATGTGACATGGGGCAGCTGCTGGGCTCTGCTCACAGAGGCCTCCTCTGCAGCCCCCTGCTACCAAACCCAATACACAACACTAAGATATCCAGCTCTTCATCCTGTTGAATAATGGTTTATTGAAAAAAGAAATGTGAAGAGGCACAGCTAAGACAGAAGTTGTGAGAAATACAAAGGACAGTAAAGTTGACTACGACAATAAAAAAGGAGATGAAAAGACTTCATTAAAGGCATTCTCTGGCAAAAATAAAAAGGAATATGAACAGACATATCCATTTTGCCTTCACTTCTGAATCACAGAATAGCTGAGGTTGGCAAGGACCACCAATAATCTAATCCAACCCCCCAGCTCATGCAGGGTCAGCTACAGCAGGTTGCCACTGTGTTCAGTTTGATCTCAAAAATTTTCCACGGATGGAGACTCCACAACCTCTCTGGGCAACCTGTTCCAGTATTCAACCATTCTTGCAGTTAAAAAAAAAAAAAAAGTGTTTTCTTATGTTCAGACAGAATTTCCTGTATTTCAGTCTGTGTCCATTGCCTCTTGTCCTGTCACTGGGCACCACTGAGAAAAGTCTGACTGTTTTCTCAGCACCCTCCCATCACGTATTTGTAAACACTGACAAGATCTCCCTGAGGTTTTTCTTCTCCAGACTAAGCAGTCCCAGCACCCTCAGTCTCTCCCTCATAGGAGAGATGCTCCTACCCCTTAAACATCTTTATGGCTCTTCACTGGACTTGCTCCAGTAAGTCTCTCCATCTCCTGTACTGGGGAGCCAGAACTGGACACAGTACTCCACATGTCAGGACTGAGCATCACTTCCCTCGTAAAATTTTTAGTTACTGGTAGAAGACAGTTCCAGGAAAGAAAGGACTGAAGCCTGTTTAGGAAACACGTTTGTTGAGCTTAGAAACAAGAGAAAGACAAACATTTATTATTACAGAAGTTCAGGAAACTTCTGCCTCCACCGTAAGACTGGAATTGAAAGGTATGCTTGTAAAAGAGATGGAAATGAAGAGAAAAATACTTGAAGGAAGGGAGAAAAAAAGATGAAAAGAAGAGCTGGATATGAGGAAAAAGGATCAAAAGCCCTGGTAAAAGACCTAGAGGAAGACAATAAGAGGTAACCAAACATCAATGGTGAAAGAGAGTCTCTCCCGTCTGAGTAATAACCAAGGTTGTGAGTGCATTCTGGGAGATGAAGCAGGAGAGAAACAGGATAGCTCTTCCATAACAGAAATGGTTTTGAAATAATTGATAAGATATAAAGAAAGAAGACAATAAAGGCAGACATCTGGAAAAAATCATTTTAAAATAAATGACAGCCAGCAGAGATCACGTTAGCATAAAGATCAATTCAGGAGAAGACCTAAGAATGTTTAGAAACCTACAGAAAGAGCTGAGATAAAAAGCTTACAGAGAGAAATACCAGGTTCCAAAAGCAGTAGGAAATTCTATGTGCAGATCAAATGGGGAAAGAAACAGCTGACTGAAGAAAGGATCAGGATCAGGAGAAGTAAACACGTAAAGACAGCTCTGAAAGCACAAAATAAAGACAACAGATAACTGAACACAATCGGAGATTGTGACCTGAAGTCCAGTCAGGGAAGATCAAAACAAAACCAGAAGTTCCAGTACAAGAAAGCAACAAGTGACAAAACAAGGAACTCAGCAGGGAAAAAAAAGCAAAAATAAAAAAAAAACACAGATGGCAGATCTGCCTGTAGATGATCTGACAGATGACCAGTATGCTTCTTGTGGGTACCAGCATAAGGTACCACATCTTACCAGCATGTCTGTTGCGTTGAGGTAGTGCTTGCTGGCCATGCACTGTTCCAGCTTCTGGGGCACTTGCTTAATGTTCTCTATCTCATCCAGCAAATTCAGGACATGTTTGTGTTCAATCCCTTCAATCCACAACTTGCGCAACTCATCCCTCTTGCAGTGCAGCAGCATCTTGCATGATAGCAGATTCTCCTTCACCTACAAGCAACATGTCAAAAGATTAATTAAATCTGTCCCTGTAACTTGCGCTTCTAACATTAATCAGCCCTTTCCCACATTTACTCTATTAAGAATTACAAAAATATCATAAGACAATAACAAAATCCAAGTTCTTTAAAGTTACTGGTTATTCCTATAGCTAAAAGGAACAAACTGCTTCCAAAGTGAAATGCTTTTAGCACAAGTTTTGTATCACTAGTGAAAATTTAAAGGAAGTATGATAACATGAACAAACACAGGATCCTATTAACCATGACCAAAGACTTATTTGCAGGTTTTCCAAAAATCAATTCAGTATTTTGGCATACAGCAAGACTCTAATTTGCAGTGAAAGCAAATAAGCCACTACTAATTTTTCTGCTGTAAACATTTTCCATCTGCCTAGTCAATCTTCTGGCATGTCTTCTCCTTTCCCCGAGTTGTGCGTCCATTTCTTGAAACCTGATTATCTAATAGTACAACCACTTTCCTAATTCCTTAAGCAATATCAAGTTTTTTGTTTGTTTGTTTGTTTTACAAGATATGGTTTCAATGGAACAAATAGTTGTTAGGATATAGTTCAACTCAGCATTTCATTATTTAACAATGCCATTATATCACCCAGAGAAGCACCTTGGTGTTTGCCATCCGGTTTGCTTTGAAGCCTCATGCCATCATCTGTCAGTTGCTTGTCTAAGTGGCAAAGTCTCTTACTATTCTACCATTACCATTCCTAATAAGAAGCATCAAGAGTTTTTCTTATCTGTCCTCTCTACTCATATTCACTGCCTACATTCCCTGCTTTCAGGTTCTCCCAATATCCTCTGATAAGGTCAGTATAACCTAACTTTTCTTGCATAATGCAAATCAATAATCACATATTAAAATGTGGAAGCAATTAACAACACAGCTTCGCACATTGCTTTCACACTACTCTTGTTTTTGTGAGAAGTCATGAATACTTAGGGTCCAACCTTTTCTCAGGCTGAACTCTCACTGAATTACACATGAAGAGAGACTCTGAGAAGTAGGCCCATCAATTTATTTTAAAAAAGAAAGTCTTCAATGCACTCCAGAAATCCTACTTCAGATGCGCGTTCTCCTACCTTGTCTATCTAAAGGCAGTTACCCTTTACAAGAGCACATGCTAAACACAGAGCAAAACATCTGGTAATTAGCTACATAGGACAGACTCCATCTAGAGTCAGAAGAGACTAAGATTTCAACACAATAACATGATTCCTTTCAGAAAGACATTTCAGAGTGTAACATAGAAAAACCCTCAGCCAACAGAAAAGCTAATGTAAGAGTATCATAACTTGCTGCAAAAGCAGAGGGAAACTAGAACACATAGAGAGTTCATCTCAGACGTAATTCCTCCCTGTTCAATACCTTAAAATGTTGCACTGACCTAGCACACCATCATCAGTGGACTGCTGTTACACAGAGCAAAACTGGGTCAGTAAAATAACTGCACGGCTAGAAGGAATCTCACAAGACATTCCTACTCCTGTCCTTGCAAGAAGGATGATGAACTCTATCTAGAATTGGGAGAAGAGGGAGGAATGAACAGCAAGTCTTTAAGAAGCAACCTCCTTCTGGCAGGCCCAATTGTTTCTCCTTTATACCTCAGTTTTACAGTGGCAACATTTCTAAAGCTAGATTCAAAACCAAGCCAAAAAGTATGGGTACCTGTTGGGAAAGGCTTACAAGAGCTAACTACAAAAGGCAGATACATAGAGAGATCTGGACTACCTACCATTTCCACAGTTCCTAACATAAGTAAACGCCTGTGCAATCATCTACCTTCCACAAAAGGGGAACATCAAAAGAAAGACTGATAGTGTAATACAGATTGATGACAAACCAGATCTGGGGCCTCCCCTGAGATTAGGTCAAAGCTACTTCAATACATGTTGACCAAAACTAATAAGGAAACTTAAATATCAAAAGGTTCTTCACCCTTACAGTCATTCTTCTATGCTGGACCAAAAGGTCACCCCCCTATATGTTTGTTTTGACCTCTGCAAAGCTTAGTGTACTGTGTGAAAACAGGCCACCAGCTATAGTTTATTTCAAATTTAGTGCAATTGATCTCTGCTTTCAAAGTGCTGAGCTTTGTACATAAATCCTAGAATGAACTCTTACCCTTGGAAAGCATCAGGATGGTGTCATTCTCTTTGAAAATGTTAAATGAATTTTAAAAGCCAGAAGGGTCAGTAAGTAGCCCCAGAAGGGTCACAGCCTACTCCTCCTAAAGCAATGTTGTGATTTTTATGTTGGTTTTATGCTGAGACCTCCCCAGAGTAAGGAAAAAAAAAATGGAACAATTCTGGTACCTAGTTTGCAAAGTTTAGGTAAAGCAAACCACACAGGAAGTAAAAAGCAGGACAGGAGACCAAAAAACTGATCTATTGCTACAGGAATCAGAGCTGCAGGGAGAGAGCAGATGGAAAAAGTCCACAACAAAGAGTGCCAGAGTTATTTACTGGCACACTACTAAAGTGTGAGCACTCAAAATACAGAAATATACGGGGGCATAGAGTTCATGTACATTCACACAACAGAACTGAGTTTGGAAATAGCACCAAAATTCATATTCTCTGAGCAAAAAGCAAGGTGATGAATCACCCAGACTATTTAGGAGGTTGTTGGAGGCCAACATGTAAAAACATGAACAGATTAGATGGAAAGGTGTTAGATTAGCAGCCTTAAGACTTCAAAAACCTGATAGCAACTTGCCCAGACAGTGTATGAACAGAGGGCACTGCAAAGCTTTGCTCTTCACATGCACCTCTCATTTTGCTCTTTAACTACTTCTGTTCTCAAAGAACAAGAAGAGATCCTATGGAAAACACCCTCCCAGTAAGACATAGCCCACGACCACTGTATTAGGACAGGATGCTCTGCTCCCAGCCACATCACAGTTCATAGCAGCTAGCAGCGCTTTCTCAATTCAATTTTTAGTTCAGTTCAGGATGACGACAAGTAGCTGCAAAAAGGGAGGAGATAAAAGGTTAAAATGTGAGCTTGCGTTATGCTACCAATAAAAAACAGTAAACAGGAAAAAGAGGAGTTGCACTCATTTGTATCAGGAGTACGGGCTGCCGAGCAGATGAAAACAGAGCACCACATGTAATGTTAGTCTTCACCTGTTTGATCTTGTTGCGCGAGTTGGTGATGCGCTCCGTGATGCTCTGGTACGTGCGGATCGCGGTGGTGAGCTCGGTGTAGTGCTGGACAATGAGCTCGTCCAAATCCCGGTCACATTTCTCATAAGCTTCTTCCAGGCGGCCTTTCTCAGTCTCGCGGTCCTCAACATCATCACTCGTAGACAGAGTCCTAAGGACAAAAAGATGACAAAAACAGCGATATTTTGAGATTATTTATCAGGACAGGAAGCCTCTGCTTAAAATATGTATTACCTACTGGAAACTAGTCACTCTTATTAGTCTGACACATCACTGAGTGAAGCTTATTTCTGGTAAATGTGTTTGTTTAATGTTCAGTAGAGAACAGTGTACTTCAAGAAAAATCAAAAAACAGAAGTATTGCGTTTTATTACTTCCCCAGTTTTTTGTTTGTTTTTTATTAACACGCTACACTACTGGCTGGGCACAGTATCACATCTGAAATATAGTCTGATTTATAACTTACAAAGAGCTATAAAGAAGAAATTCTATTTTAGACTCAGGGACCATTGCAACTATCAGTGAGGAACACTCCAGATACTACTCATTTGCCAGAGAACCCCAGGAATTCCACCAGTACAGAGAGAAATCCATCAAAAGCCTACGCATGCCTTCCAATAGCCAATCTGTTTTCGACATGGCACCACTACAGGGAAGGAGTGCCACATGCCCTTAGTTCCACCATACGCACCTCTTTATTTTAACCCGAGTAATATCATCCAGCAAGAATATTTTTATTTATTTATTTTAAAACTATGAAGTTTGAAATTCCCACGAAGCTGTTGAAAATTTAATCAAACTGGACATGGGGAGGTCAAGTTTCTTGGTATCACTCCAAGTTTCCCAGATTTACACAAAGATCAATGCAATCTTCTCTTTCTTGCTCCTTTTTCACCCGTCTCACCCCAACTTGAGACCAATCCTGCCACAGATACAGAAGCCCACGTCTGTAGTAACTCGATGGCACTACTGGAAAGGCCCAGGAGACAGCAACAGCCAGAAAGACACTTTCTTATTTCATCCATAGCTCCGAAAAAGCTGGTTTTTGCAAAAAAGTCATCCTGAATTTTCTTCTTCCTTTATCCCTCAGACAGGTAGCTATGGTCCATAAAGTCTTTTGTCTTAAATCAGCAATATAGAAATTGAAAACTGGATATTTCATGGTGAAAAAGAGAAAACTCATTTAAACTTTNCATTTAGGATCAGTTATAGTAGTTATGACCTAAACACTAGTATATCACAGCCTTAAGAACCAGTGTGATGAATTCTGTAGCTCTCTTGAAAGCTTCTGAACCACTTTAAAGAACTTATAAGGAGAAAATAAGGAAAACAAATAAACAAAAAAAACATACAAACTCTTCTGGATCATATGCTTGAACAACACAAAACAAGCACAACTTTCCAAAAAGCCCTGAACATCTACTTGCTGAAAGTGATACGCCTTTAAAAAATAAACCCAGTAGAGCATGAACACACAGAGACCATTATTTCATTTAAATAATGAAAGTTCAGGCCTCAACTGAGCAGAGGCACCATTTTAAGATGGTGTGCATGCTACACTTAAGAGTATAAAAACAGTAAAACAGTAAAATAGCCATGGTTCCCAATCCCATGGACAGTGGGAACAAATACAAACCCCAGGAGTAAGAGAGAACTTCTTGATTTTTTTTCCTGGACATTTTAAGCTGTTTGAGTGGAGAAGGTCAAATAGGTTGAAGGAGACAAAAAAAACACACTGTGGACCTCTGTTGCTGTTCTGTACTACCATGCTTTCGTTTTGGATTTGTTAAATGAGGTCCATTCAAACTAAAGTCAGCATCTCCTGCTGTCAAGTCAGAAAATACCAACCTTCCTTCCAGTAACTGTCACTTTGTCACTTGTCATCTACAGTAAAAGGTACAACAGAACTACTGTACATCACTGAAAAACAAAACACTGAACGAGAGAAATGTATTTCTTTATGGAGTATCTAAAAATATCTTCCATGACAACATGTGGGACACACAAAGGGTTAGTATTTGATAGATTTTTCTGCATTCTCAAATACCGTAAGACGTAGGAACTCAAGTGCAAAAGCTTCTCCCAAATGAATGCACACAAGGAACTTCGCACAAACGTACAAGAAATGTTCCCTCTCCCTCAAAGCCAACAGACCTAGCCAAAACCTCCAGTTCACCACTACTCCTTCCCTACAAAGAAAAACAACAGGCTGTGCCACCCACGCTAGGGCTCCATCTTTGAAAAGAAAAAAAGAAAGAAAAAAGCCATTTCACAGGAGATCGTGATCCCAGAAAGAGCAGCTAAGAAAACTCAAGTGAGCAAGGACATCTGTACTGCCAGATGGAACGTGGCACGCCAGGAGGACAGGACCACGAGCACGCTTGTCCTACTCAACTACCAAGGAGGTCAGAAGAAATAAAGCCACAACATACCCCCTACAACACCCTGAAAGACAGTGCACCCAAGTGTTGTATTTTATTTTACACAATTCTAGCACTTTTTCCCCTTCAGATGGCAGTGGCAGAAGGCCTGAACAGACACCACATGGAAATGAGGAAAAAAGAGCCTCTTTTGTTATGCCTCCAACCATCAGTGTAGGTGCCTGACGCTCTCCACCTCACTCCCAAACACCCAGCTGCCACACTTCACGGGTGACGAGGGTGCACCTCTCCTTTTGCACAAAGAACCCCCAGACATGGGGACACCCCCGTTTACCCTCTTCATTCCACTAATAACCTCACTTCTTCCAGTGCATAAGATTTATCTGTAGTATTTCAAGTTCCATATTTCATGGGAGCTAGAGAAATGGGAATGCTTTCTAGTGTTATTACACCAAGATTCTGCTCTTAGTTGTGCCTTAAATCGCGTTTTCTCAAAGAGGTTGCTTCAATTAGCTCATACTGTATGCAAGGCATTCTAGTGTCATGCCAAAAGGACCTAGAAAGAAAGAAAGAACAGTGGTAGAGTGGTTAGAAAAATCAACCTGGAATTAAGAAAACTGGATTACAGCCTCTGCTCTGCCTCAGGTGTCTGGCGTAGTGCTTAGAGCATCCCCACGCTGCAGAATGCTATCGACACTGCAGCGTGAGCCGCACGCAGCTCTCTGCACCGCAGAATCCAGAGGAAAGAGCTGCCTTTCAGCAGAACGGGCTGAGCGGGCACAGCCGTGTCCTCGTGGCCCCGTTTCCCTTTCTCACCTGGGGAATACACAGCGTTGGTTCCTCAAACAAGCGAGCTGCGATTCCATGCTCTAAGTACTACTGGAACACGCCAGTGCTGTTAGCAGAGGTCATGCAAACACTTCAGACAAAGCAATGCAGGAAGATGTGTTAGAAAACAAAGCTTAGCTTTTGTTTTTTTGTTTTTTGTTTTTTTGTTTTGTACAGGTAACGCAACAGGAGTAACTACACAGTACTTGGAGCTATAGTGGAGTTGGGGGTCATGCTGTAATAGATGAACAGAAAGCAAGTGAGATAGTGTGTTTGGCAGTAAATCTCACCCCATTAAGAGCTCTTGCAGATGAACACCCTTTTTTGTGAAAAACTGCTTATTTTTTCTAAAAGACTGTTCTTCAGTATGGTTACACCAGACACAAAGGTATCTCCTTTTCAGGAACTGACATACTGGTTGAGTTTGAAGCTGAACGATACTGCCTGTACCTGTAGCTAATGAAAACAGCAATTCTCTCTCACTTGCGCTATGGATTGCAGGAGAATCGTGGATTACCGCACACACTGTAGGAGCTGAACCAAATTGGCCTGTACCATTGAGTAGGAGAGCTTCTAGTTTTAATTAAACAAAATTAAATTTCAAAATTCTTGACTCACCAGAGCTACTCAAGCTTTAGTAATCCACCTGCAACAGCAGTAGTTGTTACAAAAGCTAAAGACCACTCTACAAGGCTAAGACTACATCACTGTAATATCCAAGGACATCACAAGCCTTTCTAATGCTCCAACAAGTTCCTGACCAACTTAGGTTCCCTAACAACTTCCAGTCATATCCATACTTTTAATCAGACTCGAACAGTGCTGCCCAGTTGCTTTCATCCTTGCAACTGAGTTTAAATTGCCCTTCACAGAACGACTATTTTTTGCTAAAACACACTAGACATTTGCACAGCCAAAACCAAGACATTTCTGAAGCCAGCAGGAAAAAGAGAGGTCACAACTGGACCTGTATCTTAGAAACCACAGAGCATGTTGAAAAGGTTAGAAACCACAGAACGTGTTGCCAAGGCTAGTGTAGCTGGCAGTCAGAAGCCTTTGTTAGATACCACAAGTTTACTCCCACCAAAAAGATGTAATGATAATGTCTAACTAAAAGTATCAATTTTAGTTGACATTTTGCTATTTTTCTGCTTAGATATATAAAAAATCTGCTTCAGCAGAATCAAGAAGCTTTAGGGGTAAAAAGCAGCAGCCCATCTGGCTGCACACTACTCACCTCCTCACACCACAGACCAGGCTCCAAAGACCCTGTCACTTAAAGCCACAACACAGCCAGCAGTAGCATGAAAATATCAGTGCTAAAAGAAGGGTAACAGGAACACGGAGATCTCGGAGCCCCAGTCCGTCCATTCTGACTTCAGGAACCTCAGCAGCACACACTGGGAATGTAGTTGCCAAAGTCTTTTTTTATACTGACAGTTCTCTGAAAACATGAGCTTAACACACAGCAGTAGCACAGAATGCGACAAGACGAGAGCACAACAAAGGACCCGCTCTGCTGCTGCATAAACCTTACTATGCCCTCAGCTTGAGAGATGGGTGCAGTTCTGGTCCGTCCTCTCCTCAGTTGGTCCTGGAAGCCCAACTAAAACAACGAAGGCAATGAAGCAGTTGTTCTCTGCTAAGGTCAAGACTCTCCAGTTTGGAAAAGGAAAGGCTGAAAGGAGATGTATATCCAATGTTTGCAGAAATCAGAAGTGAGGTGAGTAATGTAAATGCAAAACTAATTTTCACTAAGTCTTGTGCTACTAGCATTAGTGGCACTTATTGAAACTCATAGGAAATCAGTTTAAAAAACCATAAAGCAATCACATTTACACTGTAGGTAGCAAACTCCTGAATCCTGCTGCACGATTTGAGTCTCACAGCATCAGCAGGTTTAAAGAAAGGACGTACGTGTATTCACAGACAGCAGGTTAAAAAAAACAGACACTGAAAGAAGCTAGCTGGAGGGCATCCTCCAGCAGCCCTAACCCAACAGCTGTGGATATCAAGAAGCGCTCAGACTGCACCTCCCCACTAAGGTTTTGTATTGCCACTATTGGAGGCAAACTAGTGGGCTGTAACAACCAGTCATCTGCCCCAGGGAGCATTTATTTGTTCTTATCATCTGGAAGACTCCTGTAATTCAGACCGCCTAAAGCTGGGTAATGTTTTGGAGGTGCTGGAGGTGAAGTTACCCGACTCCTGTGCATGTGCACACAAACACGCACACACCAGGTGCCGACACGGGGCCCCCCCTCCACCTTACCGGGATATTTCAGCACCCAAATCTGCAAAAAGACAACAGCGATCCATTCCTGCGAAGTTCCAGGTTAAACCAAGGTGCTATCACACAGCAGGAGGGGGAGGAAGGGAAGAGTCGCAGACCGTGGTGAAACACTGCTCTGTACATCCCAGGGATGCACTCACCAAGGACAAGGACACACGAACAGGCTGTAACACATTTTTCCAGCCTGCAGTCCCGCTGCCTGCCTTGAACTCAATGGAAGTTTCAGGCTCAGTCAACTGCCACGCTCCAAGATTTCCAGCCGGCTCTGTCAGGTTGCAGCACCTGGGAAATCTTCCCACCCGTGCTGGGAACCTCTTGTTTTCTTTGATTACCTGTTTGGGGAAAATACTGTAGAAACAAGCACCACCAAAAATACCATACTCATCATTTTGAACAGAAAATTTACCTGTATCTAGGGCCCTTTTCCTCCATTCTAGTTTAAAACACTAAAGGGACCACTTATTATGCCTAAAGGGACACGTAACTCTACACAAAACAAGTAAATTAAACCTAACAGTTCTTTTTCCCTCCACCTGCACGAGTTTGCCTTAAATACCTGTAGATGATTTTTTTCATGAATAGGATAGAAGTATAAATCCTAACACAAGATCTAAAAGGAGAAAAGCACCATCAGAGGCTGCTTTTTCATTTACTTTGCTGAAAGACCATGAAGTTTCAGAGGTTTTGGTTTTAGGACGTGGCTATTTCTAGTCATTATAGGCATCTGGATTAATGGCTGGGAAACAAAGAGTGGTGCATGCATGAGCCATCCCGTGACCATCTACTGAAGAACCATCAGAGAGCACTTAGAGAAAAGCAAAGGATCCATTTTTAAGGATATGAACAGCAATATATAAATAAGCTGAAATGAAGCTGTTTCGAGCCACAATGTCACAAATAAGTGTGCTATGAAACAGAAAATGCCTCTTCTTGATTTTCAAAAAAAAAACATATTAAACTTTTTCCCACCTAATAACTTACTTTTTTGTCCACCGTGGCTACAAGATAGAAATTTCTGCAGCATATTTTAAAGGAGTGTGAGTGCTTTCAAGTGCTTACAGCCACCAGCAAGACCCTTCCGCTCATGTTCTTCTCAGGTTACTACATCAATCTGCTGAGCCTTCATTTTACCTCCTTCAACCAATACTAACTCACCACCTTCTCCCTACTCCAGTAATTCATTACCATGTATTTTTCTCCTTAAAAAACACAACATTAAATCCTTGAAGTCTAGCAGCACCTGTAACTACAAAAAGGAGCCATGTCGCTTTGAATCTGAAACATTACTCTGTACACCTGAATTTCCTAAGCCCCTTGGTACAAGAGCCATTTCTTTTTCTTGCTCTGCACAGCAAAGAGCAAAGCAAGGAATACTTAATATTCTTGAGATTATACAGGTTCCTGCTAACACTGCAGAAAAGTAAGCCAAGGGCATCTTTGCTTGTTTCAGTTCTATTAAAATGTGTGGCAAGGAAGAAGAAAAGTCAACACACTGTTTGCCAAATAGAAAGAATCAAAATTGTTTGGGAAAGGAACTTTGCAGAAAGAACTTCGAAGGGGGAATTACAAAACAGGACAGGATTATGAAACAGTGATAAATATACATTAGCTTTTCAGAACTCCTTGAAAAGCAAGAGCATTCAAAACACACGACAAACAGAAGAAATGTCAATCTAGATACCGAGCATGTACAGGTTATGAACTCAGCGAGGATCTCCAGAAGGGTTCCCTGATCAGCTCGGTTGTTTTTTCATTTTCATTTTTCTAAATGAGAATCCGCCTCTCCTGTAAAATACCTGTAATTTGTACCTGGCAGCTGGATGGCTGCATATGCCTGTCTCATTAGCAAGAGCTCAATAGGATTAGAATAATTCCAACTGGATGTTAGTCTGTTCAGAGACATTTTTACGCTACAGTAAAACAGAAATTCATTGAGCCAAATCTCATTGACTTTTGATTTTACATAGTTAAAATACAGATTACACAAATGCAAAATGCTTAATTCACTGGAGTCACTTCCACATACGGAAGACAAGATAGAGAAGAAGATGATCAGACAATCCCCAAAATGTTTTTATCATGGGATGTACAACACATTTCCTACAAGAAAGAAACGAACCTTGCTACTTCCCCTGAGGTCAGTGGATTTACACTGGAATTAGATTAATAAAAAAAGCCCATTGGGACTATTCATTTCAGCAGAATTTGATCTTCAGATCACAGGCATTTTTCATCTCTGCTTTCCAGCATCCAACTCGAATAACCAGCACAGGGAGCAGGTGGAAAGACTTCTACAGGAGTCCTGAAACACCGTCATTCAGCAAGATGCCTGAAGCTTTAAACTGCTTGCTGCAACAGCTTCACGTCAAAGATGGGAATATCTAGTTTCCAAAAGTAAATACAGAAGAAAACTCATTCACACTAATTAAACGCAATCGCCAGCTCTACCATTTGTGCAAGAGATGTGCCGTTCCAGAAACATGAACGAACCCCGCAGCTCCAGAAGAGTCCTCCTTCCTCAGCACTGCAGGTGAAGGGACAAGTGTCTCAGACACGGTGGGACAACGAGGACCCAAAGTACATTTGAATCCACCTTTCCCTGTAGCTTTCCAGCGATTCAACAGACTGTAGTCACCAAAAGCCAAGCAGTAACCCAGAACACTGGGAGGCAAGACTTCTGACTTACGTGTGCTTACCTATAAACGCTCAACGTGGTACTTAGAAGCAGCTGCAAAACCCACTTAATTCGTTAAAACTGTTTTCTCCACGAACTCCAGTGTCTCTGCTTTTTCACTCCGAGCTACAAAATGAAATACTTTTGCTACTAAAACACTAACGAGCTTTGAGAAAGTTACACAATGTCTCATTTTTATAATGCAGAAAATAGTAGTCTATGACCTTATTTACACCAGTAAGTGTGTACCATGCTTTGAAAATGCAACACGTTAAGTAGGGATAAAAGAAATCTTCCTCTAGGAGCCGATGTAATTAACCCGGTCCCAGCACCAGCCAGCACCAGACAACCCCATACACGACACAAGTCACTCTCACGCTGCAGACTTAGTGCTGGCTATTTCTTTGTGCCGTGAAGAATCGATGTTCTCCCCAGACGTACCCAAGCTCTGCAGGTGCCCGTCTGCACTACCACCCCGCTATCTCACCTCTCCTGCAAACCTGGTCCTGCCATGTGGGGCAGTAACTGCGGGAGGAAGGAGAAGGAAAAGGGATTGCAAACTCCCCAGCGTTCAAACCATGCAAGAAACTCA
Source organism: Anseranas semipalmata (assembly GCA_013399115.1). Lineage (NCBI taxonomy): Eukaryota > Metazoa > Chordata > Aves > Anseriformes > Anseranatidae > Anseranas > Anseranas semipalmata. The sequence continues at coordinate 1,253,689 of VXAA01002624.1, read as the reverse complement.
ACGCAGCCTCATGGTGCAGAAACACAGAAAACAAGCCATAATTTCTTCACGAGCTACTAAATTTCTTCCATTGTTGTGAACTGAAAGAACGCAATGTTTGCTGAGCTATTCACCAGCAGAAGGAAACAAACACCATTGTACGGCACCTCATGTGGCACAACAGGCAGCCACAGGAGTACAGAAACACTATACAGAGATGATCAACTGCAAAACTAAGAAGCAATTCACCTCCCTTTGTAACGCTGTATTTCTGAGCTCCCGATGCACTCCAGCCCCAACGCAGGGTTTCACACCATAGCTCCCAGCACCACAGCAAGCACGCTGCACACCAATGAAGGTTTATTTTGTGGTGTACCCACGTTCCCACAAACATGCACGGCTTATCTGCACCGAGCTACTACAAAATGAGCTTCTATGTGAATGAAACGCACAACAGACGACTTGCTCAGTCCCCAGGTGAATAAGCTTAGTGCAAGCTGAGATACCCACGCGGGCAGCTACCAAGAAATGCTCACTCCGGGAATCCTAGGGCACTCGGTAGGAAAAGCCTTCGCAAAGGCAGCGGCAGCAGCGCTGCAGGTGCCTCAGGCAGCCGCGGGGCCGCTCAGGCCGTGCCTCTGGAAGAAATACGTACGGCAAACGCTGAGATAGCGGGGTGTCCTAAGGACACTGCTTGTGTTCCTTCCGAAAGGATACGTGAACAATGAGTATGCTCCAGCAGCATTTTCAACTCCATATTCCCGTTTGACAGGGAAGACCTAGTTTTAGCATACAGCACCTCAGTAGCATCCCTCGTTCTGAAGCTCAGACAAGCAACTGTGCTTTGTTACCCCCCATTTTACTGTAGAGGTCAATATCAGGTCAGTGAGAGAGAAATCCCCAAATTTCTCAGCTCCAAATGCCCCTTGTTTTGCAGTGCACTGAATGCCCTTGTAGCACACAAGCTCTTGGGCTTCTGAACCCAAATTCAGGGTGCTATCCACACCACCCCGCTTCATCTCGTAACCCTGCTGCTGCAGTTTCCTCCGCCAGAGTGCTTTTTGTCCTTTAAATCCTGTATTTAGTTATCCCTCCATCCCCATATTTTGCACTGCTGCAAAAAGAAGTTAACATTAACCTTTAAGACCATTCATTTACAGGCACAAGCAACAATCTCCAAGTTACAGCTCCAGCAGCAATCAAATTTGAGACTCAACAAGAATTTCTATTTACACTGATCAGTCTTCTATTCCCCCACAAGCCCTGTATTATCAAGGGCTTTACTGTTTTCTAGGGGGGTAATTTCTCTTGCCAGCCCACTGTTAGCTTCCTACCTGCCCAACAGAACATTGACAGAATTAGACTAAGTGTCAATTTTAAGAGGAAACTGTTAATGTTAATGAATAATAAACGTTTCATTCCTGCAAATTTGCTTTCTCCAATGCCTCCAGCTAGGTTGGGTGGATAAACTGCCTGCCTATTTTACCTACCCTAAAGCCAGCCCTCTTAAGTATGATTATTGCTAAGCTATGGATAGTAAACTGAGCCTTAAACATCAATTTCTTGACTAGAGAATTTGTTTCACAGGAAGAACATTTTAGTAACCGTATGTGGGCATTATGCTTCTGTAGTTTTTTTTTTTTTTTTTTAATTAAATGAAAGTGAAAGGACAGCTACTGGCTGTGCAAATATGCACTGCAGCACGTTAATGTTAAGTTAGCACCTGCAACACGCCAGGCAATTCTTGCAGGGAGGTTTAGCAGGAGAGGACTGCGCAGTCCCTGCTGCTGCTGACCGCTGCTGGGGGGTTTCAGCATCTGGGCATCCCTGCAGAGCCCCTCTTCCTGTGCCCCCCAGCAGCAGATCAGGCACATGCAAACATTCGGATTAAAGGAGGAAAAGAGTATTACGTGGCACACAGGTGCAGTCTGGAAATTTGGGAAGGATCTTCCATCACGTCTGGAACAGGTTTCTTTAGAAGTGCAATTCACTTGCCTTCACTCAGCGCTGCTTACTCACATGAAAACACTCATTAAAGACAGTGGGAAACACCAACAAAAAAGGCAAGCAGATCAAATTTAAATATTTCTCACCCAATGAAGAAAATGAACATTTTAGTGAAGCATAATTGAACGGAGTGCTGAATCACCGGGGGGAGCAAACAAAGCTCCAATTTTAACAGCAATCCCCAGTAAACTTTCAGCCACCTGTTTCTATATTGCTCTGCACTGCCTCGTGTGCCGTGTTAAGCCTACCAGTTCCTCGCTTTGAAACACCTTTCCAACTCCGGTAATACAGACAGCTTGTGGCATCAACCACACACAACACAGCTGGGCTCAACGCTCACCTTAGTGAGAGCCGAGGCTCCGCTTAGAAGCCCTTACTCTGTAACCTTCTTCTCCAGAAAAAACAATGCCAGGAATTGTTCAACAGAAGCCTCTTAGGTGCACACTGCAGCCTTGGGCGAGATCCAAAGGTTAAGGGATACAGTATGATCCATGCCTTCCAGGGAAATTGGGCGAGGCTTTCAATGTTTTACAGCTTGGATAAGTCGATTGAAACAATAACTCTTACTGTACATCTTTGAAATCTACAGATAAAAGAGTGCTGGGTAGGCACTACCTATCAGTAACAGACAAACGCTGCTGAGTATGTTTAACAGTCTATCAGATCACTTGCACCACTCTGGACAATAAAATGAATAGTGAGGCACAAGGAAATGGAGAGGAGGGATTTTTTAACTATTTTTTATTATTATTATTTTTTACACCATACCAAGGACCTAAAACACAAATCTGAACACAATAAGCCTCTGTAACATGTAGGGGAAAAAAAATAAAAAATCAAAGCATGGCCTTAGCTAACACAGACAGTTTTTGACCAACAAAGGACTTCTGGAGTTAAATGAAGAAAGCAGTTGCTAGAAGCAACAACTAATCACTGAAGCCGAGCGCTGTGGATGTCCAGGAAGAGCAGTCTCCTCTCTGCACGAAATGGCTGCAGTGTGCCAAGGAGACTTCACTATAAAGAAGAAAAAATAAACAGAGTAAGTAGAAACCCATTAGAATCTAGTTACTCCTCATGAGGCGTCTCTGGCTGATAACCGTGGCCACACACCCATTATAGTATTTGCTTTATTATTTTGGTGTAAACCACTGTGATCATTACCAGACATCCACACTGCACTGACACCTGAAGGCCACCACGCAGCCGCCCGCCGAGACTCCAAGCAGCCCCACAGGCCAACAGCCCGGGTCTCTGCAGGAGGAAATCCAGCAGACAGCAAACAACAGCAGGGGAATAAGAGATAAGAGGTCAGGATGTGCAGGAAAAGGGGAAAAAACCAAGGTAAGAGCATTTGCCCACATCTCAGCTGTCCAGCAGACGCAGCCGTAACTAGGCACTTATCAGACAACGTCAAGTTGCAAATTATCGCAGGAATTGTGGCAGCGTGCTTGAGGTGTGGGATGTTGGGAGGATGGAGTACTGGCTCCAAGATGCATGGAGGATGCATACAAGTGCTCTGCAAGAAGAAACACTTCACGGTAAAATGCACTGCTTTGTTAGCAGCTTTCCTCCCGCAGAAGACAGCTAGCTGTAGTGGGAAATGGAACATTACACAGGGGGGCTGATCCTGATAATTTCAAGGATTATTCTTGAATTTCAGGGAATATTTCAAGGGTGATTTCCTGACAATGCCAAGCAGCACCTAAGATCAAACATGCATTTTGAAGATGCGGCCAGAGGCAGCTTACTTTATTTAAGCCTCTGAGCTAATCAGAATAAAACACATGAGGAAACACAATAAAATCTGCTCCTTTCTGAAAAATCAGTTTCTCCCCCCAGGCCTTGTTTCTGTGGGCATACAAGGAAAAAAAACCCTGTATGGGAAAAGAGCCCATCCGGAGCATTCCCCCCATGTGCTGCCCTGTGAGATCTCACAAGTGGCTGCATTTCAGCAAGGCACGATGAAAAAGGTGTAAGGCACCCTGGGACCAGAATGACTGTACAGCAGCCCACTGCCTACACTGCTCTATAAATTTCCAGAGGTTCATTAAACCAAATGGACTTATTTGAATTTTATAATTGAAAACTGTTGTCTTAAAGACAAGTCCCAAATGGGGTGATCTACAGCTTCCAGCACTATTTAACCTCAAAACATATAATCTGATAATACATGTTTTGAAACCTCTGCAGAGTCTCATTGAAACCACTGTAAAAAGTTGTTTCATTATGAAATAAAAAACGAGCCTGATATGCTCTGGAAAGAAGAAAAAATCCAAAAGGTATTTAACAGCTTGACTTAGTAACAACACGTTAAATGCTTTCTCACCATTTTCACAGGTTAGTTGATTGTTCCTAATAAATTCTGGATTTGAAGACATGAATGAAAGTGTTCATGAAATAAACTACTCCCTTCAAAAAGACAATGAGATGCTGGAAAGAAGGTAGTCAAGAATTGCACCATGCAAGTCAACAGGTATGGAAAATGGGCTAACATTGTAAATTGGCTATAAAATTATAAAGGATCTTTCTCTTAGAAAAAAAAAGGTGAAATCCAGAGGCCAGCATACTCCATGCTCACCAAGTGCAATACAGGGTATCCAGCCTGCAGACAAATACATCTCTGTTGTGCAAACAGACATAACTCACTCCTTCGCTACGAGAAAACGCAGAACTGAGTCTCTTCAAAACACTGTTAAACATACAAAGTAAACACAACACTATAAAACATTTTCCTCCTCTACTTACATTCTATTAATCTTTCATGCTGCTTACACAGTTGGTTAGAGCATTTTCACCAGAAATTGATCATCTTTTATCATTGAGGACTTGCACATTTATGCATGAGAGCTGCAGTGAGAAGGCTGAGCAGCCTACAGCCATCTAAGTAAATATCATCAGAACTTTCTTTATTTTGCTAAATTAACCACCCCTTAATCAAATTTCCCCAGGCCAGTGCAAACAATGCCAGCAGAGTTAGTGATCAGCTGATTCCTGGAGAACAAAAAAAAGAAAAGAATAAAAAGACTGGACTGCAGACATTTAAGATGACGACTTCAACAAAAGAAGTCACGCACTTTACATGTCTCCAACAGCAGCACCTTACTATGAAAAAACAACGCTTCCCACCCAGCAAAACCCTGCCACCGCCAGCGGCACACCAGCTCTGCCTTGGAGAAGCGATGCAGACAGCCACTGAATGCCAGTCGCATTGCCAGGCACAAGCTGAGTGACGCAGCCACTGCTCCGCTGGGCGAGCACCTGCCCACGACCACCTCTGTGGCCAGGGGGCCACAGGTTCTGATTTTCTATCTTTTATTGTAATTGCCCTAAGACCCAAAAATTCAGCCCAGCTATTACATGAATCACCAGCTCCCAGGAGAAAAATGAAGTCCTGAGCGTCAGTGTTTTCAAATCTGCAGGAGTACAAGCTGGACAATGCCACTTGGACCTGGCGGATGAAAAGATGAGCGTTTAGGAGCCGCTGGCCACCCTGTGCCATGACCCCGTCCTTGCAGCCATCCAGCAGCAGAACAGCAGCCCCGCATGAATCAGCGGGAGGCTTCAGGAATTTCGTTATTAACTTGGAGGTTTCGATATTGCACTGGAAGGAAGAGTTGTTGGAGGCAATGTCTTCGAAAGAGTTGAAACCACAGAACTTGTAATCGTTTATTAACAAAACCACCTATTTCTGCTTCCTTGTCTTGTAAGGGTAGGCTCAACCCCAACTCTGCACAGTGCATTCTCCAAAGCTAAAATAAAGGCTGCAAGACTAATACCTTGAGCTTTACGAGGCATGGCCACAGGTACTGTGCTTTTGCATACTGTTGTGTATTCACACTCCCACCCTAACCTGTTTGTTGCTATTAAACGTAACCAAGCATCTGTACCAAGCTACAGCCCACCACTTACCATGCGTACGCTATACAAGTGCTCCAAGATCACTTCAGGAAAATTTATAGTTTAGAACCATATTCTGCCATATACAATTTGTTCTCAATGCATTTCTGAGCTACTTATCTTGTAGAAGAACTACTACTTCTATAACATTGGAAAACACCATTAGCAATAAAAGTCGTTTTAAGAGACCATTACAGTACATACAGATCAGAATAACTCGGCTTTATTTCTTGTAGCAGCTATTTCCCAAATGTAATAGCGAGGGCAACAGCTATACATCCATCTTTATATCACAAACTGGGATATCAGTTCTATTGCTTTCGACAGAAAGAGAAGATCAAATGCCAGGTCATTAGTAAGAATCCACTTAACTAAGTTCACTGTAAATGTAATGAAAATAATGGCCAAAACCATTAAAAAGGAAAAGAAGAATTTCACTTGTGAAAAATAAAATATGTTTAAGGTTTTTGCCCATAATTTTAACTTCTGCAGACATAAAAGTAGGAAATGCACTACATCTCGCCTCACTTTAGTTCTCCTTGACATCTGTCATGTGTGTTTGCCTGTGTGAAAGCTTAGCAGAAAGATTTCAATAAGGTCTTATGGAGTCACTGCTAAAGTTTGTTTTCTCCCAATTAAAGCAGCTATTAAAGGCCAGTTTTAAAAAATAGCAACCTTTAATTGGAAAGAAAAGCGCCTAACAATAAATAAAAGGCAGACGTTCACCAATTAAAAATCTGACAAGATCCTTCAAAAAAATAGCATTTGCTAAATGCCAGGTTGCTTGTTTCAGACTACAAAAGCTGCTTCAACCAACTATGAACAAAACAAAAGGTTAAGAAAAATCAATATACATACACGTGTTTGTCCTCTGAAAGATTAATATATATATATTTTCCCTAAGTTGTCCTCCAGCAGATGAACAGAATTTTCTCCATTCTCTGCACTACTTTTTAAAAAGCCAGTGTGAAAGCCCACCTGAGAGCATAGGATTTCTGTAACGAAAACTCCTGGTCTCCCTTTTGATCTGACAAAGCAGCGTTTACTTAAGGAATCTGAAGCACCCTTCTCGTACTAGAAGAAATCAGTACCTGTTCTGAAAGTGGGTGCACTGAGGCACAAGTGCAACGCTGCGCTGCAGAGCCAGCAGAGCACAGGGCTGGCACCGGCAGAGCCCCGATATCCACCTCGCGGCTCTCGAAGCTGCAATCCCAGCAGCTGCGTCCTGCTGTTGCACTAACAGCCAGTTCTTAGCAATGAGAGGACAAGGGCAAAGTGAAAATACTCTCATCTAAAGGCACAGGGAGAAGAAAAAAGGCTGCCCAAGCAAACGTGGGGATTTTATTAGCACACTTTGCAAATATTCATTAAGCTTCCCAAACATTCTTTACTTCTAAAAGACCTCTTGTTATGAGCACAGCTACGCTCCAAAACCCAATTCTCCTTCAGAAGAAGGAAGAGGCAAACTGTGCCCAAGCACCCCGTGTAACCCTCAGCACTGCCGAGGGTGTGAGTACCTCACCTCCTAACTCAGCCCTCCTGGCACCTCCTGGTCTTTTTGAAGGGCTCAGTCCTCTCCCAGCCGTCACTCCCTCCTGCCAGTGATCCTGCAGGACAGACATGGCACCATCCACCTATAAAACATCCCACCCGTGGGCTGCAGGACGGGTTTCACTGTGGCAAGCGATCTGAACTGCAGTTCACAGACGTGCACAATGGGGTTCTGGGGACAGGGAGACAGCACAAGGGGCGCGGAGGACACCCCAGCTGGGTGGCTCGCCACATGGACACAGCCGGTCCGCACCAGCCACCAGCACCACGTGGCTTGGAAGCCACAAGTCTCCCCTCTGAGCAGACGAGCCCAGCAGGGCCTGGCTCAGCTCTACCACCAGGATTTTTTCCTCGGTTTTGTACCCTCACCACCAAGCAGCGCGGCTCCCTGTGCTCGGGAAACAACTTTGTCCAAATCGGTCTGTACTGGAGCCTGGCCGCCCTCATCCTCTATTCTTGGCAACAACCGGAAAACCCAGGTGAACTCCATCAGTACACGAATCGTACAGGAAACAACTCCCAAAGAACAAATGTGTTCCCAACACAACAGGAAAAACTGAAGTTTCCCAGGGACAGATAAGGGGCTGAAAGCGAGACGGTTCTTCCTGCCGCGTTGTCCATCTCAGTTATCTGCATTCAAAGCAGCTGAAACGCAATGCCGCAGAGACCAGGACTGACCCCAAACTGCACAGAGACGCACTTTAGGAGCATTATTGTGGGTTCAGAGGCTCTCAGAAACTGTCTCAGGCTCCTTTTTAAAACTGCACAGCCAATTGGTGTGACAGAGCAACCCCCAACACCGCGATGAGACACATACGGCTACACTGACTTTTACGCAGTTAACCTTCCAGAAGCAGCAGCACTCAGTTTAGACCAGAGCCCCAGCCTGCAGAAAAATACCATTTCTCACTGAGTCCAGTGCTGCTATGAAACTGTAAAGCTTTGTCAAGGATCTGGCCCCAAACAGTCTCACTGAGACTATTTTTGCCCCTAGAAAGTCCAGTGAAATAATTACTGGAGTCCCTAAATCTGGTATCAGAGGAAAGTAAATTAGTCTCTTGCAATAGAGAGCTGCTTAGCTTGAGTAAAGAAAAAAAATTCTCTCTTCATTAATAACATCATATTTATAAAGCACTTATCTCCACGTTTAAAAGCACTTTATAGACAAACACACTAAATAGATATTGCTGACCTAAACAACGTTTCTTTTCCAAACGCAACCATCTTTGCTAAAATCAAGTAAAATACCGTAACGCTTGAAGAAGTCCCTCCGGTTTTGTTTGTTGACAGCAGAAGAACGCAGTCAGAGTTTTGCTACTTCTCATACCTAGCTTCCTTTCCAGGGCCTTCCACACAGCAACAACAGGGAAATAAACAGCCTTCTAAATGAACAGGGAAACGCAGGTGTAAAACCATGAGGACTGGCAGGAGAATCCATACATAAATGTTTTGGAAATAAAGCTATCAAGAAAAGAAAACTTTGCTACCTTTCAAACCAACAGCAGACTGTTAAAATTCGCAGTATTGTTCTGAAGCCGAATAAAGTCGTAAGAAAGATAAATTTAACCCAGACAGGCCTAAATCTGTTTGCAATAGTATTTTATGAGCATACGAAACAGCAAAAAAATTTCACCTGTTGCTAAGCAGTTTAATCCTCACCCAAGTTACTATACGAAACAACAGACAGAAGAAAGTGATTTGAATTCCGCACCGTGCTGTTTGCTTTTTGTACTTGGCTAATCTTAAGAAACGTGGATATTAACGTAACACTTCTTCCTTCCTTGGCAATCAGTTCTACTTTCAGGTTTTCATGGTCTGGCTCAACACTACACTTCAAGCACTGCAGAGAATCTCTACATCCAAACCAAGTTCTAATTAAATTTTGGAGGTTTAGTTATCAGGCTGTTCTATTGAACAATTTTAATTTCACAAAGTTGATAACCTCAATGTTACATCTAAACGCTGGACGTAAGTTACCTAAGGTATCAGCGCCTGTAAACCAAAGATTATTAGACTAACATAATTTCTTATTTGGTGACCATAGTAAAATAAGCTCATTCTCATTTTATAACATAAATGAAATAACAAGTTAAGATTTATTAAAATAGAGATCTAGATGTAAAAGGCAGCCCCTACAATTCTTCTTCAGTTTGTCGGAAATTATAGAAAACATGCCAAAAAAAGGAAGATTACTAGAGGAAATGCTGCAGCAATGCATTTATATTATTCAATCTTCCACTGCCCACAAATTATTGTATTTTCTGTAAATTAAGGTTATCTATCTACAACTTACCATGTTTCTCTCTCCAACTTATTCAGACTTGAGGTAACAAAGAAGTAATAAACACAGCAAACTTCAAATCCACACCATCTACCCTTGGCCAAATACAAGGTTCAAGTGGACAGTAAAACTCAGGATCCAGGTGAGAAGCCCGATTCTTTCCAGTTTTCACAACTACTCATGCATCTATTTATTATGCAAGCATTCCATGTGAACTCAAACATTGCACCCATGCGAGTATGTAGCCAGGATATAAAATTTTTTAGTCACATATTGGGGTATTCAGTACTTGTTATATACACAATAAGAAGTTATCAAAGTATACTACTACTACTGTCATACCTCGTGTTTATATCGTGTCATATCAGCGTATACATTTATCTGCAAAATAGTTGGCCTTACGTATACATGTAACTCCAACCTAAACAAATCTGGTTTTATAACTGGTTTTCCTATAAAACTAACGAGCTAGAGACAGACATCAGTCTGTGTCAAGCATCTCCTTTCATTCACTTTTCAGTGCCATTCTTTGTTACCTATTACCACACACTTCCAAGACCGCAGCCCTGACCCTGGGGAAGCTAAGCAGTTGTGTGAACCAGCTGCTTTTTTCCGTTGCCATCTACCTCAAGTTTTGCAACATCTGAAAGACGAGTTTTCAGAAATAATGAAAAGGAAGGGAATTTTGTCCTAAACACTATGATTCACACAGAACTTTAAAATGAGATCATAACACGTGCTAGATACAGAATTGTTACTACCCTAACTTCTCCAAAGTGGAGAAAAACTACAGTTTCTAGCATAGTTTCTAGTGAAGTAGGAACTGAAGTTTGAAGGTTCATTACAATGCACAATAACATGGTAGTATGACTGCTTGCTGCCTACACCCAATTTGGAGAGTGTAAGACCAGCATTTAAAAGCTTCAGTGTGGGAAATCAGCTGCCAACTCACTGCTTGTAAGCAGCCCAAAAACAATGTACAAGCGGTTGAAAAAGGCACAGAGGGAAACCAGCAAACTGCCAGGTCACTGCTTGGCTCCAAGTGTATCACAGAACCAACCTCTAGCAGAGGAGAAGAGGAATCAGAGCAGACAGAAATCAACAGCCAAAACATGACTAGACACAACTGCTTCCTCTGCATCCCCCGCAAGGCAGTGACTTGTTGAGGCAGCATTTTTTCCACTATTGCATCCTAAAACAGGACAGTCTGCACACAGAACTTCCCAGTCCTAGGGCTTTTCCAACCAGCCTTATTTTACCCAGTGCTGCTGTGTGTTTGTGAGTGAGGGTCAACTACGGACTCTACAGCAGAAGGGAAACAGTGCCTTGACCCTTCTGAATCAGAGATTCACAAAACGGTTTGGGTTGGGAGGGACCTTAAAGCCCATCCAGTGCCAACCCTCTGCCATGGGCAGGGACACCTTCCACCAGACCAGGTTGCCCAAAGCCCCATCCAGCCTGGCCTTGAGCACTGCAAGGGATGGGGCATCCACAGCTTCTCTGGGCAGCCTGGGCCAGGGCCTCACCACCCTCAGAATGAAGAATTTCTTCCTAGTATCTAACCTAAATCTCCCCTCTTTTAGTTTAAAGCCATTACCCCCTGTCCTATCACTGCACCCCCTGACAAAGAGTCCCTCCCCAGCTTTCCTGCAGCCCCCTTTAGGCACTGGAAGGCCACTATAAGGTCTCCCTGGAGCCTTCTCCTCTCCAGGCTGAACAACCCCAGCTCCCTCAGCCTGGCTCCACAGCAGAGGNGGGGTCTCACCAGAGCACAGCAGAGGGGCACCATCACCTCTCCTGCCCCGCTGGCCACGCTGCTTTTGATGCAGCCCAGGGTGCAGTTGGTTTCTGGGCTGCAGGCGCACACTGCTGGCTCATGTGGAGCTTCTCATCAACCAACACCCCCAGGTCCTTCTCCTTGGGGCTGCTCTCAATCCACTCTCCGCCCAGCCTGTATTTGTGCTTGGGACTGCCCCGGCCCAGGTGCAGCACCTCGGGCGAGCAGGTCGCGGCGGGACGCCCCTCAGGGGAAGGCCCCGCTCCAGCACCGAGGCCTCCCCACCGCTGCCAGGGCCCTGGAACGACCCCAGGCTCCAGAGGCCCGGCCGGGAGAGGCCCCCACGGCACCGCAGGGCCCCCACACGCCGCTGGGTCAGCCCAGCGGGCGGGACGGGAGGCCGCGGAGCGGGGCCGCGCCGCCCCTACCTGATCACAGAGATGAGCAGCCCCGAGGGGTCCTTGCTCTTGCTCATGGTGCTCCGGTAGCGCCCCGCCGCCTCGCCCGCCGCCATCTTGCACCCCCCTCAAACAAGGAGCGGCCACCCCTGCTGGCGCGGCGCAGCCAATAAGGAGAGAGGGAGGCGGGCTGCCGAGGGACTGTGACCCAATAGAAGGCGGGAGAGGGCGGGGCGGGCGGCATCAAGCTGCTATGCATCGCGCAGGGGCGCCGTGGGGTCTTCTGGGAGTTGTAGTTTTTGTGGCCGCGGCTCCGGCCTGCTTCAGCCTCAGGCGGGGAAGGCGGGGCGGGTGGGTGACTGACTGACTGACTGACCTCGTTCTCCTCGGTTCGTCCCCGTTGTTCTCATTAATTTGGTTTCCTCTATAATTCCCTACTGAATGCGACGATTCTCCTCTTTTTAATAGCTATTTTCGCTGAAACACCTTTGAAGGCTTGCAAAATAAAAAGAAACTGCTTGGAAATCGCCCCAAACTGCGGAGTGGGCAACACCTGCAACAACACCAGTGCTTCGAAACGCTGTTAAAATTGATTAACCGATCGGGAAATTATCGAAAACGTTGATAGATGTATCCACAAAGAGCACGGCGCCCAAAAGTCGTTTTTTTCTGGAAATTACATGAAACAGGGTTGGAGCATAAAGGGCCACGTCCCTCCTCGCTCCCCTGACAGGAGCCCGGCAGTGCCGGCTTTGGCCCCAATCCCTGCGACGTGGGGCTGTGAGGTGGCCTCAGCCAAACGTGCTGCGAACCCAATGGGGGACCTGCAGTTGTTTGTAGGATTTAAAATGAACGAAATGTATTAGCCACTTAGAGTACAGTGTTCTATGAACCAGCTAATGCTAAATACTAACTGCACGCTAAGGCCTCGGACAGACTGATTGCAATTACATCCGCGAGAGGTTACCAAAGCATCACATAATTTAATTTCTTTAAGTTACGGTGTTTTTAAAAATGGCTTTCTCCTCGTTTCCCTAGGAAGGCGGTGAGGTGCGGCGAGCTGAAATGTCCCATGCGACCTTACACTTCATACCTGATGGAAGTCCGCTCTGAAAGGAAACCAGACCTACTCCGCCTTTTGCATTTTAATTGTGTTTTCAGCCCTTTGCACGGCTGGAGGTGACAAACCAGAGGCAGTTCACAAACCAGCTGGAAGTGCCACATCTTCGACATTTACTGAAGGCCAACCTCCTTGTCCGGTCTGCTTCTTTCACTATTCATAAGCTCCCTGTCTTGCCACAGCACCATCCCTCTTTAAAAAAGGAAAGGTGTATGCTGCTGTGTTCAGGGGTTAGAAAAGAAAAGGTTGTTTTCATGGGCAGTGTCAAAAAAGTTATCATAAAGCTGCTGCCTTTCCCCATTTGCAAATGAAGGGTAATGATATCTCCCCAATGAAGTGCTTTGAGAGCTTGTGTTAAAAGCACCACTCAAGACCCAGGTTTATCATTACAAGGGCAGGTAATTCCTTAGCAAGTGCAGTAACAGATATCCAGGTCCCAACAGCCACTAGGTGTTTTCTAAGCCAGGCTCACTCCATCATGTCAAAGACGCTACTCCTGGCTGCTATTCCGGAGCTGTTTCTTCAGCCCAAAGCTGCACATTAATTATTTTAATTGCAGGAAAAATGCTGAAATCTGCAGGTAAGTTTTAATGCTATCCATTTATGCAAACGGTATTTGAAATATAAGATAATTGGAAGCATGGTATTCCTAGGGCTTATTTACAAGGGAAAGATTTCCACAGTAGCTATTGTGGAAGAATCTTTATCTTATCAATGGCTGTATCTATTTTAATTAGCAAAATGGCAGAATAAGTTCAAGCACAGACACTTTAATTCTGAAATAAAAGATACTTTATTCCTGAATAACCTGTGTGTTTTCAGAGCAGAAAAATTATTCCAAAGTAAAGTGATTTTTATCTCCAGATAGGTAGTGCACATGACGTGTGTTCCTTTATTGCAGTTCTGCTCCATTTCCCCTGTGCAGACAGGCTCTTAGCTCAACAATTTGCTATCCAGCTACGCCAAAAAAAGCTTATCTTCGTTGATTTTCTGGGGAGGTTTGCTAATGCCTTTGCTCGAGGATGGTGATTTGAATGGCAGGAGTTTTATGCACTGGCTGGAGGCAGTTTTTCCACAAACTGCCGACTTGCCAATATTGTTTTTTTGTTAATTGGCAATTTGTATTGACTGCTCTGTACCGGCACGTCCTGGAGATTGCAGTGGGGATGAAATCAATGTGTCCTGCCTTTTCATTCCTGACAGCTACAATAATCACCTCATTTAGGAGGAACTTCATCAGGACAAACAATAACAAATCTCCCCCAGAACTGTAACCTTACTGACTTTCAGTCCTGATCTCTAATTGCTAAACCACAGCCTTGTTCCTTTTACAAGCCATTCACTACTGACTGAAGCAGAGGTATAGGTGCAAATTTATGTTTTCTTTAAACGAAAGGGAAAAAAATCAACACAATAGGGCTGATGCGGCACATGAACACCAAGATCTTTCTTCATTAATAATATATGATACTATGAGGATGAAGGGTTACAAGAACAGCATTTTCTCTATACACAGCTTGTGAGAAAGATCTCAACCTGAAAACCAATGGATTGGAGGTAGGGGGACAGAAATGTACATTCTCTTTTCACATTTTTTTTGCATAGCATTTCAGTACTATAAGGTATATCTGGTAAAATGAGTGGTTCCTTGACTAATCAAAGAAAATAAAGTCCAAAGTGGCCAAAACATTTTCTAGATGATGAACTAATCAGTGTCATAATGTGTCTGTAGATATCTAAGGGGCTCAGTAAAGTATTCCCCAAACCAGAAAGAACTGGGAAGCACAGGTGGCTTCACTCCTCCTCCCTATCCTTCCATTGTAAGGAAGCAAAACAAAAAGGCTAGGTGCAGAGGCGAGCACATACTCTGCCATTTCTCATCCACTGGGCCAGTCGCCCACGGGACTACTGCTGTGGCAGAGAGCTATGCCAAAAGGAAACCTAAATAGGCAAAGACAGACCAATTCTTTTGCAAATATGGTTTATTTCCTTCGAGAAGCCATTAAAATCTCCACTGGCAAAAGAACAGTTTTACCCACATGACATGTGTGACATTAGGGGATTGCTTTACCCCTTTCCCAAGACAGTTTTACCTGCAAACCTTTTCACAGTTTATCCACTGGTATTTTCTAGGTGTTATTTGTGAATTCCTAAGTCTAACAGATTTACCATGCTCAGCATCATTGTACACAAAGGCTTCTCATCCACAGGCTTAACATTTTAAAAAATAGCACATTTTACATCATTATTTCATTTCAAACATTAGTAGAAATGTCAGAGGAAAGGGTTCTGCTCACACCAATATCTTACAGGTGTAATTGCCTTGTCTGTAATGTGTTTATATTAGTTATAATGAAATTACCTTTGACTTGCATCAGTGTAAATGGGAGCAGAGTGAAGGCCAGAGTTTCCATCTAAGACTGTAGGAGCAATTGTACTTGTATAAAGCAAGCATAATTCAGTTGGCATATATCAATCAGTTTAATAAAATATATTACCTCTTCTTGCAGAGTTTGTCACCCTGACATCAGCTGCATTACACTGAAATTGGTCCATGGTCAAAGAAGTAGGCCCCAGGCCCCCACTTCTTGCAATAGACTTAATCCTGTTTTGCTTCTGAAGCTTTAGCAGTCTTTACAAATCTGCCTGAATAAGAACTGAAAAAAAAAAGTGTGCTGAAACAACAGGACTTGGCCCTCAGTTAGTCATTTGTCTGAATGACCTTGTTATTCCTATTTACCATTATGTAAGTCTGAGCTAAAGGTGTTTTTTTTATTTTTTTATTTTTCATTTTCTATATGACAACAATCGGTATCTCTTCCCAGCACGTAGCTGCCATCAATCCCTTCTGTCTCAGCTTGTGAATAAGAAGTAAGCAACCCATGGGGCAGGAGAAGTCATTGCCTGGCTTAATGCTGGGAATCAAGGCAGAGATATGATTCAAATGCCTTCTTATTGTTTTTTGCCTCCTGACGTTTCCCACTTTGCACTGTGTACTGCTGCTGCAGAAAAAAACAGTAACTAAGATTAAGCTAAGTGGAAAAGTACTGCTGCTTTTCCAGTGTCAAATCCACAGAACCTATGGTAACGCAATCCCTGAAAGAAATCAGAGCAGAAGTGTGAGGTGTTTCTGTTCCTATGCAGGTAACACATTGTGAAAGAAGATGAGCTGTTCTCCTTCTATAAACTTAAAAAACAGATTATTGGGGTTTATTTTTTCCCCTCGTTTGATTTATCTTTACTAAGGGAATGCTGTTTTTGCAATTGTACAGTCTGTAACAATACAGAGAAACAAGACTGAACCAGACAGTTTGTTCATGCAGTCGGTGCCCTGTTTCAGACCTGGCCAGAATGAGGTGTGTTAGAAGAAGGGACAGAAACCCTGTAATCGATCCTATTGAATAATCTGTTTTTGTGGCTTGCTTTGCTAATTGATATCATTCCCTAAGAAACAGTAAATTGCAAGGTGGTAGAGCAGCTTTCTTATCTAGTTATGCCTTAACACAGTTAAAAATTCACGTGAAGCTTGAGCCCCAGCACCTGCATTCACCTTCCAAGAGCTTAAACATGCTCCATGGCCTTCTCAGCAAAGCACGTCTATACTTTTGCATGAGAACTTTATTCAGATAGACAATTTTCTGGCAGTGACAATAAATGTAGGATGAAATCAGGCTTTCCACCATTACTGGGTATTGTAGATGCACCAAACCTTGGGCTTAGCCAGTCTAGACATGACTTACTGGTGGTGCCTTCCACAGCCTCCCATCCAGTGGTCCTCAGCTATCTTCCAGATTAGAAATCTCCAGCCTCCCTCTTCTTATATTGTGAATGATTGCAAGGCTGCATGATGGCTGGTTGAAATTCAAATCTTTAAGCCTCATCTTCATTAGGAACCATGGAAAAACTTAGCATAAAAAATATGAAAAGCAACACATCCTGACTCTCTCGTGCTTAATTTTGCTTTTTTCCCCCAGCTCTTCTTTAAGGAGTTCTTAAGTCCTACCCACGAGCTCCTCACTTTGACCCAGCTCCATAAGTTCACAGTGTCTATCTGACCATCAGTCTCCACATAATGGCTTTTTGATCTGTTGGGTGTCAACGCTTACCTCAGGTGATACCTGAGCATGTGACCAGATAGAAATGAAAGTCCCAAATTCCTGCCTGCTCTGAGGTGGAACTACAAGCTTGGCTGGTCTATTCCAGCAAATTCACATGGGATGGAGACGTAACAAATCCCTCAACCCCAGAAAAAAAGCACAGATCAGTGCTCCACCTTATTAAACTGTAGACAGACAAGCATACAAACCATTGGAGATAAGATTTCATAAACTCCACTGCTCACAGAAGTATTTCATCCTACTGAATACAGCTTTGGATATTTTCTGCTTTGTGTAACTAGCAGCTTCAGGCAAGAGAAACAACAAAAATTTGAACTGAAGTTAAGTAAAACTCCCAGTACCAGCAACACACTTGTATTTTCAAGAAAAGCAACAGTGGTATCAATCCTTCCAAAATGAGACATCAGACATCCAATTTCAAGGCTTCCCTTGCAGAAAATAGGGCATAACTTTCAGCAGCTGAATAGTCCTTTTGGCCTCAAATTTAATTTACTATGAAGTGATATAAGAGAAGGATAATATGACAGTTGTTGTACTTCTATAGCACTTTTGACAAAGTAAATATATCACTGGCAAACATCATAATCCCCGTTTTACAGAAGAAACTCTGACCCAGTGGTACTAAAATCAAGCAAACAACAACAAGCCCCATTTACCTTACAGTCTTAAAGTTTTGCTGCCAAGAAGAAGAAGAAACTGGAATGATCTAGACTCAGTCTACAGTACAACACGGTTGAAGGATGGCCATGCTGAAGGACATTTCAGAGAGTCGGTGCCACTGAAAGAGCTTTAAACAGTGACATGCATGGTCACAATCTGAGCCTCCCCACTGCTTGACCGGCACCTTATCCTGAGAAAAAATATCAGTGAGGAAAAGAGATTGCTTTTGGGGGGCTTCTTTTAACACAAAAACCTGCGGGCTTTCTGCAGTGTAATACCACAATACCAGAGCAGCAGCCTGCTCCAAACATGCTGCTGTGCTTTTTGGCCACATACACTCCATGCTGCCTTCGATGGGGCCAGTCAGCTTCTTTTGGTTTTGCCACCCTGACCCGTGACGCCATCCCTCCTGCTGCTCCTGGCCTGGGACAGTGTGATGTGCCCAGGCTCAGCGCCACAGCTTTGGTGATGGAGAAGGGCTGACCTTCCCCTTGCCCAGAAAGTTACCACCCATTGCCTCTGAATTGCTCCAGTTTGGTGGGCAAGATAAGCCCAGAAGGAGTGGTCACCAACCTGAATCTCAGGCTGGACAAAACTAAAACCTTTGGACATATCCATCAAGCAGCCTCAAAATTCAGATTGGAAACTGTTCAATAGTAACCAGTCTGTAAGATGGCAGTAGCACTAACTCCAGAATCCGCGTTGTCGTGAGGTGTGGTGGGTAGTCGAAGAGTGAGGATGCTCAGAGAGCTACAGCCACTGCAGCTTTGAAAGCACCATGATAAAGAGCTAACTGAAGCACCAAATCTACAGAAACAGACTTAAATCAACTTTATTGTACAGCAGTGTTATGCGGGCACTGAATAAGGCTGAAGATAGATGTCTTTAATTTTTGCTGTTATTGTCAGCAAGAAGGACAAAATCAGCAAGACAGATACTTGCAGATGAACCCCACAACTCCATCACCACTAGTGCAGGGTTTGAGACAGACATGGTAGGATGGAAGATCCAGGCATTTTGCAGCGTTTCATGAATGATCTTGCAGTCACCAGAAGACCTGACAATGGATTAAGAGCTGTCAGTAGAGTAGAGCCAGCCCATAGCCTTACAAAAACGTGGTCCAGGTGGCCTTTGCAACACGAGAATGATGAGTCTCTTGGAGATTTGCTTTATGAAGTTGCTTGATTTAAGCAACAGGAATTTAAGCTGTCAGTGCACCAGAAAAGTTCCTAGAGATGGTGGTGTAACAAAGTAATTTCCAAACGATGCAGGAAGGTTTTGCAATTCCCATTTAAAGACTGGTAAGGCAATATTAAATGCTCAGCTAGAAAATGAAGTATAATCCTTTGTACATCTATAAAATGAAATGTAGTGGAAAAAAAAAAAAAACGCTTTATCATCCCTTCTTTAAAGATGACATTGGTGGGAACGGTGTTCCTTTTTGACAATTTCCTTTAACGAAAGGTAAGGCCAACCATACATGTGATAACTTTTCTTCCTATTTTTATGGCTTTGGAGAAGAAAAACATTTCAAGGAGTAGCCAGCTGCAGGGACCTGGTGAAAAATTAGGTCAGCACAACTAATAGGTATCTGTCACAACAGGCGCTGAAAACAACCATTCAGGTGCCGAAGACCATTCAGCTGCTTCTTTTGCTCTTTTGTCACCGTTTCACTACTACCCTCCATTCCCTATTCCTCCTCAACTCATCTCCTGTCTTTCCATTGTGACCTTTCTTCCTTCATCTTTATATTTTACTAATCCCTTCCACTAAACACCACCGATATTTTTAGAATGATGGTGACACAGTTCAGATTTACAAATCATTGTGCTGCAAGTTTCTGTGCTATATCCTTTTCCTTCTTAAATTCATGCGTCTCATCTTTTAAATTATAAACTCATCAGGGCAGAGGCCATATTGTAACCTTAGTATAGTGGAGATTTATATAGTATAATTAACTGGGATAATAAAATACACCTCAGTGGAGGTTGAAATGTAAGTTACGGAATTTACATCAATTTCATTGCTCTTAAGGTGATAGGTGAACACCGTGATGACCTTGTCTAACTTCTTGCATAACTCAGACCAGGGCATTAAGCCACCAATCACAGTGACCTGCTGATGGGCTATGCACCCAGCCCCATCATAACCTGTTCCAACAGAAGTTTGTCCTCCCCACTAAAGTGTGTCCTGTGTGTTCTGTTTTAATTTGCCTTACCCAAGCCTTCAGCCATTTGATTTTACTATGCCAGAAGGTCTCCAAACTTCTCAGCTGCCTTCTGTCCCTGTGTCTACTTGCAACCCTGTAGTCTGAGGCTGTGTGGTGTGAAGAATATTACAGACTAAATGTCTGGTTAACCCATTACAGGGCCCTCACATTCAATATGCCACTTCCCCAGCATGCAACAACCTTTTCTGGTGCCCCAGATATTCATGAAAAATGGGGGTTTATGCTACAACTGCATGAAACATAAACCTGGCTTTGGAGGAAGAGGATGCAGGAGGCAAACTCTTTACATCTTACAAACAATGCCTGTGACTTGACAAATCTGGCTATGAATCTCTCTGTGTTTTATCCACATGTCCAGGACCTGCATGTCTTGCTGAGAACTACAATGATGAGAAAAAGTATTCATGCTAGGTTTGCACTCTTCTGAAATTCTCCTTATTCCTAGCAAGATGGCCCCATGGCAAATCCTAGCTGGGACACCATTCCAGGGAGCAGACTGGCCCGGCCACAGCCATGCATGTGGGCACGCAGGGGAGTACACAAACCAGATGTAGAACATGGATTCAGGCTTACGATAAGAAAAGAGTTGAAAAGACCTGAACGCTGAACAGCCTTGTTGGTGTGCTTTGCTCACCAAGGTAAAAAGGAATGGGAGAAGGTACAGTATAACACATACTGACTTTCATTTTTCCAAGGGAAAAAAGCAATAAGTACGTAGCCTTGGGTTATGAACATCTTGATCGCTCAATCACAGTCTCAGTGACTGGCTGTAGTCATTACGAGCTCAGTAAATTTTGGAACCTTTGGAAAACTGCTGCTGCCTTTTCAGTAAGAAACCATTTGTCTAAAGTGTTTTTAGTTCAGTGAGTCCAGAAAGTCTCCGGGATGTGATGACATAGGGGTAGATATATTCCTCAGTATATTTCTGCCTTCAATAGTTACAAAGACAACATTCCTTTGCTGTCATGGGGGTAAGAAGGGGCTAGAATATCTGTGACCATCTTAAACCCAGCTTGAAATATAAATCAAGATGCTGCAGAATGAAAACAGAATCCAGAGGCTTTCTCCTTTGTTTGGCTTTAACTCATGCCGGGCGCTTCCATGCTGCTCCCAGATGCTCAGCTCTCCCTGTGCTGGGAAAGAGCAGTGAATACAGAAGACACTGGGAGGTCACCAAGGATCACCAAGCCAGCAGCATGGTAAGTGGGGCAGGGAGGCTGGCACACTCCTGAAACCTCTGATGATCCAGGTCCCACTCTGTCCTCTATATGTTCTCCCTATGTGACTTCAGGCACAAGGGTGGGCCTTGGGGATGCAGGAAACTTCTCTTCTTCAAAATCCCTGCAGGCTCTGTAGGGGCCTAAATTTTCACCAGTAACTATCCTTTGATACATGAAGTTTTCATTTTGCAGCCCAGAAGCATTTTTATCCCAGCAGAGCTCCTCACTGCCCTTGTTGTCACCCAGAATGAAGGAATTTTCTGTCTCTCACTTAAAAAATCTCATGTTGAGTTATCCTTTACCCATCCAATGCACATCTAGATGACCATATATGTTGTCTGCTGACTGACTGAATCCCCGTCCAAGAAAGAAGTGGTCTCCTGTGGTAGCACAGGGGTTAGAGCACCCATCCCTGCCTTGCCCTGAGCAGTGCTTCAAACCCTTTGACTCCAGGGGAACATCCAACTCCAGACAGAAACGTATGCCTGGGCTGCACACGCGGCAGCAACTCTGATGCTGGGGCTCGGGAAGGGACTAATGCCATCTGCACTATTAAGGAACTGCAGGGAAAGAATACGAACATGCTTACGTACCCAAGCTTTTCCTTTACAAAAGCTCTTTTCTACTTAACTTTGCTATATTTTGAAAAAGTGCACATTTTTTTCTCTGCAGCAAAATATGCCAGGCTGCCATCCCTGGTAGTGAAGATGCCACCCTGCCTGTGTTAACTGGGAGAGCAGGAGGACAGTAGGATATACTTTTGCAAGGGTTCCCTGTGAAAACAAGCAGAACAAATGAACAAGAAAGTCAAGACCTGGGATGTAAAATTCCAGTGCTCCAAACTCATGCAGGTATCAAAGGAAAAGAGAGGAAATTCAGGCCGAGAATGAGGGGTGAGGAAAGCTTTGATTAGGACAGTTGCACTGGGGGCCTGACGAAGGAGTGAGAACATTGCCAATGCACCAGAGAGCTTTGAGTTAAACACCGGGAAACGACTATCAAAATACAGACAGGTGAAATTATAATACGACAAAACCCAAGCACTGAATAATATTCTGCTGGGGATTGTTTTACTGTACTGCAAGGGGCAAATTTCAGATTGTCTCTGCTCGAAAATCCTTTATGCAAAGAAGACCTTTGGCAACTCATATCTGGATTTGGCATTACAAAGCAACATTAATCCTCAGTGACTGCAAAGCACTTCTTAGGCTTACCTTCTGCTGCCACGTGGAAACAGGCAGGAGGAGGGGACAGGTTTTTGGAATATGTCTCGAAGGCCTGTATTATTACGGAAACATTTGTGCTGCAGTCAGAGAGCGGCTGCAGACCATGTAGATATGCCTGTGAGAGCTTTAAATAGCTGGCTTGGGGGCAGACAGAAGGGCAGCATCCACAATGTGAACGCTCAGTGCCAGGTACAAACCCTGACTGGGACAGAGCAAAAATGCTGGAGTGTTTAGCACACGCAGAATCCCTGCAATTAGTGCTGGTGGTGATTGGCTATACAGGAGCTGGGCATCTCGTGGTTTTTGGTTTTTGTTTTTTGCAGATCTTGACCCAGATGACTCCAAAAATCAGACCCTTGGAGAAGAGATGTGCCCCCAAGAAAGAACCTAGATCAGGAAGGTAGGATAATTGCTTGGCTGATTTTGCAAGGAAAAAGGAAGACTGAAATTTGAGGGAAAGACCTAAGCTGGATTCTGGAAGTGGTTCATGGCTCACTCCTACAGTGCTGAGCCAGCCCTCCAGGGGACCTCGTCCTTTGCTGTTTTAGGCGTTTGGCTCAGCTTTCCTCCCAGCGACTGGCCAAATACCAATGGGGCTGGTAGGGGGCTCCGTGGGGCAGGAGGCCACATTGCAGAGGGGGATTTTGTAGGATAGATTGAGTCATTTAGGAGCATCCCTGGTGCTGGTGGAGTGGCCATGGTCTTCTTCTACCTTCATCCCGCCCCTTTCCAGGCCATTATCTGACAGTTCAAGAAATTCCCATTTTCCTCACTGAATCAGCATTGGATGCTGAAGCAGGAGACCAGTGGCTGATAAAGTTTCTTAGAGCATTTTGCCCAGCTATTTGCAGCACACAAGTCCCAAAATGAAGGGTATCCAGAAGACAGAATTTAAGATCATAAAGAAATATCAGCTCTTGAGTCCTAAGAGGTTGTGAACAACACTACCGGCCACAAATCCTACGCACTGCCCCATTCCATGGGGCAGGGTCCTGCTCAAGGGGGACAGAAGCTGGGTACTGTCACACTGCTCTCTTCTGCTGGAGAATTATTTTGCTGCTGAGGATAATGAATGGCCAGAGCCCAGTTGTGGCCAGATGGTCCCAATCGGCTGCTGTTTCTACCAAGACCTGGGAGGCAGGTCAGGCAAGCTCCCTGACCCTAATATTGTCTGTTGAAAAATAATCAATTTACAAGGCCGGGATGACTGACCTGTTAGCCCTGTTTGTTGATCCAAGACATAATGGCTCAATAGCTTTAATTATTAAAGCCAGTACAGACAACCATTGATCCTCCCACTTAGTGCCATCTCTCTAGCCTAGATCTCAGGGGTTTAAAGCAAGGGCATTTGCAGGGAAAAGAGAGAGAACAAACTGCCTTGAATGGCTGATCCACTGGCATCACTGCAATTTGGGACCCCGATATTGGACGTCCAGCTCCCTCCAGTCCATCCATTACACCTTCTCAGAGCAATCAAGTGATGACACTTCCCTGAAAACACAAGTCCTCACTTTTCAGCTAACAAGACATTGAAAAGACCATTTATAGAGTTGACCCAGATCATCTTTTCTCTCCAACAGTTCAAAAAGCAATTGGCATAAAGGACATTAATCGAGTTGGCGCCAAGAGGTAATTGAAGACAGTAATTACTCAGTTTTTATAGAGCTGGAAATGTAATAAGGATTTTAAGAAAGTAATAACTGAAGCTTTCTGCAGAGACATCCCCTGGTGCATACAGTTTAGCTAAGGGCCTATCTTTCTGAAAATACATTTTCTTGTAGTTATTACATCACTGTCTTGCTGGGACATCTCTCCTGAGCCTTTGTAGCCGTAATGGGCTTTGCTAAATCTGAATATACTGTCTCTCTGCATTCTGAGTTACTGTGTTGGCTTGACACATCTAATGCAGCAATAATGCAGGAAACAGAAAACACCCCCATTTGTGTGCTTTACCTTCTCTCAGCTCATGGCTTCCCTGTTCGAACCTGGCAGATTTCTGTCAGTCGCCCAATTTTTCCTTCTGCTTTGGAAGCCAAGACAAAGAGAATCTGATTAAATCTCCCAGAGGCATACTCACCTCATGGGGTTGCTCTTAGGCTTTGTGGTCAAAAGTTGATGCAAATTTTCCCAGCAGGCTCAGAGGACATTTCACGTTGCTGTGCGTTTGGTTGCTTACATCACAAGACCCTGCAACTGAAAGAAAAACTCTGATGAAATGGCAAATTGAGCTTCACTTAAACCTGGTGAAACTTGGCAGAAGCTCCCCCTGTACACAGAGTACCCTGAGTTCAGCTGAGAGGCTCGTCCAGTTGCCTCCTGCTTCCTGGGACATCTTCAGGATCCACCCCACATCATTCCCAACGCAATCCTACCAGGTGCTCTTCCTTACTTGGGTGCTTCCTTACAGGCTCTGAAGCAAGAACCTATACTGCCCCATGCGTTTGTCTCTCCAACCTGCTTTACTTTTGTCTGAATTATCTACTCAGTGCTTGGGAACTGGACTTCACTCTTGCTGGGAACCTGTACTGTACCCAAACAATACATGCTTCAGATGTTTCATGGTTTCTTAGTTATGACCAGCCTGGCACATTTGTTGTGTATTTCTGCAGTGCTTAGAGTTTGGTATGAGTGGGCCCTGGTCCACAGATGTTGTCTGCACTAAAAGTAATAAAATACTAACTACTTCTTTAGATCTTTCAGCCCGATTTCGTAAAAACAAACAAATGACCAAAAAAAAAAAAACACCAAAAACAAACACTCTTCGTAACTAGAATTATTGAGTGGAAACTCATATTTTTGTGAGGTTCATGCATGAAAGCTATGCAGAATTTGCTGAGCTCTGTTGCTATTTCCTTACAGACCTCACCAGCTGTAGCAAGGTTCAAACCCATGGCGTCAGGGATGGGGTGTGATAACAAGAAGAGCATTGCCCGTTGTAGTACCTTCTTGCCTAGCACACACCATGCTTTGAATTCCCAGAGCCTCTATACGCTGTCCTCCTTTCTCTTCTGCTCTTTATCTGTGTCATAAATGGAATATTTGCTCTCTTCTTTCTTTCTCTCTGAGTCTATGCAGCACCACGTACAAGTTGATTCTCACACACAAAGACCTTCAGAAAGTCCAGAGTTGTCTCTTCAGCTACGGATGGAGACTGTAAGCTCTTCAAGGCAAGTAGCGAATGTGTTCTGGTTTGTACAGCGCTGTGCTCTACAGTGCTGACGCTGCTAGGTGTTGCTGTACCATGAAGAAATATCGGTCTTGGCTGAATTGTCTTCAGCTCATGGGTGTAAGCAGCAGGAGGTGGTGGAAGCTGGTGCGGTGCCCCATGCCCACATGCTCAAGCTCATTTGTTATTTCCCTGTCTTGTGCTCCGTTGCTGTGATCGTTTGGTGGAAGAGCTGATCGCTGCACAAATAGTGATCACGACATCCACCGTTGGTGAACCTTTGCAGTGAGCGAACTGTTGCACTCATACTTTTACCACGTAACTCAGCTTGCCAGGCGCTGAGGGGTGTGCAACACACCGGTCTCCCAGGGCTGCTGTGGAGGCTGTTGGTGCCTGGACCTAAGGGTGGGATAAATAAATGCAATGGGCAAACACTGAGTGGTGTCCCCTTGCCTGATTCCCAAGGATGCAACCGAAAACACTCACGCGTGTTGCCTTCACCCATCTCTCCACCCATACACGGGATTCAATTCCTCCCTCACACGACGGCATCACAAGTTTTTCTACTTCTGATATCGAGACTCGACAGTACACTGCTGCTTTTACAAATGTTTTAATGTATATTCCAGCTACATCTGCATTCAAATGTCTCCTGGGCTGGGAGGACACATTCATGCTGCGAGGCAGCTGCAAGAGGAAGCCAAAGGCTGACAACCACATTTGGGTTATGAGAGCCTTGTTCTGGCTCTCCCCCAAGTGCAGACAGCTCGTTACTAGCAGAGGGCTTCTGTCCTGCAAGGCATAGTGGCTTTCTGGCTCAGACCTTTGATGGAACTTGATTTCATGGCAAGTCTACCTCCAGTACCTTCCTCTTTACTAGGACCATTCCCTCCAGAGAGAAAAATCTTTCATGCTCTTTGCTGGGATGGGGTCCACCTGGACTACTTCTTAGCTCTGCTAAGGTGGCTCTGTTTCAACCTCTTCTCTGTCACACAACCAAGCAACGTTTTCTGGAGCTCCAGGAAGAGAAAACTGCATTTAAATTAATTGCCTGTGGCTCTAGATGCAGAGCTTCCCTGCATTTTCTGCGTAACTCATCCCTGCTTTAACTTGTTCATCTCATTAGTTTTGATTAAAATTTGGTGGGGGATTCTAAGACCTTCTATTGACCCATTCTGGTATATGTCGGAAATTTATTCAGGTCAATTAGACATCTGCCGGTTTCATATTCAAAGGCCATGACATATGTTTGCTCAACAGGGTATGGCAACAAGGAGAAACTGAATTTGCATCCTGAGCAAGGTGGCACAACGGTGTATCAATATCGTTTTTTAATGAGATTTGCTGGCTTTCACAGACTTGAGAAAGTGTAAATTTATGCTAAAATGTCAACAAATGCCAGTCAAACAAAGTTCTGTATCATGCCTGAATGCAAAAGACACAGAGGGATACAGTGAGTCATTTTCATCAGCGTGTTAACTCCAAGAATTGCACTGGCTTGCATTTGGCTACACTTACCTAAGCTAAAAGCCCCATTCTGCTACTCTGAGTACTTTTTGCCCTCTTCAGAGGCAGTTGTTTCAGGTTTAGGAGACCTATTTCTCCAATATACATCATATTCATGCCAGTCCACATTTTTTGAAGTTGTGAGCTTAAAGCGAACCACACAAAATCTACAAGATGACAACATGAAATATGTGGGTACCCAGAATATACAATTGCTTGTATAACAGCCGTGCATTTGGGTGAGATGCAGATTTCCATACTGTTGGGTAAGATGCAGGTATCTACACGCCATAGTGCAGGCAGGTAAGCACAACTTAGTTCTAAATGACCTTTTTCTGCAGAGCTAATTGGGTTTCCCAGTTGTCCCTGCTGAACCCATGCAGCAATTCTTGCAGTGGTTTCTAGCTTCACAAGGGCCCATTTCAGCATCTTTGTATCATCACACCATGTTGTGCTGGTGTCCCGTAAACAGAATTGCATGCACAGCCCTGAGCAACTGGCAGTCTACATAGAAGACACCGACTCCAGGGGCAGCAGAAGCACAAAACACCATGATGACTTTCCCAGGTTTGGGCCACAGCGTGGTGGCAGAGTCAGAAGAGAATCCAGATGTCCCAAGTGCCCCGTGGTGCTGGACTAACAGGGACGCTGCCATTTACTTACGTGTACAAAGTATATGCAGACATATACATGGTCTGTAGCCATGTGAGTTAAAAATATGGAAATATGGGACGTATTAATCCAGCTCCCTCAAAACCACACAGCATTGGCCTTTTCATTCATCAGGATGTTAGCCAAAGGACACTGATTGATCCGAACATTTCCAGTATTTCTAACACATTTGGTCCAAAAAGTAGTTCTTCACCAGTTTAGCTGAGTAGCCCTTCTTTGCCAATTGTCCTAAATGGAGAGTATTGTACACATTTTACATAATTAGCTAATTTAACCAGCTAATTTAACATTAATAGCAAATCTGTGAGTTGAACGCCAGCAAATGATCTCATTAAAGAGAAAAAACTGGTGCTTTCTCCCTTTTTTTCCCTCTAGTTTTGCACTCTTAGCAAGATGCTCTGGGGAAATCAGGATTTCAGGGAAATTCAGATGATCAAATAAATAGGGTTTTATTGATAAATTAAAACAGATGCATCAGAATGTCAAAAAGCTTTTACAGAAAGATGCCAGCCTCATCTGTCCTGTTTAGGAAGGACCCCAGGCTAGAGGACTCCACACAGCCTTTTTTTTTAATTTATTCTCATTTGTGCTATGAGATTCTCGAGGTCTCCACAAGTACTGTGTACCCAAAGCGACTTCTTGAGGCCTAAGCGTGCTGCGAACATTGATTATTTGAAAGATGTATTTGAGGACATCAACATGACGGGGGGTCGGCCATTTTATCTCTGTTATCAGCCAAACAACTCGCATGGCTCAGATGGAACGTGATTCTTGCCCAGAGGGAGCTCTGCTCCACCACCCTTCTCCTTCGCCTTCCCAGCTCCAAGAAGAAGCCCCTTCAGGTAGCACTACAGGTCTCCCTCTCTCACACACCCTTCTTCTCTCATGCCCCAGCTCACTTTTTTCCCACCTCTACGTGCCAAACCTCCTGCCACTCAAATAGGGTAAGACAGGAAGGGGCATATGAGAAGCTGTATGATGGGAGGCACGCTAAATAAGGGTATGGCAGAAGGAAAAAGGATGGCGAGATAGAGTTTGGGGGCATAAGAAAGTGGGGATGCTCCTTGGGGAGCCACAGGACGATGGGAACGACCTCCATTTTGATCTCACAATTCTTTGTGAAGAAATCACTTATTATAAAATGAATTGTTGTGCAGCCCTTCAGAGGCCCTCATGTCAATGGGACTAAGGACACAGGGATGTAGGCATCTGCTCAGCCAAAGACTTTCAATGACACTTCATTACTTCAGATACTGGCGTTGGGTCAGATGACCTCCCGAGGTCCCTTTCAACCTCAACCATTCTGTGACTCTGACTTCTGTTTCACTGGTGTCTGTTTGTAAAATGGAGGTAATAATAAAAGGAACCAGTATGAAAAGATGGGTTAAACATTGCAATACTCAAGTAGACTGGCCATGGAGTGTGCAAAATTCTAGGTACAAGCTCTGCACCCAAACCTGCATCTGGATGGACACACTGCAGTTGTGTTGGGGTGAAGATGTGTTTCTGAGGGACTAAGGCACACCTGAAGGTGTCTTGAGTGAGAAAACATGCGAAAGGTTTGGGGATCTCAAGGGGAAATGTATGCATGGAGGGCTGGAAGGAGGGAGCAGCTCTCCATCTCACTGTCACATCAGTCATGAAGAGCAGGCAGCACGCTTGCATCAACAGCTTCTTGGAAAGATGGCAATCCAATGGGAAGTGGCACGCTGCAGGACCTAGCCAACAGCAAGCTTTGCCTCTCTCAAAAGCTGACCCTGACCATTCCCTGTTATTTCAGCTGGTGATTCCTCTGTTGTTTAGAATACTATTGGAATATCCTTGCACAACTTTGAAGCTAAATTAATCCTTGGTTCAGTGTGTGTGTGTATGAATAATAGATTTTCTGTGCTAAAACTATCAAAGACTCTGGCAGGCAGCTGCTCAGCTCCCTTGGGCAAATATCCTAGGAAGGAGCTGCAGCAACGGAGCAGATTTGCATGTTTGATGCATTGCTGTGTCTCAGTTTAAAAGGAAGCAATCTGTTGGGTCTTAGTTCATTGCATGCCTGTTGAAGCCTAGGCACTGGGCTGCAGCATACTAGCAAGGGTGGATTTTTTTTCGAGACATGGAGAGATTTTTCTCTCCCAGGAGTGTAATTTATATCTTGATTAATCTAAAAGTTTGGGGATTGTATGCTAGGGGATGCAGGGGGGATTTTTTAAGAAGCACAGGTAACAGTAAAGAGGAAAGGAAGGCATCTGCTGGAATTGCTTTCATACCAGAAAATCAGCTATGCTGTAGGCAAATGCTGTGCCTCAGTGGAGCAGAGACAATTTCAGGTAATTAATGTTCTTCCTTTACCAGCACTGGGAAAATCACGGACTTTAGCAGGAGATTTATACAACTCCATGTCAAAGCTTAAAGCACCTGTGGAAAGGGGGTGATTCATAAGGGGAAGTTCAGAATCTGCATGCGGGAGCTAAGTCCTGAGTCAAGGATGCTGAGTTGTAGCTGACGAAGTCTGAGCCATTTTCTTCCATAGGTAGTGTGTTGGTCCAGCCATTTTTCTTATTGTGAGACACACATCCTCCTAAGAAACCCATGTTTGGCAAATAGATGCAGTAAATCCCTCGCATACCTCGCATCCCTCGCAGAGAATCCTGCTTTTCAGCTCCGAAAACACATGCCTGCCCTGGCTGACAGCAGTGGAAGTAATAGATTTTTTGTCATCTCTATGGATAGGTTGATCAGCCAAGAAAGCTTCATCCTGGAGGTCAGAAAGTAAGAATTGCCAAAAGTCAAGCTGAGACAGGTCCACTCATGGAAATGAAACCAAATATTAAAAAGTCCCTATGAAGCAGAATTGTTGTGGCATGAGGATTCAGATGGAAGATAACAAGATTTCCCCTCCTGCTTCAAACAAGCAGAGCTACACAGCATGAATGCAACTAAAAATGGATCTGATCAGCTTTCCTGGGAGTTGGTCTAATTCTTTTTCTTTTTTTTTCAGTTGGCCTGTACGAGGGATACAGTACTTGCTCCATCTCGCTTGCCACCACAGCTCACTTTGGGTGCTTTTGATACGCTTTCAGTTCAGAACAGCCTGCCCAGCCCCTCTCCCAGGCACACAGCTGCCAATCGCCTGCCGTGATTTGGCTCCATGCAAGTACATGGCAGGCTGCTCCTTGCACCTTTGCTGTTTGTCCTTCGTCCCTCAATGTAAAGGCCTTGGTCTTACAATGTTGCTGGTCCTGCAAAGGATGCTTGAGAGATGTCCTGCCAGAAGTGTGGAAAAAAGCAGAGAAAGTTAATATTGTGGTTTCTACAGCCTTCCAGACTCTTACAGAAAGGATTTAATTCCTATCCTCCACCTTCTCATGTGTTGCCCATCCTACATTTGATCACATGGCGTTGGAGTGCAAAGAGGTTTTAGGTCCTTTGAAGATGCAAAGTGAATAGATGTGTTAAATACATGTATTAGCATTTGTCTACAAATTGTTCCATTCTTTTATTAGTTGATAAAATAACTTTGGCGACATCACCCCATGAGGCCATTGTTGTCTATTTGCCTATAACAGGTTCTGGCTCTTCTTTCCAAACTCAGCAAGCAATGTGGTCTGTGACATGAATAAACTTCAATCTGAGACAGATAAACAGAGGGAGGACATGGCACGGACTAAACCTATATTAACATATATAGGATATATATAAGATATATGTAAGGAAAGATTCCCTCTTCTCTCTCTCTTTCTGTTCATTTTTGTAAATCCATCTTAGTAGATCTCTCAGTTTCCTTGTCCTCAGCTAAATCGCATTTCCTCCAGTGAGCTCCATACAGTTACTTCTGGAAATTATCTTGGGGCTTATGATTGCAGTTCACTGTGCACTAAGCTGACGCTGTTCAGTAGTGTGGAGGATCTCTAGGTGCTAAGTGCTCCCAGGAGCTCCTTCAGCACAGTGCAGTCTTTTTGGCATTGCCTCAAGAAAGGACAGTTGGCTTGCCAGAACGATAGGATGGTAAAAGGGCAAGAGTGATGGAGACGAGGCTCATATAAAAGGCTAGGACTGGAATTGTTTTAAGGACTCTAGACTTTTGCTTAGCAGAAACACCCACAAAAGTTGCACAAGTAAAGCCAGGAGGAGAAAGGTGAGCCTACAAGAGTGGAGATGGAAAACAGAATTTTGTTTTCATGTCTATTTGTGTGAATTCATTGCTCTTGACAAGAACAAGTGCTTGATCAGAGCTTCTGGAATTTGATTTGAAAACAGAAATAATCCTTTCACAGATTTTTAAACTGGGGTGGGAGACCTGGCTGAGGAAGAGGTAAATGGACCCTGTACCTGTTCTGGGACTGACCTGATAGTGCTGTTGGTTATGACTGATGCTCCCTCCAGTTTTACAGACATAAAGTTTACAACCAGCTTTTCAAAAATACATCTGTATTTATCCTCAACAGGAGGAGAAAAGGAAAATACTTACTTCTGTAGCTTGTAGGACACCCTTAGCTGAAAGACCTGTGAAGGTGCCTATTGATATTCATAGGTCACTTCCCCTACTATTAAAAGCATCACTCTGTATGTGAGAAACCTCTTCCTCTAGACTATAGCTCCACTTCCAACTTGCCTGACCTTTACATCTGCAGCTTGATGAGTTAAATCAGTGTCACAGCCCATGGACTTGTGAGGTTACTTTGACAGAAGCACAGAGCCACTGTCAGTTCTGCTTTTCATGCTTGAGGGTCTTACTGCTCCCGTAAGATGCAATTTGCACTCCCTTCACTTGCAACACCTCAGTGAAGAGAGGCGAGGACGTGGGAAGCATTTGGCTCTCTAAGGTGCACAGGGGGTTGTTTTGTATGAGGCGCAATCCTACGGGTGGCAGAGGGATGAACCAGAAGACCAGGCAGAACCAGTTTATCTTCACCTCTACCACCTGCAATTTATAAAGCCATTGCTAGGGGCAGCTATCAAAACCCAAACAAATCCCAAGTGCCCTCCAAACAAAAGGCTAATTTAATTTAAAATTGATTTGCACTCTTGGTAGAAGACACTTGATTTCGTAATGTTCAGCAGCAGCATAAAAATAAAAAGAGCATCTAACAGTGATTAACATCTGAGTCATGGACTGCCGGGGTATGTTACGCCAGCTGAATTCAGCTATTCAACTGGCATGGTAGCTCCTCTACAATATTAAACCTTCCTGGCGTAATTTACCATCCTTCACTCATTTGTGCATATGCTCAGCACATGGTCCCAGAACTTGCATGATGATTTTGCCATATATAAAAGACACACTGACTTTTCATCAATAAGATTTGTATTGTTATTTGACAAGAACAATGTGCTCAAAGAACAGGCTCACAATAGCTTCTATCAATCAAGCACTCTGTGGAAAATCAAAAATGACAATGAAACCTACAGCATTAAATAACCCACGGTGCTGGAAATTAATCAGGAATCTGGTGTGCTTGAAAAAC
The DNA here is from genome assembly GCA_013399115.1 of Anseranas semipalmata. Classification (NCBI taxonomy): domain Eukaryota; kingdom Metazoa; phylum Chordata; class Aves; order Anseriformes; family Anseranatidae; genus Anseranas; species Anseranas semipalmata. The sequence continues at coordinate 1,220,422 of VXAA01002624.1, read as the reverse complement.
TAATGTGTTTTTAATAAATTGGATCTGAGTATCACTTACAAGCCATGGATTGCCAGCTGAGTGGAGACTGTTTTGATTTGCACTGATAAACACCGGGGGAGCTTGCCCATGTATATATTCAAGCCTTTGATGTAACTATAAACCTGCTGCGCTTGGTGACATTTAAGCTATGTGGACCTTATTGTTTTCAATAAAAACAGAATACATGCTTATAAAAAACAAAAAACAAAACAAAAAACCCAAGTCTCCAATCCTGCTCCCAACTATCCCCGAACAATCCAAGGGTTAATAAAAACCTCTGAAAACCAAACACTTCCCAACAGCTCACCCCTTCAGGAAAAGATGAAAGAGGATGAAGAGCATATGACATAAATTAGAGGTGTCACTGGTTGTCTGAGCAGAAGAAACTTGGGTGTGACACGAAAAGGGAGGGATAAGACCTCGCCAGAAATAGCACCAAAGGTAAATGACTCCAGAATTTTTAAGTGCTCGCTACAACACTAATATTAACTCAATCCTTTGAGCGAGTGGAGAATGAGTAGCCACTCTTCTAGTAGCTTTTCCTTCTTGCTTCAAAATTTCCAAAGCCCCAAATGAGAACAAATTGTTCTCTTTCCATTCATTTTCAATATCTACTACCTGCAGCAAGCCATCTCCCCCCTTTCCTCCATCCTTTCGTTCCAATAAAATAGAATATTTCAGAGAGCCCCTTGGTTACCCGAATAAGGATTGAACTCCCTCTCACCAAACTGTTGCTTTACTGAGACACTGACCGAGGTTGGGGAGAAAACTGAGTACCATTCCTGGGATTTGGCTTTCAAACCTAGCACCTGGGAGAAGAATTCCAGCTGGTGAGGACTGTGGTTTGAACAGCACAAAACATAAGCAGTTAGCGTGGTATTTGGGGAAGTCCACCCTTGTGTCAAATTAAAATATGCAGTTGAAATAAATGCACATTTCCAAAAGAGCTCGGAAAAGAATATACCTATGTAAGCTTCAAGGTACAAACCGCATCCTGGCTCTCAGAGGCTGGGAACAAACTCTTCCCAGGACATGCAATGGGTCACAGCTGAGCCTCTCGGGAGCCACTGGCTGCCCTTGAAGACACCACCAGGAGTAACACAGCCCGCTGGTCTGGTCATCTACAAACGTCCCCACGTGCCTATCAGAGACCTCTGATTTGAATAGGCAGCTAATGCTTTTTCAGGATGATCGCCTCCACCGTCGTTAGATGCAGAACTGGGTACATTATATACATTGCTCTCATCTGTAACCAACTCCCATTACTTCAGTGGGAAATATCGCTCTAGTTCACAGAGGATTAGTAAACTTCAAAAAAAAAAAAAAAAAAGCCCAAGCCTGAGAGTTTAATTCCCATTGATCTCAGCCAGAGCTGGGAGCATATCAAGGGAATGAGCCGGACCCCCAGCTTCTGTGGCTTCTTGTCCAGCCCAGCCGATCTCATGCATCCTGGGCTCTCCTCTTCTCTACAAGTAGACTGATAATTAAGAAATAACAGCATAATATAAATGGATAGTTGATAGCTAGCACCGTTAACATCAGGGATAAATTGAGCAGTAATCTGCAAAGGATGTTATTGCTATTATAAAAATAAAGATCTGTCTCCCCAGCCAATCAATTCAGCAGATATATACCAACAATCAAATTGTTAAAAATGACTTCTATAAATTACCCAGTCTTCCATCTAATGGAGCTAGAAACAGCTGTGAGACAATTTAGAGCTGATATAACCATACGTCGGGAGCGCTTTTTCATCCTGATGCCTTTCCATTCTCTTCAAAGCTGTTGTACTGTAGCAGGCATCTTTGTTTAATGCACCCATGTGAAAACAGACTGTATTTCACACCATGGGTTAGCAAAGTAATTTTGGCAGAAATGCTTAAGAATATATGCATTTAATATGGGTGGAATAATTCAATTTCCTCCCTATTATTTCAGCTATGCAGTTACAATCTCCTTAATTCTTCATTAAACCCTCTGGGCTTGGGGGATGTTGCTGTGTTTTATGATCTGCCATACTTCTTTCAAATGAACATGGAAAGACACACAGAGGAGCAGTTATAATCATGTATTTTTTAGTCAGATATACTAGTGATTCCAGCTAAATCAGAGCAATTTAGCACCTTGCTTTGGTCATGGCAGCACAAGCCACGTGGCACGTTCACGCTGCTGCTTGCTGGCACTTGGGGCTAATCACAAACCATATAATGGCATTAGGGCAGCACGCTTTTCCTTTAGGATCTTCATCCTGGCCGTGCCCCAGCATAGACTGCTCCAGCTGGAAGCCACCAAGTGGCACTTCTCTGCCTTTAAGTTACTATCAGTGAGTTAGTTTTTGGAAGGGGTAGGGTGAAATGAATATTGCCCGTGCTGGCTGCTGTATAGAGTCCTCACTGGAACAGATCAGGGAACTCCTGGCTGGGGAGAGTAGAGACCTTGCTGTTGTCCATGTGGAGCAGTTGTGGAGTCTTGGCTCACATCTCCGGCAGCCTGGTCCTGTGAGCTGCAGGGGAATGAATGAGCTGGTGGCCACCCAGTTGGCTTTTCCAGTCCGTGGAAAGAGCCTTGCCTGCTGGCTTCCAGGAAGCCTCAATGAATTCTGCTCTCCGTCGTGCAGTAAGTCCTTTCCTCTCTTCTCAAGGCCCTGGGCATCTTGCTTCTCCTTGGCCACCACAATATTGAACCACTGCTGCCCATTTTTTTGATGCACACAGAAGAGGAGAGCTAATTTTTCTGTCTGGGCACAACATATGATAACCTAGGCTCTCTAAACAAAATCTGGACTATACTTTGAGTGCTGAGGGACTTGGAAAGGCCCATAGCTGCCAGCAAGCAGACACTGCCACGGTCAGCTTCCTGCAGAATGGACATCAGATGGGAATACACGGGAAAACAGTTTGGTTGAAAAATTCATCTGCGTACAAATATGGCTTTTCCTAAATTTTCAGCTAGGATGTGCACAAATGCAACATGCTCCTTCTGAAGATGTGCAGCTCTTGTGTTGGTTTGAATTAACTTTTCATGCTCCTCACTTTCAGGTCTTAAAATTAGCTCCAACTTCCCTGGCTTTCTCTAGTCTGCTCTACAAACATTTTCTTCTCCCTCACCTACTGTAATTCCACTTTCAGAAACACCCTTGCCTCCATGGAAAACACTCTCCTAGATTCATCTGCCTTTCCAGCTATTGTTCCATCTCTCCTCACTTCCTTCTATCCTCTCCTGCACTCATTTTTTCCCTCCCCATTTACCCGCTTCCATCCAATATCCTGTCTCCACGGAAACTGCTCTGGAATGATTTCTACCTGAACGAGTGTCCAAAACTTTGCTTCACTTTCATCTCCCATCACAAACCCCTGGAGTTCTTGCTGTCTTTTGGCTTCTGCAACTTGGTGTCACCTCTCTGGGTATTTCTCTCTCTGAAGCTATCACCTTGTTCCTCCCAGTTGTTCTGATATTTTGGAATCCTCCTCCATTCTTTTTTTTTTTTTTTTTTTTTTCCCTATCAACTGGTAGTTTTGGTCTGTGGCAGGATTGAAACTCTCCTGTACATCAATGGCTTGCTGGCATCTGTCTTCTGTTCCCCTGTCCAAAGCTTCTGATTTGCACCTTCACCACCCTTTGGAGGTCTCAATTTGAGCATTATTTTATCTGGGGAGCACAAACTACTTGCATTATCTGCTTTGGCAGACCTCAGTTCACAATCAGGGCTGTGTTTATTCCATCATTCTTTTTTGTCTTTCACTCATTTGCTGTTGTTTACAACTTTATCTGAATTTCCACTGCGGCACTTCAGAAACTGTACATTTCAGACTGAGCTTCCCAAAGGAGTCACTTTCAGTAAACTCTTTCCATTACCGCTGTTAACTAATACACTTAATAACACCATTCTTTTCCTTGCATTCTGGCTGGTTAAACTGAAGATCATGTTTGACTTCCCCTTTCTCCCCTATTCCACTTAATGCCACAAAAAAACACCCCTCCCTTATTTGTCCTGACAGCTAAATTACCTTCCCACCTTTCCTAAATCAATATGCCACCGTCTATCTTTGCTTCATCAATCCGTAAAAATTTGCTATTGCAGCAGTGATGACAAGGCACTTGCTTCTCTTGGAACAAAGTACGTTGAGATACGCAACAGATGCCGAGTGACTGATCCATCATGAGCTTCCTGGTCTGTGTCCTGTACTACCCGGCCGCTCTAGACATGCTGAAATGCTTGACTTGCTTTTCATGACTTCTGAGGAGGTCAAATGCTATAGAGCAGGTTACAACGTGCTTAATTTTACAGCACAGGTTCTGCTTGGTAGTCTCAGCCAGGGAAAAGCGATCATGTAATGGATTGCTGACTTCATTGTAAGTGTCCCAAGTGCATCTATTTCGGGCAAGGTACATCTCTTTTCTGCAAAACACTCAGTAACTTGTTTTATGACTAAAAGAGTGACAAATAGTAGTAATAATTTCAAATGTCAACTAGCAGAAAGCAATAGCTCCCACACGCACTCAATCCAGCTGGAGTCAGGTAGCTCGGAGTGTAGGAGGTGTTTCACACTTAATTCCACCTCGACCACGTTGTTCCCAGAACCGTATTTGCTGCTTCCACAAGTGGGTAATTGAAGTAATAATGATATAACCTAGCCAATCTGCCTTGCAACTGTTTCAGTCTGCAATTCTGAAGAGTTTGTAGGAGCAAGCACCTCACGTTGTGATGAGCAGGTGCCAGTGCCTTTTTTGTCCGACTTTTCTAACATGCCTACCCATTAAGGACGTCTTTCTTGGAGGCACGCCAGGAACAGCTGGAGTGCCTCAGAAGTGTCAGTGGTATCCCATTGCCATCAGGCCAGCACAGCAAGAGTAGTCCACATGGACATGCTTGATATACTCAGCAAAACAGCAGGTGCACTGTACACGGACATAGCTTACATTTCCAGTGGCAACCAAGGCGTTAAGATACCCAGGATAACGGTGGTACAATAAATTAAATGAAATGATGAGAGGGAGGGGGAAGACCAGCAACATTCCTGTTTGTTGCACTGATACTGAGCCTGGGTAATACTGCTTAGATATCATACTTGCTAATACTGTTGTGCTACATATATCCCAGTACCAAAGAGTTCCATGAGATGGGTATTTACGTTGGCTAACTTGTCTGCCGGTCCCTACAGGCGGTGGAGAAAGACTGGTTTCCCCTAGGGCAGTGCTGACCATGAGCTTAAGTTAGGTGCTTTGAGTCACGTGCTAGAGAAACTTCTCCTCCTTTACAGAAAAAAAAATACAATGATTAGCTTCCCAACTTGTCTGGTTTAATGTGGAGATGCGGATGAGGAGTACCCGTTGATAGCACAACCACTGTAAGAGTGCTCTGGTCTAAATAGAGATGTGCCTGGATGCAAAGTTAAACACTCCAGCGCATAATGAAGTGCTCTGTGTCATAACATGTCATGTTAGACACCATTATGACCTGAGCTGATGTGATCCAATCTACCCGACTGTGTTACTCTAACGTTACATGCTGGGAACATGTGGCAATATGTCAGTGCACTTAGTCAGACAAGGTAATAAAATAAATAAAATAAAATGGAGCTCTTCTCTTGGCAACTGTTTTTTTTTTTTTTCCTGTTTGCAGTTGAAAGTGGGGAATAATTAATTTAGTCAGAGCGAAGTGGACAACCCCAGAATGGACGCGCAGCTGCTAAATTTCATGTCATGCTACCACCATTTGCGTTCAAAACCCAGAATGAAAACACAAAGTAAAATCACCTTTGGGAGGAAAAGACAAATGGAGCATTTCTTAGATGGAGCAGCACATTACATCAACAACCTGAGGTCTGCTTCAAATGTGCTACAACGATCCCCATTCGGAGGGCATCCCAGTGGTCCTGTTACTCCAATTTATGTTGTCAACTTTGACCCTGGCTGTGATATGAAATGTATCTCAGTTGTGAGGTCTCTGTTGTAAAGAGCTACAGAAAAATGGGGAAAATTGGGTTGTTTCACTGAAAAAAAAAAAAGATGGGGTTTGAGCTCTTCCTACTTATGCAAGGACCTGAATTTTGCAAGTGCATAGAAAGGATCTTAAGAACATGAGATCAAATGTCCCAACGCAGACTAAAAGTGCTTCTTGTTCAACATCCTGCTTCTGAGAGTGAGCACCAGAACAGACCTCCTTGGTAGCTTAGGAATCTTCCTCGCAGATAATGAATTCTGTTAGTTGCAATTGACATTTTGGTGTTCAACAACTTTTGATGGGTTTTACCTACTCATGCTTTTCTGAGCTCCTGAAAAATTGCAGCACCCACATCGTGCAGCAGCGAGTCCTGCAGTCTGACTGTGCCCCGTGCGAAGCATTTCCTTCTCTGCTCGGCACTAGCCACCTCATTTCATTGATGTCCCCTAGGCCTCGGCTTAAAAGAGTCAGTGAACAACAGCCTCCTATTCATATTCTCCATGCCCTTCATCTCTTTACAGGTCTCTATTATATCTCTCCCTTCCCCTTATTTTTTCCCCATTCCTCATACACAGAGACCACGTAGCCCGTACAATCATTCCTGCCATGGAAGCCATTCCATTGCTTGTCACCTTTCCCTGAACCTTTCCTAGCTCCACCTTATCCTTTCTGATAATGGGAATCCAGTGCCATACAGCGTTCATGGCACACTGGGGATATTTTCAGCAATACGATGATGCTCTGCTGCGTTTTCACACACGCCACAGAGAGAGCGTACGTTGGCACTGCGCAAGTAGAAAAACAGAACAAAGCGAGGGCAAGGAGCTACACAAAATCCTGCATGCTAAATTGTAGCAGGGCCTTGTTTATATTGGGATTTGGGGCAACAGCATGATCAGAGAGTTAATGGCCAATAGCACATATTAACAGCTCGCAGGTATTGGCAACTGTTAAGAGAATTTAAGGATATCAACAACAAATGTATGGCTGGGGAAAGTAAGGACAAAAAGATGTCTTAATAATAATGCTAATGGAAAGATATAAGAAACAAATGAAACCTTTAGGATATGCATGATACCAAATAAGGCTAATAAAATCGGTGATTGTGATTCAGAAAAAATGAAAAGTTTCATAAATATTCATTTTTAATAGAAAGAAGTCAGATTTTGTATTCATATCTTAGTGTAATGAGGAAATACTTTTGATTTTAAGAGTAACTAGGAGGCATATTAAATAGCAACTATAAAAGTTAGACATACTTACATTGACAGGCCATGTACCTAGCTCTTAGGATTATTAAAAAAAATAGTTGAAAAGCTCTCTAAACCATTAAATGTTGATTTTTCATAAATCCCATAGTATAGGGAAAGTTCTAGAGGACTGGTAAAAGTTCATGTTGCACCGATATACTACAGGATAAGTGTGGTGGCCTTGAAAGCTCGTGCTCAGTCCGACTTTAGCCTGGGATAGCATTATAGAACGGCTGACGTGGATTGTGATCAAGACTTTGAGGGGGGCACCGGGGCTTTGCTGGGGAAGGCATTCCAGTGGGGAGGCTGTCCTCTGGTAGAGGCCACTGCTGGTGGCACTGCTGTCTTGCACTACTGCAGCAAGATTTGCCACTCGTTTGTCAAAGTTTAACACACATTTAAGTATGTGTAGTTCTGATTGAAAAAGGACAGAATGCAAAAAGCCAACAGGATCAAAACGTAATTATCTGTACCTGGGAACTGCTACTCCAAGGAGATGTTTCCAAGGGCATCTCAGAGACAACTTTCTGGACCTGTCACTGTTCACTTTCTATCAGAAATCCGGTAGAAAAAGCAAAAAAACTCCTAGTCACGTTCGCAGATGACTCAGAAATTGGAGAAGTCAATACTGACCGAGGTGGAGTGACCTGGTGAGGTGGGCTCACTTGAGCTTGCCTGTTAATGGAGTCACTGCAAGGTCGTGCATCCAGCTCTGAAGAACGTAGGTCACGCTGACAAGACAGGGGACAGAATCTGAAATTGCTGTGACGCCGCAGCCGGCTTACAGCAATGACAGAGCCTCACCTGAAGGTGAGCTCACAGTGTGATGCCATCGCTCGGAGGGAGGATGTGATCCCTGAGTACGCAAACAGGCGAGCAGGAATGAAAGAAAGATCGAGAGATGGGAAAGCAGAGTCTCTCCCCATCCTTCCTATTTCTTTGTTTCATTTTGAATATTGGCTTCAACTTGCAAGTCTTGAAATGCTTATAGGAGCTTGATGCTTTAAAAGTTGGAGTATGTCTCCATGGCTCAGTGAAGAGTTCACAATGGAGAGCCCAACACATACCTGTGAAGTGCAGCTCCAAAAAGCCAGTCTGCTTCTGTGCTTGATCTGCAAAGCTGATAGCTAGCTTGCACATATCTCCAAGATGCTGTATTTTACTCTATCGGCAATAATCTATGTCTGGAAAATAGTGACAGCAAAATCATTCCCCTGCTTGGCTCTGTTCCAGTACAACAAATGGGTTCCTACCAAAAAGGCTATTGATTCTGAATGGCTTTTTGTTCAGAGGACCCCAGAGCAGAGGCTAAGGACGTGTCAGAAGCCATTTTAAAATGGGAATGCTTCAAGTCAAGAAAGCTGGTTCCCCATGTGGACAAGTCAGAGACAAGACAGGATTTCATCTCAGCTCAAGACTGTGGCCAAGCTCCTGAGATGGCATCAACACTGGGAGAGACGGTGCATGAGAGGTCGTCTCTGTACGACTTTTGTGTTTCCTAGTTTGCCTGAATATGTCTGAGTAAGTATGTCTGAGTATGCTTGAATTATGTCTAAGAAACTCTTTTGCTATGGCTGGTTTTCGTTTCCTTTACTCACCTGTTGCTCACAAAGGGTGAAAAACAGAAAAACGGAGCTGTTTTAGGTAGGTGCAGAGAAAAAGGGGAGAATTTGGATGAAACAACCAGACAGCACTGGCCAAGAAAGGCATCAGACAGAAGTTGAGCACCAGGGCTTTGTTTGCCAACCCAATGGAGAAGACCAGTGCCAAGTCTTGACTAAGAGACAGAAGAGATCAGGATATACCACAACATATCAGGCTCAATAGCTTCATCCAAAAAGTGAGGTGAGCTGAATAGTTACAAGGTGAAGAAGACTTGATCACAGTTTACAAGTGGCTTGCCTTTTCTCTAGCAGGCAAAGAGTGAGAACCAGGAGCTGGAAGCTGGGACCTCTTTCAGACAGGATTCATGAAGGAGCTGGAAGGTGCTGGATGAGTCTTTGTCACTTGTACTTTTCTTCTAGGCATGGGGCTGGTGCTACTTGCTCTTAGGTGGCAAATGTAATCGCAGACCGCCAGCCCAGAGCAGTCAGTGGTCTTCCCAAAGCCAAAAGCCCTTTCCTGACCTCTGTCACATAGGGTTAGAGTTGTTTTCATATCAATACCAGAAAAAGGTTTCTGATGTTTTATGAATTACATGGTCTGGAGACAGCAAAATTCACTGTATATTTATATCCAAAATATTAATATTAAATATCCCCAGACTCTGGGAATATTTACTTGTTTGTTTGAACCAGTCACCATACATGAAGAAACACTTTGATCCCAGACCAGCTTCCATCCCTAGAGCACAAACCTCCTGCAGGCAGAAACTTCAGAGATACAGATGTTATCTGCATTGAGCTGCTGTGACTAAGGGTACGAGGTATGAGGAAGGTCAGGGGAGAGGAAATGGTGATGAATTTATTCAGCAAACTGACAGAGTTGGAAGAAACAAGCAAGATCTGGGGGTCCCCAGCTCTCCTGGAGATCATGTGAAGTCATAGAGAAGGAGCTATGTGTCCAAAAGTTTGTTTCCTCCAGCTGAATCACTCGTTCCGACTGAGGCTATCACCTCGCTTTGCCACATACCTTGCCTCATCAGTCACTTGGTGTAAATTAGGCTCCGGTGATATTGGTAAAGGTCTGAAAACTTTTAGCCAGCTGAGCATCTGGCTCATTCATTTGCAAAATGTTCAGGGATTATTAGAGGTTAAATGTACTCTATAAATGTCAGATGTCGACAGCATTACATTCAGAGATAATAAACTTTAAGCAGGAGAAAGTTCCCTTAAAATATCAACCTTTCACCCAGCAGTGCTCATTTAAGAGTTGAAAAGATGCTGCACATTACTGGCCCATAAATAATAGTAATGAAAAGGTCAGGCAACCTGTTAGGAAAATCTTACTGTTCAGTGAATGAGCTTGCTGAATCGCAGCCGGTGTGCAAACCCAGTATTAGAGCTCTGTGCTTCATTTGCGTCCTGCCCGCCCCAGTTCATGCTGCTGTACAGTGTCCTCACTGAAATCAGAAATAATCCTGAACCCAAGGCGACTGCATGATGTGGCACGGTTGGGTTAGGCAAAACTTGTAAAGCATTTTTGTTGGTAAGGTTAGCAATTTCTTCAACAAGAATGCTTTGGTCTTTATACAAGTGCCACACCTTTCCCTCTTATGGGGAACTTCAAAACCTTTTGAATGAAATGTTTTATTGTGGAAAAAAAAAACAGCAAAGAACAGAGAAAAAGCTACAGCAGAGGTGAGAATACAGAACTGGCCCCCAAAATATAATGAAAACCTTTGGGAAAATGCTGGCTTAAAATTTAAAGAGGAAAGATTAGATGTTGATTTCTTCACCTTTCCATCGAAAGCAGCAGTTTAGGAGTTGGTTTAAAAAAAGACAATTTGAAAGAGACAGAATTGGGAGCCAAGCTTGTAGGAGCCAAGTGAGAGCCCCGAAGGTGGGAGATTTCCCCAGGAATTGTGTGGTTGTCTCAGTCTGGCCTCCCCACAACCACGGCAGCGCCTGCTCATTACAGGTGTTCTAAACCACCTCTCATGATTGCTTCTCTCTTCATTTGCATCTTATGTCACATCTCATGCTTTGCTGTCTCTATTTTGGCAGTTACATCCCCAAGTCTTTCTCTCCAGTGCAGTTCACTGTTGGATTGGGCTCTTGGATAGATGATATTTATTAGATTCTGCAGAAGTCCTTCAAGTGCTTTGGCTTTGACATAAGAAGCTGAACCCTAATCTTTAAAAATTTTCCACTGTGTGTTTAAAAGCAGAAGTAAAAGATCCAAAAGTTGCTGCTACACTAAAACTGGGAAACTATACTTCTTGGTTCATTGGTAAGTTTGATTGCACCAAGATATTTTATTTTATTTTATTTTATTTTATTTTATTTTATTTTATTTTATTTCATTTCATTTCATTTCATTTCATTTCATTTCATTTCACTACATTTCACTACATTTCACTACATTTCATTTCATTGTTTTCTATTTACAGAAAAACACAGTTTTGAAAAAAACACCCAAGTTTTATGAAATTTTCTGACAGAATCCAGCTATTCTAAACATTTGTGAATGCTCAGCAGAACCTTTATTTGGGCTGTTTCATTGGAGCTATGATTATAAGATCTGGGTCGGATCCACAAACCCATTAAGGCACCTAGCCTTAGTGAGTTCACAAAGACTGAGGTGTGCAGCTTCATTGGTTCGGAGCACACGAAGCAGAAGCTGAGCAAGGGCTGGAGATGCAGCATGCAGCCCACCTTTCTCTCCTCCCTCCACTAGATTCCAGCTGTAAATCACGTGTCTCTCAGAGCTGGGAAGGCAACACTGGACTCGTGCCTCCTAACCCTCCTCTAACCGTCAGACTGCTTTAATAGAATCATAGAATCATTTAGGTTGGAAAAGACCTCTAAGATCATCAAGTCCAACTAATAAAAATATATTAGTTCATACAGATGATCCAGTATGTTTTTCTTCCAAAACTGCCAAAAAGCAGTGTCCTTTTTTTTTTTTTCTGTTGTTTCCAAAAGCTGAGTATCTATGGGAAATAAAAACTGAGGAGGAATTTACAGCAGGTTTTTTATTTTCCCTATTAGATTGCAATACAGATTAGGCAGGTCAGTGCTGTGCTGTTCAAAAGTTTATTTACTTCACACTGTGATTTCTCCTTGAAAGAGTAAGGGCAAAGTAACCTTTGCATCTTCAAAAGCTCTGGCACTGCTGTGATGTCTCCGGGAGAAATTTGTATATTGTTAGGTTGGCAGCAAGCCGTTCAATCCCGCAAGAGACTCAGCTAATAGCTCAGGTGAGCTGAGAAGAGCTACGGTTACTTGGATGTTTCTATACTGCATATCATTAATTAATCTACTACAGCTAGCTCTTTTTGAACCATTGTATATTCCTTGCTTATACAGTCTTATCGACCTGACCCTGGGGAAAATCAATTCTTGTAATCTATCTTATTACATTTAAATATATGTACAGAACTTGATACAGTACAACAGCAGTGGGGCTTGAAAGAAGCAAGGAAAAATGTGCAGGAAGGAGGAGAAAAAGAAACAAGAGCACGTAACACTTTGATACATTAAGGGAAGCCCTACAGATCTGCCCTAATTCATTTTTTTTCTAAATTCACACCATTATAAACCAAGAACTGGGTCTGATGCTCCATGGGAACAGGTTGCAAGCACCTCATGTGCAATGTGGCGGAAGCACAACCTAGGGACGTGTGCAGGTGTGAAATCCATGGCACATCTGACCCTGTTACTGCCTCACCTAAGAATCTTTAAGTCTTACAAAAGTCCTTGCAGTACATGCTTTTGATTCTCGGTGTCCCTGCTGTGTTGGCTGAAATACAATGTCTTTAAAGCAAATCCCTATTTCTTTATCAGTCCAATAAAAACTGCATCGTTATTCTGCTTTTGTTGTTATTGAGACCAGTTCTTATTTTTCAAAGGAACCCGATAGATAATACAACCTGATTTTCCTCAGAGATTATGCTGACAAAAAATATGAGGCCAAAAGGATGATCTGGGAAAGTAGAGGTTGGTCAGACTCACTTTGGTCCCTGGGAAAATCATACAGCGATTTGTCTTGGAGCATATTTCTGGGCACAGGAAGGACAATAAAGTAATTGGGAAAGTTTAGCATGGATTTACCACACATAAATCAAGCCTGACCAACTTAACCACGCTCTTCTTGGTGATATACTGTAGGAGGACAAGAGGCAGTAGATATGTAAGCATGAGTGGGTCAGACTAGAAATAAGGACAAATTTTGTCACAGGGAGACCAGTCAAACACTGGAAGAGGTTTCCCAGTATGGCTGTGCAATCTCCATCCCTGGAGCTCTTCAACCTGGTCTGATCTCAAGGGTGACCTTGTCTTGGGCAGGAGGCTGGACCTCCCAGTTTTCTTGCCAGGCTGAATGATTCTGCGATTCAGTGACTCTACAAGATGGTAGGAGTGGCTAAGACACAGTTGTTCCCATTAAGATGGCAAAAGCTCCATTTCCACTTGGTGGACACAACAAATGTGAGTATCACTCTTGACGAACGGGGATGGGGACACATGGTGGGAATCAAAACTTACTGGTGTGTGAGCGAGCACTGCATGGGATGATACTAAACTGCAAACAAAACTTACCCTGGCCATTGCTGGTAAATCTGCCCCTCTACAAAAGGATCGTGCGTGGATTACTGAAAGTAGGAACTGCACTAATCCAAAGGGAGATAACTGATTCTCTAGGGAACATTTTTACTTTCACTAAGCGTGAGGAGTAATGAAACAGGCCCATCAAGAGATTAGAAGTGCAGGCACCACAAAAATTTTGTAAAGACAAAGGGCAGATATGGTGAGGCTGATTTTGTAGAACAGATGGAATTGTTGATAAGAGCTGATTGTTTTTGTTTAAAATTAGTGAATTATTTACAAGTGGCCAATAAAAGCCCTGGAGACTAGCCATCTAAGTAAAGGCAGCATAGAGCACTCATGTCTGGTGTTGTCCCATTTTCAGCTATGCGTTTGTATGACGTGGAAAATACGTGAGGTTACCATAGCAAGCTGAATCCATAAAAGCTTTCCTGTGGTCCAGAACCATACTGGGGTAGATGAGAACGGGTGCAAGTGCTCGAGATTGGGCTAATGTGCACCTAAATGATGTGAAAACTCAATGTTATAATTGGAATTTGTGCAGGCAACGAAGATGTGTCACATTGGTGCCCTTCAGCCCTCTCTAACAGCTTTGCCCCTCTGTTTTGTTTTCTCTTCATAAGCCAACTTTAGAGAAAAAGGATAGGAAGATCTAAAAGCCTTGCTTTGGCTTCCTTCCCTCCAACAACAGAGGCAATGACAAATCCGAGATGCTCCCAGCCCTCCTTCAAGGGCTGGATTGATGTCCCTGCCTCGTGGTTAGACCCAGCTGGGAGAAGGGGAATTAGGCCTTGTCTTTCAATTACTGCTGTTTTGCTCAGGGCCGCACATTGAAGCCTCCCAGCGGAGAAGTCCTTCTTACTGCTTATAATCTCTGAATTGTATTTGAAAATAAAGCTTTTAATTAAAACTGGCATTTCTCAGCTTCCCACTGGCAGCCGACATCTGCCTGCTAAGAAATATCCTTTGTGACACTTGCAGTACAGAAGCCCAGTGTTACGGAGAGTAAATTAATTCCCCACTCTCCTGCCATCAGATGAGATGTGAAAGACAAGCTCCTCAACACTTACACCCATTAAAGATCCCACGGCATTTCGCAACAGCAAGGGGGTTAACCCTAGTGACCTGGCCGAATTCCAGCTCCAGTAATCTCTATTTCAAATCCCCCCTGCAGTTCCTTACGTGACCTGATCTCCTTCCCTTCCCGTGCTCTGTCATTACTGGGAGCTGTTGATGCAAAGAGTTAAACAGCTGCTTGGTTGGCTCTAAGGCGACAGTGTTTCATAGGTGGATCCTTCCGCATACACCTAGAAATAATACGATGCCATCTTTTTTCAACCGTCTGATCTGAAAACAAACACTGTGAAGCATTTTGTGCCCAAGGCAGTATTTTGGCAGAGTCTTCAACAGCTGTCAGGGACCATTTCAAACCAAAATCCTGGTATAACCTAACCGTTTCCATAATGCTGTCTGCATTATCTCCCTTAATTAACATTCAAGGATGTAGAGAGTCTTAACAATACTGGCAAGGTTCTTTAAGGACGTCAAATGCACAATGATACAATTGAATCCTCTTATGACATTTTTTTAAATCACATAGGAGTCTCTTTGTGTGTTAAGTGAGGATCTTGACATGTAAATTAATTTTATTATGTCTGTTTCTGCAGGGGTCCTGAGGGCAAGGTTTTTACTCTGTCTGCTCTCAGTTGTATAGTCTGATGTTGGCTAATCGTCTTTCGTCCTTCTCCCTGAAGCAGGCAGTACTTCAGGCATTTTCTGTACCAAATCTGTCATGTACAGCATAATCCTGGTGAGGGAAAACTGGGAGATGGCAGATTGAAAAGAGTTATTGATAATATCTCTGATAGCCGTGTTAGAGGTCTACGCTGGAGTTTTACAATTTTCACAAAGTCCTGTAATTCCATCAACCAAAAAACCAGGTGTGAAATAGTGAGGATTCAACACCAGGAGATAAAAATTAAAATCACTCCTCCTCCAGCACTGACAATCCCAAAGTGCCATGAAAGTCAAGGAAAAACAACAGACAGAAAACAAACGTGGCCTCAGGAGTTTGTTCATAAATTTATATGGCAATAGCACTGCATGTTCTCAAAAATGGAATAGCCTCGAATAAGATATTAAAACTCAGAATCATCTCTGCTAACCTAATATTTCTATCTGATACAATTGAGATTACCCTGTAGATATTTTATGTTTTTAGAAGCTTTTTTCTTCCCATCATTAAATATTTAATAGTTCTAATTTATCACTTTAATATTGAGTTGTTTTGGCTTAGGTTCTTGGACCATGAACTGAATTGCACCAACAAAACAGGAAACTCTGTGCATGTTTATCAGAGTTATATACCAAAGATGGACACCCTGTACTCATGTCTCCAATGCCTTGTGCTACGAGTAATTATTTATATCAGGAGAAAATTCAATACCCCTTCTGTGAACTAGTACCATGTGGCACCAGCTCAGCCCATTATTGCTGATATATATATTTTTATTCCCCGAGAATTAAAAACTGCTATAAGAGATCAAGGCTTTAGCATGCCAGGCACCCTACAGGTACAAGGAAGGGACAGAGCATCTCAAAATACAAATGGGCAAACGGTGAAAAGAGGGAAGCTGCCCCAGCATCTCACACCCTGTTCAATGCCCTCTGCTTTGCTGTGTTCTGCCTTGATGCTAACATACAATATAAGGTGGCCAAAGCTAATGAGTGCCCTGTGGTGGGATTTATCTGCCCTGACTTAGGTACCCAAATGTCAGATGTCTACATCTAAGCTAGTCCTCCTGGGTTCCCCTTATAAACAGTGGAAGGCAACGGGCCATCCAGAGGACAGTGTATCGCATCTGAAAACCAGATGTCTAATACAGGTTAGATGAGTTTCTCAGCACAGGCATCTATTTCCACTGTTGTCTTTGTGGTGGAGCATGGAGATATAGTGCTCAATCCATTTCTCCATGTCATTTTCATTAGCTGAGCAAAGATAACCCATCTGTCTTCTGTATCAGCACAGAGCCTCTGCCAGCAGCCAAACTCTGTCTTTGCCGCATGACCCTCTAAGCCAGACAAAACCATTAGGAGTCATTCCTGCCTTAGTTTTATTGGCTGTGCTTGTGTAGGAAGCCCCATAATCTTGTTTAGCTTCTTCCCTTAAAATTGCCTTAAGACACTGCAGTTAACTTCTGTCTTGGTGATGGTGACTGGTTTAAGCATTTTTAAACCAGCCAACTCTACCGTCTGGAAAGAAGGGACCCGGTGCAGCAGATCTGTTCTGGACCTCACAGCACACCAAGGGGCAACACCAGAACAAGTGGATTTATGTACACCAGATGCTGGGGATGTTAACTTGTAGCCTGGTCGGTATCAACAGTGCCAAGGGAGAAGTGAAAGAATATAATCAGCATCCCAGGAATACCTAAACCTCTGAAATCACAGTAGGGAGATTGTGAAGCATGAAAATGAAACACTTTGTGGTGGTGTTTGGCAAACTGTCTGAGACAAGGCTACTTTCACCTTCATCCTCAGAGCCAGGTCATAATGAAAAGGTAGGGACTTCACCTGGCTGCGAGCACTGGTGCTAAAAATTGTCTTAGCTGCAGTCTCAGCGGCTCTTGGTGATTCAGATGTGAATCAGTAATTGCGAGGTGAACTTCTGGGAGGTCAGCTGCAGGTCTGATGTGCCTGTTCGGATCCCAAACCAGCACCTCCAAAAGCCCTTTACAGCAACAGCACCAGAGTGAGAGAGAACATTTCGAAAGTGAAGCAGTGTCATATCTTCCTGGTGTCCTTCCTGGGTCCCTCCATGTCAAAAAATGCATACAGTTGAAAGTAGTGTAAATTGATACTATCCCGGTAGAGGATCAAATACATAAATCAAATCAGGAAATCTTGGGGGAAAAGACTTGACCATCTCTCATACCTGCCTACTGGATGGACACATCTGCAAAAAGAAAATGTTGCCCCATATTCAACTGTAGCAAGATGTGGCCTATGGCCTACTCTGTGATAATCCTGGCAAACAAAGCTTCAGTATGTGTCTGACTTGTGCATTTCCCAAAAGGACTTGAGTGAGAGAAGGAAGAATTATATTCTCTGCAGGCTCTTTTGAAAAATCTTGCCCTTAAAAGGTTTTGAGGTCCCTGAACGGCAAATGTGATAGAAGTGGACAATTCCCCCACGGGATCTGATGCTTCAGGCCTTAGCTGTCTTTCAGCGAGGGTCATTTCATTAATTCAGCTGCACTCTGCTACAGTCAGGATTATCTGCATTCAGAACAGGGCTCTGACATGGCTGTTCTGTGCATATTCCAGACAACCATTAAGCGATAAGAACACTAATCCAAATTTGTATAAAGATCTGAACAGACAGGATCTGAGTTGCATTAAAAAAATAAAAGTATAATCAGCGTTTGTATTACCCACCAAAATATAAGTTGTAAGGTCTAAATCTTTCCACACACTCATCTGTGGATGTAGTACCATTCACTTCTGCAAGCTCTCTGTGGTAGTGAAAATCAAAAAGGACAACTGTCCTTAGGCTGATCTGTGAGATAGAAAATGAATGATTGAGTATAAGTTGTCAAATACCTTGGTTACAAGTGAGTATGAGCGAATAAGTCTCAGATTTCTTCCCATTTACATGTAGAAAGTTGCTGCCTAACTCGCAGCAGTAAAAATGTCCTTACAAGACTGGACTGAAAGCATCTGAGACCTGATGCAGATCTTAGATCTTCCTCAGACTTTACATTTTGTATTTTATAACTGAGTCTCCAGATCCTAATCTCCCAGTGCTCTACAGTCTAGGTTGAAACGATAACCTGGTAAATGTGATTTTTGCCATCATCAGCAGAAGCCCATGGGCTTTGCACTGACCCAACACTGCAGGGTCTCAGGATGGTTCTGGGCTTGCTGTGCCCTGAGCTGGGTGTCCCTGTGACACAAGCGTCCCATGGCCGAGGGACCCAAGCACTCAGCCCACGCTCAGCGCTGGGGACACCCAACAAACAGCAGCCCTTTGGGTGCCCAGGCTGGGCACCGGGCAGCTCTGCCACGGGTGCTGGGGACCAGGGGAAGGGGGCAGGCGGTGGCAGAGGGGGGTGAAGATAGCTCTGGGGGGAACCTAAGAGTGAGGAGGAAGAAACCCCACCGTGAACATCACACTCCTCCCAAGGAAGACCTCAGGGTGGAGATGACTTGCAACCTTCTCCCTGTTTGTGCATGAGGGAGACTGAGCCTGTCAGCCCAGGGGTGCAGAGGGACATGGGCAGGGTGAGCTCCACACCAGAGATAAGGCGGAGTGACTAAGAAGGCTTTGTTTGTATAACAATTCAAATTGCATTATTGATGAGGCTTTTAAAACATTAATTAGTAATTTTGGAATATTTGGCTTTCAAAATGTTGATTGGATTAACCAGTTCTTGGCTTTCAAAATATTAATTGACTAACAAATTCTTGGTTCCATCTCTATTGTATGTTCCTTTACTTTTTCCCCCATAACAATATTTTTGAAGGAGGATAGGCTGTTCTGGGTTTTTGTTACCTTAGGGCTGAGATCTCATGAAGCTACTTCTGTCTTGCCTTGCAGCATAATTTCCAGCACTGAGTTGGCTTTGAGCTTAGCCAGGTATAACTCCAAGGGTATCTTAAAGCATCTTTGACTTGGCTTAATCAGTAATATTGGCCCCTCATCTCACTGAGCAAAATTTTCTACTGCAAACAACATCATTATTAAGAAAATATTCACCACCTGATTTTCCAAGGGGAATTGAACACCTCTCTCACCTTTCTCACATCTCAGCAGCACCCAGGGCTGAACAGACGCAGGAATTTTACTGCCCCTGACAACAATCTTTCCCTGAGAACAAAACCCACAGACTACAATTTGGCTGCCAATGTTATATCCAACATAATCAACTACTGACTTAATTAAAAATCCTTTTAAGTGATGCACAGGGAGAAAAACATTTTTTTTAAAGTATTCCTCATTTGTAATTATTATTTCACTTGTGAATCTTCCACACTCCATTGAAAATGCCATATGGAAAACAAATTAGTTTGCTACAGTGACTAATGTTTACTGCCACTTCTGCTCTGAAGGTTTGGGCCAAGTTTTGAAATCATCAGTCCTTCCTCTGGCAAAACTGTCAATGAAATTGGTCTGTATGATTAAAGTCCGGATATAAGCAGAAGCAGTTCTACAGGAAACAGCAGTATGCCTCACCTGGTCACTAGGAGCAATCCAGGAATGTAACAGCAACCAGTTCTTTATTTAAGCAGTTGCCTAAAAATGTTGCACATGATAGAATTTAAATTACGCTGCTTTCCTCAGGAGAGGGACAATATATCCTGGTTGCATCATGTTGCTGATTGTGGGGAGCTTCATGGTCTCTTAGGAGCTTCACAGTCTTGCAAGTCATTTGTATCTTTCTTTAGATCAGTCTCTCCACTTGGAATAATATAATATTCTAGTCCTGAAATACAATTTATTTAATTATACTCTTGTACTGCACCTGTCACTCCAGTCTCATATATTTCCCCTTCACTTGGCTGTTCCCTGATCCTCCAGGGTAATACTGAGTGCATTTTTTTTCTTGCAGTGTTCCCCTTAATTTCACCAAGTGTAGGAGTTACTTTTACAGAATAGTGACTTCCAGGGTTATACTCTTCCCTTTTTTGACGACTGGCCTTAAATTGGATTTTCTCCCACCTTCTGCTGTTTTCTCACTGTACTGTGTACTGTTTCCCAACAGTCAGTAGTACAAGAAATTCATTTATTGTCAGGGATTGGCCTTATACTGCACACATGTGCTCAGGTAGAAGTCATTGGCTCGCCTTCCAGCCATATACAGAAGGTTATCACAATAACTGTAAAGGATGGGATTTCACTTTTCCTTTCAAATGAACACTTGAATTCTGTAGAATTGGAAGGTGCCATCTGGATATGGCTGCATAAAGCAGGCAAAAGTTTTTTGCTCCTCTGCTCTGGGAATTTAATGGAAGTTTTGATTAAAGTTTCTATGGCCGAGTCCTGCATGACCAAATTCTGTTCTAACCACCATATGGAATTCCCATTGGTGAATGCTTATGCAGAGGATGCCATGAGGATTTGTATTAAAAAATAGTGACTGGTAATACAGATCAGAAAGGACGACTCGGATCTGTGCAGTAAAACACTTAGTCATCCAAAGATACGAGCACAAAGTATTGAAGAGTGTGGGAGTTGCTTAGGACCAATGACTTCAGGGTTTGGACTGTTTGTATCATTATTATGTATTATTTATTATTAATAATAAATCTAATCGCTACTTGGAGGACAGGACAGTTGGCAACAGTAACTCTATTAGCCCAAATTATGAGTGTTTCAAAACACCATCTGTTGATGGTTACCTCTAAGCAATGAAAATATAGAGCAAATTTACATACTGGCTGACTGTGGAGCACCTCCAGGACTCTGGTTGAGGACACACTGCTGGGCGTAGACTTTATGATAGAAAGGACAATTGCTTCTTGGTGTTCCCGTTCATTTCTGTATGGATGCCCTGGATTCTTCTTCTCCCCAGTACTCCTGTCAATTACTGCATCTTTGTCGTATACAATCATTTATTTACTAAACCTAAATAGAAATATAGGACAGAAATGTCCCTTCTGCATCAGTGAGTGTGGCTCTCGATTATCACAAGCAACCACATCGTATGGAGTGGAAAGTATCCTGCTACTACTACCTCACCAATCTTTGAAATCAAAAGAGATATATACATTTATGCTTTCCAGCCAGGACTAAAACCTAGCATTAAAAATATAGGGCACAACACATATCATTTTTACAGAAAACACTGTTAATATTGCAAAGTAAAGCACTTGAAAATTAGGGAATGACAGATTGATTGTTGCCATGGAGAAGTCCTTGAGAGCATTAATCACTGCCTTGAGAGCTGGGATTGAATGGTGTGCAGAAAATAAAGCACGGGGCCACACACAGAACCACAATGTGAAAGCAAAATATCACATAGCTGCTCATTAAAGGAGCACCATTATCCTGCGCACTGAAGGTAGGTGTCCTGTGGAAAGAAACAGTATGGGATCATGTAATTAACATTCTACCATCATGCATATGCACAGTGAATGTTCTGAGAGCTTGCCGACATCTCTGAACTTTTGAGTGCTTGACTATGTAACGTCATTCTTTTTTATACAATTGTGTTTGAATGAAAAATCTGTATTCACTTTTCCTAGAAAAGATGTGCATTGACAGAAGATTCGTTATAGTTCGTACTGCTTCATTTCAGCCCAAAGGTCCTCATTTACAGTGGAAGGAGGGCGATGCTCAGACTACAGAATGCAGGCTTAAGAGCCTGAAGATTTGGGTCCTTGCCAGTCATGTCTTCAATATAAGGCAGGTGAGCAATTTTGGGCCTCTAGTTCTCGTCCCCTTGTTGTTCAGGGTAGGAGACCTCGTGGAGCACACAACGGAGTTGGAAACAAAAGCGTGGAGTAGGGCTGGGATGAGGATGTGCACCAGACTAGATATGCAGGATGCTCCACAGAGCATCTTCCCACAGTGTAAACTCTGCAGTGCTCTCAGTTCTGCCACGAGCTGTGTGATCCTGAGCAAGACACTCTTCTGCTCTGCGCCTCAGTTTTTCTACCTGTAAAATAGGGGTAATGGCACTTAACTTTCCAAACATCTTTGCGAGCAATGGGCAAAAGGATATTTAAGCTCAATATGCTATATGGATGCATTTATAAGATAATTAAGGATTTTTCAAAATACAACCTACATTTTAGATGGCCATCTTTGTTTCTCTCTCTTTGCTTTGTTACCTATTTCCCATTTCAATTGATTAAAAAAAAATCTTGCTCTTTCACTGCTCTTTTATGTGAGCATTGGCTGCCCTTTACTCACCCACTCGGGTTTAATGTTCCCAAATTTCATTAACCTGTTATTTACAAACTGCCTAATCAAACTGATTAGCAAGCAAGACTCAAAACAAGACAAAAGATCCTGTGTTAGTCTCTTACTGAGTAAATAATCAGCTTGGGTCATGTATAATTAATCAACCTGCTATTTCACAGAGGACTCAACCATTCTTGTCCATCCTGGAAAATAATACAGTACTCTGGATTTTGCTGTGGTCGTCTCTGTTACAAACGCAAGCAGTTGACTGCATGCTTTCTTCCAGAAAGAAAACCAACAAACATAACAGAATGACTCTCTGGAGAAGCTAGAGAACTGTCTGCACAAACCTGAGACCACTGGGGTGTGTGAGTGGAAGGGCCAATATGTGACCACTGTTCCCTCTGTTAGACTGAGTCAAACTCAGCAACAGACCAGACATACTGTACTGGTAACCGCTCATATTGAATGCTCTGGCCTCTGGGGGAAGGAATTATACTTGACAGAAATTGGTGTGACAGGTTGCTTTGAGGCATGTGAGGCTCAGCCAGCTTGCATTTCTGGAAGTCACACGTTCAGCATAGACTGTCTGAGGTGCTTAACACAGGCAATAACATAATACAGTTCCCTGAATTACACTCTGTTGTTTCCATAGGATGCCCCCAGTCAGATCTGAGTAGATACCTGACTTTCCAAAGCAGTACAAGAGTTTGTTCCTTGTCTTTATCTTCCACGTGCCCACAATAAGCAGATTAGTTGATGACTACGAAGTCCTAGCAGTTACAGGTATAGTTTTTTTAACGCCAAGGGAAGTCATTCCATCACCTACTTTGACTTCCCTGCCATTCAGTTTCAATCACTTACCAATAACTTCTGCCTGTCTGAAGAAGATCTTGCGGTAGACACTCATGCAAGGGTCAGAGGATTTACCAGTTCCTTTGGGTTTGTCCCAGTGCTTTGCTGAGCTGTCCTGCAAATTGAATGTCTCTCATTTTAACACCCATCTTCTGTTACACCTTCTTCTATTACATTGAAAAGCTCCAATATTTTCTCTTTGTGAAAGTGCTTAAGCACTACAATCAGATAACCCTACAGCATTCCTTCTGTCAAGTCAGAAACACCGAACTTTCTGACTCACTGTCAAGCTTTGTTTTAACCATTGAATTGTTTCCAGGACTCTTATCTGTACCACATCTACTTCTAGAACACTTCTAAATTTTGGGGGCAGAAGGCCATTACTGGTGTCACTCATGCTACATACAGAGGTAAATTCACCTCCTTACTTTGGTTGCTCTACTCCTGAACTGTTTAATCTCCTGTTTAATTATTATGGCACTTCAGTAACTTAGCCAACAGCCTCTTTGAAAATTTACTACTGGAAAAGCAAACAGTGCAAATGGAATACCCTGGATGGCAAATAGAGGACTTTTCCCCATTGATTCCCACAGACTATGTCTTGTTTAAAGCTACTATTGTGAGATAAAAGAAATACAGATACTTTTCAATTAAAGAACTATGATCTCCCTGGGGGAAATTCTTCAAGAAAATTGTGTAAAGAAACAATCTGGCTGCTACACCATTTTGTTTTTGGATACAAGAAATTACGATCTCTTGAAAAATGAAATAATTCTTGCTCCAGGCAATTTCTAACAAAGTGATGTTGATCTTTTTTCCTCCAATACCACTTGGGCCATAGGATTTAACCAAAGGTTTACCTTTCTCCCAAAGATTAACCATAAGATTGAGGCTAGTTCACTTGGCATGAATTTCCCCGAGGAAATGACTATAGGAAGAGTTTCAATGAAGTGAATATCCAGGGCTGCTAGTATAGCTTTTTCTTTTGAATATCAAGCTACTAATAATGACCTTCCATCTCAGAAGAGTTCTGCACACGTCCTACACCATTTCAATGTTTCCTACTTTGCTTATGAGAATGCTATTTCAGACTATGTTGGACAATATGTTGGACTCGCTGAGCAAGATGTAGTAAAGTAAGAAAGAAAGTCCCTTTTAGTAGAGTGGAGATGATGTCCCAACACATGATGACTCTTCTAGTATCAGCTGGAGGGACTGGGGATGAGATGCAGGACAAGAGCAGGGTAGAAGTAGACAGATGTCCCCACAGTACTAAAATGTAAAGAGACAGAGTACAGTGAAACTTTCATTACAGAAGGGTGGAAGCTGTTAATATTTGTACCCAAGCACCCTGAATTTTTTCTAACTCCCTTTGCTATCTTGCTGGGAAATAGTAAATGACTGTCCTATCCTGTATGACCTCTGAGTTTTTCTCTATCTGATCCCTCACAGAGATCCCAGCTCCCTGACTGCATAGAAAAGTACCTTCTGTTCTCATTCTTCCTCTCTCTTCTTCCTCTCTTGTGTCTTTTTTATGCTGTCTGAACCATCTCTGTGCTGAGGCTGAGTTCCTCAGCAATGAAGGTTTACATGTCACTTGGGATGTAGCCTCATAGCTCTCCAGAGAAGCAGTCTCCAGGTCCCCATGGAGCGCTGATCCCTCCAGTCTGTACTGTTGGATGTTTCTGTGTAGCTCACTGCAACCACCCTGTTGTTGCTGCTTGCCCACTCTGAACACTGTGCAGGGCTGCTCCATGACTGGTCTTCCTAGGCGCTGAGGAAGCACAAATAATACGTAAAAGTATCAGATATCAGCTTTCCAGAGAGGAACTGTACATTTCAGCCAAAAAAAGTTGAGGGAAGGAAGGAGGTGTCTAATGATATGATGGAAGAAGCGTCAAATATTAGCTGAGATTACTTCAAATCTCTCTCTCTTTCCTCAGGCAGAGCAGAAAGGATAGATAATGATCAAAAAACTGCTTCTGAAAATGCAGCTCCCAGCCCTTGTGACTCAGGCCCCAGCGGAGCGAGGCCAGAGAGACTATCAATGCTAAGTCCCCAAGCCCTTGATGCTCTCTGCAGGAGGCACTTCAATGTGTCCGAGATGATGCTACAGCCCAGCCAAGTTTTCTGATGAATAACTCCATAGGGGGCAGAGGCCTGTTGAAGGTCATGAAACGTTTCTGCTGACATTGATGTTAAATACTAAATCCTTCTGCTTTTGTACTGAAGCAGCTGGAACCCAGCTATGTGCTGCAGTCCCAGCCACTCGTGTATTTACGAAGGCAAGTGCAATGAAGCTGGCAAAGAAGACCACCTCTGACAGGCAACCGTGCCGTCAATGATCACCTGAATCCATGGATTTCTGTGGCATCCAATACAATCTGTCTGACCTTCTGTTATAAATTTCCTCTATGAAGCAATTCATTTTTGCAGTCCATTAGACCTTTCTGTGTATTAAAGAGACAAGTTCAAGAAAAAAACAATACACAAGATGGAAACAAAAAGCTTTCTTCTTTGCCCTGTATTGCCAGAAGCATCTTAATTTAGTAAAACCAGATAAAACTGAATTTTCATTCTTTGTTTTCTAT
Organism: Anseranas semipalmata; assembly: GCA_013399115.1. Classification (NCBI taxonomy): domain Eukaryota; kingdom Metazoa; phylum Chordata; class Aves; order Anseriformes; family Anseranatidae; genus Anseranas; species Anseranas semipalmata. The sequence goes on along the minus strand of VXAA01002624.1, from coordinate 1,194,648 downwards.
AGGCTTTTAGAAATTGAAGCGAAGTGAGGTTCTGCCCTGTGCTGTACCAGATTTGCAGACAGCTCTGTATGTCCAAACACATTTCTGTTTCTTCCAAGCATTTTCACTTGTCTAATTTTCCATCCCACAGACCTTGTTACATTTATACTGTAGCCTAGTAAATATGATTTTTGCCATCAGTAGCAGAAGCCCACGGGCTTTGCACTGACCCAACACTGCAGGGTCTCAGGATGGTTCTGGGCTTGCTGTGACCTGAGCTGGGTGTCCCTGTGACACGTGTCCCTTGGCCAAGGGTCCCAAGCACTCAGCGCTGGGGACACCCAACAAACAGCAGCCCTTTGGGTGCCCAGGCTGGGCACTGGGCAGCTCTGCCACGGGTGCTGGGGACCAGGGGAAGGGGGCAGGCGGTGGCAGAGGGGGGATGACGATAGCTCGGGGGGAACCTAAGAGTGAGGAAGAAACCCCACCGTGAACATCACACTCCTCCTAGGGAAGACCTCAGGGTGGAGATGACTTGCAACCTTCTCCCTGTTTGTGCATGAGGGAGACTGAGCCTGTCAGCCTGGGGGTGCAGAGGGACATGGGCAGGGTGAGCTCCACACCAGAGATAAGGTGGAGTGACTAAGAAGGTTTTTTTTGTATAACAATTCAAATTGCATTATTGATGAGGCTTAAAAATATATTAATTAGTTTGGACTACTAGACTGCTACAATAGTATCTGGTCTAACAATAATAAATTCTTAGCTCTACTCCTATCGCCCATAACACGAATTTCAGTGTAACAACATCCTGAGCCTCTCACTCCACAGCCAGGTGGTCAGGTTTTTCCTCACAGGCGTCTTCATGGACAGCATCAGGAATGCAGACTTTCTTGAGGGCACTGCCACAGGTAGATCAGCTGTCTGCAGGAACTCAGCCTGATTTCTTCAGTGCAGACATTTGCTTGGCTTAGCAGTGGAAGGCTGTTAGACCACTTAATGTCAGGCACGTATTCCTTCTTCAGCAATACAATTGCCCTGGGTTGCCTCAGTAATTGATGTCGAGTCATCTCTAAAGGTAGTTCAAGTTTTGGGTGCCTACATTGAAAACTCACTGGAGTTTAAGAGCAGAGGACCAGCCTCTAGAGGGAGATGTGAGCTGTGTTTGGGCCGTGACCTGTGCTTTTTGTGATCATTCACTGATCTGCAGAGCTTGAACACCAGCATTCTTCTGGGCTGTACCAAACACCTTGTGTTTGGCTGGACGAGTAATTTTGTTGGCTAAAAGCAGCAGTAGGTTGTTGTTATAAACTGGATGAACCACTCTAGGAGAGAGACCACAGGCTTTGTACCGTATGCCTCTGAAATAACTTGAGAAACCTATTTGTTCAAGGTATACCAGACACTTTGAAATGTTTTCAGATGCTCTGTAAATAGGAAAGATATTTACACACCCTACAAAACTCAAAATATAACCTGGAATAGAAATGCTTTCATGTGACTCATCTGCCCAGGCACAGAGCAAGGCTCGAATGCACAGAGCAACCTGAAAGCAAACCACAGCCTAAGAAATGTGTCGTCAGTGTGAGTTCAACTCTCTGTACAATATACTCGGCTGTGCCTGGATTGCAGATGGTCCCCCATAACAAATGTTCTAGTATTCAGTTCTGCAAATGATAATTTGATTTTTTTTTTTCTGTGTTGGATTCCCTTTAGAAGTACACCTGTGATGTGCTAGAGGATGAGGGAAGAAAGGGAAATATTCTTAACTTATCCCTTATATCTGCCCCTACTCTTGTACTTATGTAAGCTTCAACTCAGTAACTCCTAAGGTGGCACAGGCCAGGGACAGATGTGGGACACCATGTATACATCTGGCACCTTTGAAAACCAAGCCTGAATTCTTGCCAATATTCAACAATAGTCTTGCACAAATATTTTCAAGGTGGAATTGGATCCAGTGTTCCTGTGACGGACACAACAAGAACCCTTTCTATGGTCCGCAGGAGACAGCTTCCCCTCTTCTGTTTGGGACTTCACCAATTTCTTTTGCTGTATTAGTGCTTAGCACCATGACACTTCTGGTTTTCAGCTTCATACATCAGTGTACACAGAATGGCAAATAAATACTGTTGCTCTGCCTTTGTGCTTGCAGGCCTTTTTGCAGTGCTTGGGTATTTCAGAATTATTCACACCGTCATTGCTTGGAATTGATCAAATCATGCGCTTCTTTTTTATTCGGTCAGTCAGTAAGGAAGGCTGAGTTCATCAGCCGAACAGGCAACCCAGATTGAGGCAGGTTTGGGAAAGAATTTTTATTGTTCCAAAGATTTAGTATTCAGACATTATAGACTTGAGTAAATTCTAATTGTGTTTCTAACTCTACATTTAATAAATGGACCATGGAGAAGGAAAAAAAAAGACTGTGAGCAGTGGGAGGAAAAACAGGAAATGAGACCATGAATCAAATCTGGTCTTGGAAATGACAGTCAGGCTGGCTACAAATTCTGCAGCTTACTTGCAACTGATGTGAACCACACCAGTCAGATAAAAGTATATCAACATAAATAATCACATATTAATATGACATAATATTAATATATTGAGCTTGGGAGCCCACAGGCAAATCTGAGGGTCCTGAACTGCATGATATATATTAACTAAATAAGCTTTGCCACAGCTTCCTGTGGATAGTGCTGCAAGGAATCCAGGCTGCCCCCTGTGGAAGTGCAGAGATCTCTGGGGTGATTTATACATAGTCCTAAACCAATATACAGTGCATAGCAGCCAATAGGGAATAAAGAATAATAAAATATTCCAGGTACTCTAGAACTGATCTCAAGGAAGCGGTGGTGTTCTGCAGCTGGCACTTATCTCATGGAGCTGTCTCAGACATCAACTAGAAAACCAGCCTCGCTCCTGCAATGAATACGATGAGTTGAATTCAACTTTTTTTTCTCAGAAAAAGAATAATAATTAATCGTTACTCATTGATTACATTGTTAACCTTGATGACTCAGGAAACCAAACCACGCAGATATGATTCTCCCTGTGGTATCAACTGATAACTTCTTCTGATGGGGTGCTACTAAGCATGTGGCAAAATTCAAGCATGCTCATCTTAAACTAATGAGAATAAAACACTGACTGTGAAAAGTGAAACAATGCTTGAAGCATCGATTCTGAGATGAGCCACGAACCTTCAGCCTCTGTAAGAGCTGAACTGGAATTGAAAGGGAATGTATTCTGCCCTTTATATAACCAGGGCTTTTAAATATGTTTGCAAAGCTCACTTAGAAGAATTTGATGGCTTAGCTTAATTTGCCCTGCAGCTATAACAGGTACTGAACGTTGTGCCAATAGTATCAACGGAAGCAGGATTTGGCACACCAGGAATGCACTGAAGATACGTTATTTACTGATGAAATCTCATCTTATGGCAGAAGGCACTGTAGACCGTTATATCCAACAGGAAAGAGTAATTTCCAAATTTGGAGAGCTTGCAGACTTTGCTATTATGGTCATTGCTGATAGGAGGAACCTAGGTACTATCAAAATCCTTCCATGCTGAACATTTCTAAGCAATAGATTACCATCAAGGGATAACCATGTAAAGTCATACGGTACAACATGCTCACCGTGGCAGTGACTGAGCAGGATGATCCTCTGCAGAATAAAAACTCACAGCAGGTGTGCAATGAGCCTTTATATGTCACCTCACCTATCAAGTGTTTTCATGGCATTTTGTAAGTCTTGAGACAAGAGTCTGAAATTTAATAGCAACTTGTTCCTGGGCTCATTAGGATTTATTTGTTTGTGAATGTCTGGCAATGCTGTCCTTCACTATTCTATGGCTTCACATTATAGCTAACACTTTGAGTATTAACTGGAACGAGAAATATTTCTACCACAAAGGAGTATGCCCAGGCAAGGACAAATCACGACTGGACAAGAGCATTACTTTTTAGTGAAGGATCAACTGTTTATAATCTGGCCATAAAAATGTCTGGGGTATGTGGAAAAGCACACAGCACCATAAGAAATGAGTATTTTTTATGAATATAAATGAATAATGAATATAAAATGAATATTTTTTATCATTCTATGATATGATTCTATGAAATGAATATTTTTAACCTAATAAGATACTGCTTGTTTTTCAGATATGCAATGAAATATTTGAAATTTACCAGTTTGAGATGGATTTTTGGCTTACACAATTCATAAATGGGTTCAAATCAAACAAGAATCAGAAGCAGTTAATGGGGTTGTATTGATTGCTATATTTTTATTTGTCATTTTGCCCTTGCATTATCTTTTTTTTCTTGGTAGAAATGTATTCTCTAGTAACCACTGAAGAGAACTAATACAGAAGACCAATGTTCTGCTTCTTTGGCACTGACTTACCAAATGACCTTGGGCATGTCACTTCATCATATGTACCTTAGAAAAGTTTTACTATGACTGATGATTAGGATACAGGCGTTTGAGGTAACATACATATCAAAAGAAGCCTGACTTAGCTGCACAGAACTCCTGTAGATGGATTAACACTGCTGAGTAGTAACAAATTATTCTGTGCTGAGCTCTTTTTTGTTGTTTTGATTATGTCTGCTGCCTGCACTAGTTAGTTTAAACTAGGTTGTTTTTTCTTTCTATGCCACATAGCAGCCAAATCTGTATACCACACTAATAGACAGTACTCTTAAAATAAGCATATTATTTATGAGAACATATAAACCATTTGAAGTTATACACAGAAAAACTTCTTTTTCTGTTTGCAAATTGCTTGTGAGAGTTGCAAAATAAACATGAGTTTATTTGCCAGTTGTTAATGAATGGTTTTTGGTCTGCAAATGTGTCGTAGGTTTTTCTAACATTAATTTGTATTACTTTTTTCATCCAGCAATGTCCTTGAAAGAGCTCTCAAATATGTTTGACAGTCCACCAGAAAAGCTTCTGACATATAGATAGCTCTAGCCTGCAGCAAAGCCTTTCATTTCCACCTATTATAGGGGAGCCATAAATTCTGGGGTACCTCAGTCCTGCTTTTTCTACACTGAGTGAACCTTACGGACACATTAAAATGACCCAAAGCAATTTTGATATGTAATTCTGCCCATTTGTTCTTGAAGAATATTCTCCCCCCCTCCCCTCCCAGCCCCAATCTATGCATATGTTACAGTGCTCTATAACTCCAACTCGTACAAAATAATCATAAAAACCCATGGTAGAAAATAGCTGTTGTTAAAATCTTAATTCCTAAATATAAATCTTTCTGCTCAGCAAGACAAGAGTATTTTCTCAGAACTCTCCAAACAGAGGAGAGGAGAAATATACTAGAAGAGCTTGACTCTGATTTGGGGAAGGGCATTTCCACAACAGTTACATAGCTAACTGAACAAATACAATCTGACCCTCTAAAAACATTCTTGAGCAGAAAGAAAAAATTCAGTATCTTCGACTTGTTAGTGCTCACACAGTGTCAAGACAAATAGATGCACAGTCCATTTATTCCCTTAAAAGTATACAGTTACCAGGGTGTTGAATTTATAATACTGCCCCCTCATAGAAACTGGTTTAACATCTATAAAACCAGGCATAAACATTACATCACGTACCTCAAGAGAACAACTCATATGTCCTTGATATATTTTCAAGCAATTTTTATTTGGTAGTGAAGTGGCTATCAGCCAATGCTTCAGCAATATCTTAAGCTCCAAGGAAGGCAGATACTGCTGAAATGTCGGCTGACAGACACTTTACATCCAAATAGAAATTGCTTGAAAATATATCAAGGACGTGTGAGCAGTGCTGTTGATGCAACCAACATGTTTACATCTATTCAGAGAAATGAAATGAGTCAGTTGACATGGGCTGCAATAATCCATTGTAATCAGCAGTAAACACACTGGGACAGATGTCTTGCAAGGGAGTGGAAGGGTTCAGTGTCACTTCAGTACAAACAGGACAGCCTTCCTTGAGCCAAGCAGAGGAAGGATTTGGAAGGAGGGTGAGAGAGGGGGGGAGTGTCCCAAATATTGTGGTTAGGATTATTTGTATATTCTTGACCAGTGTCAAGAAGTCCCAGAAGAAGACAGGGGTTTCATTGCACATTATATCTTGTCTAATAACAAGATGCAGTGAGTGGGTAAAATAAGTGAAGAGGCCAGATGGTAGGAGAGACAAAACAATGTAGATTCATATATACCAGCTATGTAAAGGTACTTCTTGCCTCATACTTAGAAATGAGAAATTTAGAGATGTCTCTGACACCCCTGGCATCCAGAATGTAGTATTTTTTCTGATGTTATACACTACAGAACACCTCTTTCTCTTTTCAGACCTCTTCCCAGCACATACCTCTGCAGTTCTGGCAATCAAGGCAGGCCATCAGACTCACCCAACCTACAGAGCAGATTTTAGCTGCAGAACAGCCAGATCCAGACGGAGTTTACATTGTAGGCTGAAAAGAAAATGTATCGTGTGTTATTAACACTAATCACCTCTTGGAAAGAAGATTACATGTCCGAAAGGGCTATGCTAAGGGCAATTTTATGCCGTTATAATGTGGAAAGAGGGCTGAGGTGTCAGGTCAGGCCCAGATCTGCAGCACAGCCCTGAGGCGCCATTAGAGCGGCCTGGCTTTGGGAGGACAAGAGCACAGCCACCCTCTGCACCAGCGGGACAGGCCGTGAGGGGTCCGGAAGGCACCCTCAGAGCGGGGACGTGCACTGGGAGAGCCCCAACGGGCCCCGACGAACGGCATTTCTCCACACCCAGCCCGGCTCCACAGCTAAAGAACAGCTCTCCAGTCCGGGGAGGACTACACTACCCAGCAGGCACTGCACGGGCGCACCGCCCCCGCTATAGCGTCTCGGCGCTAAGCATCTTGGGAATCGTAGTCTGCCCCCTCGGGAAGTTTAAACTGAAAAAGTTTCCTCACCCTTTCCGGGTACCTCGCCGCTCTTCGGCGGGGGTGCGCTGTTTCCATGGCTACATCCCGGTAGCCAATGGCGAGCACGTTTCTAGGCGCGGAGGGCGGGGTGAGGCGAGCGGTGAGCCAATGAGGGGCGGTCTTGTTGCGGGGCGCGCTGGCAGCGGGGACGGCGAGTCTCCTTGGGGCCGTCCGTGGCCGCGGCCTGCTGGCGCCGGGTGAAGATGGGCGGCGGCGGGAGCACCCGGCGGGTCACCTTCGAGGCGGATGAGAACGAGAACATCACGGTGGTGAAGGGCGTGCGGGTGAGAGCGGGGCTCCCCCGGGCCTGGGGTTCTTCGCCGGGACACTGAGGGGCACTCGGGGCCTGGCCCGCCCCGGCCCTTCTCTCGTCTCTGCGCTGCCGGCACCTGCCCCCTTCCCGCCTAGCGGTCGCTCCCCTCCAGTCCTGTGAGACGTCTGCCCTGGCAAGAAGCGCGACGTGACTGGGGAGCTGGCTTCGGGGACGCTTGCCCCTCGGCCTGGTTTCTAGAGACAGGCAGCAGAACGGTTGTGGGAGAATTGTGTGACTGCAAGAGCTTGTTTTGTCTTCCCTGACCTCTGTGTACTAGAGCTCCTCCCGTTCCCTTGTTCTCTTACGCGTAGTATGTTCTACTTCTTGTGTACCTACAGAAGCGTTCCCATTCTGTCCCCATTTATGGCATGCTGTTACCTGTAACATACCAGAAGATCGCTTATGACACAGCGCTGCAAAATCTTGCAGCACAGAAATTTATCAATGACACTGTGTGGTTCATAGCAGGAATGACAAGGAGCTGTCTTTTATTGCTGCTCACAGGGAGCAGTGTTGAACAATGAAGGATGATAGTAACTCCTGCTTTTTTCAGCATGCCAATATTTCCCTGTTCTGATCATCACGTGGTCTCGGGCAAATAGGTGACAGTAACATAAGTATTCACAGCAGAGCTCCTTCTGTTTGAAACATTGGGTTCCTGTGCTCCCTGGGCAACGTTTGTTACTTTATTGCTGGCTACAGTTGCTTGAATACTAGGAAGTACTATTGAGATTTCTGTAAAGTATCCTGGATCTTGAAATATTGGGATACAAACTGAATGATATCACAGGTACTCTGAAGATTTAGCTTCATTAAGTAACTAATGTTAGTCAGTAGGGCATCTGTAAGTGGGCCTGTTTACATACATAAGACTGTGTCGTGTTCAGAGTTTTAGGATTGAGGTAAGAAATCTTACACCTGAGGAATTTTACACTGTCATTTGCGTGTTAGACCACAAATGTTAGCAAAATTTTTCTAACACAGATTTCTACCCGTGAGAGACATCGTGCTGTAGGTTTAGTGAAGAATTCTCTAATTAAAATTAATTTTCATGGGCAGTCAAAACAGCATTTTTTATAGAGTTGATGTTTGAGGAAACCAAATGAAAGTTCAAAGTTGGAAAATACGAACTTTCATGTTATCATTTGAACTTCTGTTATTTTTTTCCATAGGCTACAGTAGATCTGATGCTGGACATTACTCTTATTCTCAGTTTGATTCCGCATAATTTGGAACAGTGTTTTAGTGTGTGCACGCATCAACATTAGAATGAACTTAGTGGCAGACTGTACTTGCTGCGACCCCTTGTATGGCACCGATACTTTGAGGGGCTGTATCAGGATAAAGTTCCTCTTGGGCCAATGTTCTGCATCTGCACGGAGCGGTGTTTCTCTGTTATCCAGATAACAGAGAAAGGCAAGAAGGCTGATTCATTATAAGCAGCATGTCAAGGGGTGCCGTTTCCTTCACTGTTCCCCGTATCCTCTATTTGGTGGTATCAGTTTCTTGTGCTCTATGAGAGCCAAAATAACCTTGTTCAGTCTGATTCTTTGAACTCGGAGATAAGTGCTCACCCCGTGAAGAAGGGGAAAGATGGTTGAAATAGTTTATTGTGCATTGTTGATAACATTTTAGCTGCTGTCATATCTTATTTTGGGGCTTTATGCTTTTTTTTTTTTTTTTTTTTTTTTTTTTTTTATTTTTTTTTTCTTTTTTGGGGGGG